>VWZV01009674.1:0-78710 GCA_013397155.1 Irena cyanogastra | reverse complement strand
CCTGTGCCTGTCCCTGTGCCTGTCCCTGTGCCCGTCCCTGCCCCGCTCCGCGGAACTCCGCGCGGAGCAAGGTCCGGGCGGAGGGAAGCGCTGCCGATGGCTCCCGCTACACCTGCATTATTCACGATGCCGCGGGACACTATTTATGACTTTCAATCTGCTGCGCTCCAGATGCTGCCGCGAGAGGCAAGAGCCCTCGGCTGCCTCTGCCTTCCCCTGCCGGGCTCGGCAGTGCAGGCGCTCGGCGGAGCCGTTCTGTTTTATTCGGAGATAAGAGCAGCTCCACGCCGGCTTAGCTAAAAACCACAGCCTTGTGGGAAAGGAAGGTGGGCACGGGAGAGCAGAATACACTCAATAATTCATTGATGGAGTGGCTTAATGGATGGGCTAAATATTAGCTACTTATTAAAATATTAGAAGCGGTGCTAAAGTTTGCAGGGGGTCGCTACGAGGATCAATCATATATACGAAATGGTTAACATTTGGACTAAATGATGATTAATACCTTGCAAAATTCTGAATTCCTTTTAGAATAAGATTGCAGACTATGTCATTTTTAAGACGAAGACTAGCTGGAACTGAAACAAAATCTGAGAATCTTGCACAAGAGATGGCAGCAACTAACCCATTTGCAGAGAAGAAGAAAAAGTTTCAGATAAACATTAAAAACTGATCCCTTTCACTACACAAAAGCAATGCTTATGCCCTACCAAATAAGCTGCTATTTCAAAGTACATCTATTTATGCAACTGAAGTTACAATCTACAAACAACCACTTGTACTCTATTGAAAAATTCTCAAGATGCTGCTCAGAGGACTTTTCTAATTCTGTAAAATGAATTTTCATACCATATACTCACTATTTCTCAAAAAAAACCCCACAAGTTTATTAAAACATCTTTCAATGTTTATCATTATTCTGCAATCAAAATTGAGAACAATCTGATCTCTTGGAAAATAACTTGATATCAATAATTTCCCTTTTGTAAATACAAATACTTTCTGTCAGAATAGGAGAGACAAGGTTTAATTATGTTCTGTGGAAACTTAACATATAGAAAATAATATTAATTCAGGCTGTAATTTCATAGTGTTTTCCTTGTTTGGAAGTTTTGATTTTAACCATGCTCAACTTACTAAACTTTCTACCTAGACAGACTATGGGGCCATCAAGGCACCCTAATCACAATAAAGTGTATAATTTAAAAAGACAATGTTGCAAGGGTTGGCCTGACCACTGGGCTTAATAGCCAGAACATCTCGGAGCTCACACTGCCTCACTGTGTGGCCTTGACCACATTATTCATCACTTCAGGTTTCCCACTTGTAAAATTAGAATAATATGACTTGCAGCGTCTCCCATCTCTGACTTCTCAGGAGGGCTCGAAGGATTAATGACCCTACAATGTTCTGAGATTGAATAAACACTAACTGCTAAGGCAGAGCTAATATGTTGCAGAACATTAAAGCACTGAAATGTTAGACTTTCCAATTAAATCACTCTGTGTGTCTAAACATGAGTGAAGTAAAATACAGGGATTACTAAAATACCATCTTCTACCACTTACAATCAACAAAATACTATGGGTTGGCTTATTAGTTCTGTTATTTAAATCTGATTTTTACCATATATTCCTAGCATTAGGCTCAGTTCCATTAAAAATGCCACCAGCAGCAATTAGCACTGCTAATTTACAAAACCAGCCTGTCCAGGGCAAGGCCATTTAGAGTCAAAGCAGTCAGAAAACATCTCCATTACCTCTGGCCTGTTGTTTTGAGCCTTTGCAGCACGCATGGGCCTTCAATCAGAGGAGCTGCAATTCTCGCACATGCTACATGTGGTTCTCAGGGCTGTTCTTCAGAGATCCCCATGCTTTATTCAAGTAATGAAAAAGAGCTTGAAGCAACTAATTATTTCATTAGCAAAAAAAAAAATAAGGGGGGCAGGGGGAGCACTGGCAAAGCACACACTGCTGCAGAAAGAGCTGCAGCACTCACAAAGTTGTGACCATGATCAAAATCAAAATAATGGTCTGAATTCCTATGCCCAACTTTAAATAGATCATTGTAAATTTATGTTTTGGTCTATAGAAATAGTAACCTTGAATAAAAATCCATTAACATTACACATTCCTTTCCACCACTCTCTCTCAGTGGTGGGTAATCGTGGTCCTTCCGTCTCCCAGTTGAACTGGAGATGAAATGTCTGAAATCTCTACTGGCCCAATGATGCCAGGGCTGAAATGCCTGAAATATCTACTGGGCCAGTGATACTAGGGTTGAAATGTCTGAAATCTCTACTGGGCCAGAGATCCCAGGGTTGCCCTTGAGTCACTGCAGGGAGGTTGCGGAAGCTCAGCTGGGATGCCCTTGTTTGACAGCAGGGATTCTCCAGCAGCTGTGGGTGAACCAGACCCACTGGAGCCACAGCCTGACCCGCAGTTAAGTCCCTCGAGGGATGAGCAAAAGCTTGAGTGGCAATCAGAGCAGGGCCTTGCTGTGCTTCAGCTGCTGGGAATCCTCGCTGTGACCTTCTCTCATACACATCTGCTGCCGCGGGCAAGGCACCTCCTGAACCTTTGTCCTTCCCATTACACCTGCAGGGACAAACCTTACATAACTGAAACGTCACTGTGATGGCAGTGGCTGCTGAGGTTTTAGTAATTCCAGCTTTCTATCTTTTTTACTGGAGATCTTCAAGTATTTTCAACGTACTTATTGAATACTACAGGCAAGTACCATCGCATAATGTCTCATGGCACATCAAAAGTTCTAAATGAATTTAGTTGTTTGTCATCCCTTACATCTTCTCCTTAAAAAAGGGAGTGTTTTTCTTTTGAATTTTCCAGTTGACAAAGAAAATCACAGAGAAGCCAACCAAAGCAACTGACTGTAAAATATGTGAATATTTAGTGAATGGTGCAGCTGGAGGTTTTTTAAACTGATGCAAAGGTGCACGTGTCATCCTAGAAAGCTTCCAGCTCAAAGTGTTCAGTGGGTAACTGATTTAGCCATAATTTCCTGAACTAAGTTTCTGTGCTGTGGGAACTATGAAAAACCAACATAACCAGTGAAGGAAAGTGAATACTGGTAAAATTCACAAGCAGCAGCTCGAGCAGAAGGTTATTCTGCACCTGTCCAGTTTGCAAAGTGCTTTCACTACAGTTAAACAGGGCAGTGAAATGTGCTTTCATCTTTAATGCACATCCATGTCCAACACACGGGGGCTCTCCATGCCTGATGGATTCCTGCTGGAATGATTTCTTCCCACGTGCATCTAATGAGCTGCACCACACAAGGGAGGCCTAATGAAGCATATTCAGATGGAAAAGTATTGTGTGATTTATCACAAACGTGCTGCAATTTTATCTCAAAAGGGTTCCATGTGCAAGTTTGAGCCAGACAACCAATGTGTTAAAAAATCCAACATCCATCAGATGCCACAAACCCAACAGAGCAATCAGAGCTCAAGCAAATCTGCATCTGAGAATGCATGATGTTAACTAAACAGTAGTTAAATAGTGCTAAATAGTATCTTTTGGAGAGAATCTAAATTATAAGGATTCTAAACCTGAACTATCAGAAGAAATACAATCAGAAAACAAAAGATTTTCCTCTACCAAGCAGACTTTTAAAATGTTTTCCAGGGGTTGGATCCTGCAAGCATCCACAACATTGCTAAGCTCACAGTGAAACTAATTAGAAAAGCACACAAAAATAATTGGGTTTAGCATTGGAATTACATTAGAGATGTTCCAAAAAAACAGTGACACAAAACACTAAGTGTTTTCAGAAATCATTTTTTTGTATATTCAAAATGTCAGTGCTTTTCTTCAGCCAATCGCTCGCAGGTTGAGAATTTGTAAAAATTTGTAAAAGATAAGAATTTGTAAATGTGATTATAACTATCTGAATTGCTTCATTTTGCATTAGGGGCTGGGGTTGCCTTCTCCCCAGGTGTGTTTGCTACTGATGTCACCAATCTCTCGTGAAGGTTCTAGTTCTGTTTCTGCCATTCATGTAATTAGAGTAGTTTACAAATGAGGTAACTTAAACATTGCAAGTGGCCAAAGGTACTTTTACACTCCTACTGCAATGTTAAATGCAGAAGTTTGCAGCATATTAAATGAAAATTTTATTTTCTATATTTCGTCCAAAAAAGTCATGCCTAATTTCATTCAGAAGCAAGAAATCAAACACCATCAATAAAATAGTAGAGGAACATAATTTTGATGCAACTAAACTAGTACTGCTCTAATGTTACTTCAAACATTGCCACAAAAAAGTTTCCTGCATAAATGCTATGAAAACTGCTATAAAAATAACCAGTCATGCCTGTACTTACCCCCCTGTAAAGAGCAAAAATGCATATTCCACAGGATAGGGATATTTTGCACAGCCACTGCTGCTTAGGAGGTCAAGTTCAAAAAAGAATTACTTATCCAAAGCCCTAAAATAAAACAAAGTTTCTGAAGAATCAAATCAAGGAAAAAAATCTGTATCTTATTTTTGTCAAGTGTAAGGAAGGAACCAGATACCATTCACCAGCAGCATTCACTTTCAAGACTGTTGACTCTTTTTTTTAGCTTGTTGAAAAGTCTAATGTGAAACATAAGGCAACAACGCATCTACCAACATGAAGAAGAAACAGGTCTCTGAAAAGTCGTGAAGCAAAATAATTCCTTCTGTGCTTATACATATTCACAGCCCTGTTGAAATGCTAAAGTAGTCACAGGAATTTGCATTCCTAAAGCAGACAGCATTTCCACAGGAACAAGGATTACAAGTTAAGACTGCAACATGGACTTTAATGTCTCCATGTGTCCTTCAGAGGTAATCTGGATCTGCATTTAGGTGTTTTTTCCCAAACAAATTACTTTTTTTTTGTTTAGTAATTAGAAAACACAACTTTTTACTATGCTGTGAATTCAAAATGTCTTCCAATTCTGCAATCTTTTTTTTTTTCCTTCCCACAGTATAAATGCAAATTGTTTCCTCAATAAAACTGCAAAAGGTTAATTTGTCTACAGAGCCCCATGACCAGGGAAACACAGATGTGACAGTGCTCACCACACCAGCGTGAGGAAATGTCAAAACACAATGGAAAATACCTAAAAAACTTGGAAGTGCTTCCCCTTGGAGATCAAATGGTGTAAGGTAGCACCACCAAAGGATAAAGTGCAGCCTATGGCACTTTAGAGTAGGGCCCTGAGTGCTGCTCAGGACATCAGATAAATTCAATATAAACCATTTCCCAGCCCCAGAACCACAGCTGGAAGGCACTGAGGGAGCACTGAGGACCCCCCAGCCATCCCTAGAGGCACAGAGCCCCAGAGCAGTCAGAATTGAGACTTTCCACTCTGCCTTTGCCCCCTGAGTAAAGCAGAGTGAGCTTTACACAACCCCCGTTGTGCGGGTGTGAGTCTGACACTGCACCTACCCGCAGTGATCTGAGCAAAGGAAAGAGAATGACAGAGTTTAGAGATTTCTAGAAGATTTTTGGCCCAGAAAGTAGGCAAGGAAATACTCCTGGGCAGCTCTGTGAGATGGATGGAGGTAGAATTCTGTTGAGAAAATGGGTAACTGCCTATTTTTTATTCTTAGTTAATGAAAAATCTTTATTTTGCAGCTGTATTTATTTTTACTCCACCTATTTTCATTTGCAGCTGCTCTCCAGATTGCAGAACACACCAATGAGACTTCTGTCACTAGCTTTAGATGTTTACTTCCTACTAAAATGAATGCAAAGATTTAAATATCTTCATAAACACAGGATACAAAGCAGCATAGGGATTGTTATTTGAGATACTTTAAACATATTTTCATCACTTAATATGCCACAACCACACAAATGCCACCACTTTCTGCACTATCAGGTAGAAGGTAGAGGTTGGCACCTCCAGCACAGTTCTTGGGGACCTTGTCTCCTTTACATCTCTGCTGGCACAGAGAATGTCACAGCTTGTGGATGCAAGCAGCCCCTTGCTCCTGCTCATCTGTGGCACAACACAGTTGACTAATTAATTTTTTAAAGTATTCAAGATGTGACACGTACATGGGATTGAATACAGATTAGCATTACAATAATCACAAAGCTTTTGCAGCCTGGAATTTGTCTTCTTGCAGCGAAGTTCCCTTTAATGTGCAAATGAACGATGCCACCACGTATCTGGAAATAAACAGGCTCATTGTGCTCGTGGCTGCTCACAGCATTCAGGGTTATATTAACAGCACAAGGCAGGCTGGCAGGGAAATAAAAGATCCATGCCCAACTGCCTGGTGCCACATCCTGATCCATCCCACCAGTGGCATCCCAGAGTGGTGCTAGGAAAATCTCCTTCCCCTCAAATGTTTCTGCATTTAAGTTGTTCTCAAGAGCTGCAAGGGCTTTTTTGGCCTGGGATATGTTTGCAAAACTGATTAAAAAGAGAGCAAAAGGGACATGAAATTGTCTCAAAGCTTCAAACCCTGAGAGAGAGGCTCAGAGGAGAGATGGCCCATGCAGCAAAATGCAAAGGGAATGAGGAAACAGGGAAGTGAGCTGGCTGGAGTGCTCAAAACCCTGATAATAACTCCTAAGTAAAGGGGAACTAATTTTTTTTTTAATTTAATTTTTTGCCTTTCAGTTTTTGCAATTAACTAAATCAGTGAGTCTGAAGTCACCTCACACATCACAGCCCCCACTTCACACACAACAAAAGGACCAGCATGTCCTTCAGGAAGAAATCCTTTCCTGATTGTGAGGAGGCCCTGGCACAGGTTCCCAGAGCAGCTGTGGCTGCCCCTGGATCCCTGGAATTGTCCAAGGCCAAGCTGGATGGGGTTTGGAACAGCCTGGGATAGTGGCAGATGTCCCTGCCCATGGCAGGGGTGGCACTGGATGGCCTTGAAGGTCCCTTCCAACCCAAACCATCCTGGGATCCATGTGCTTGGCAGAAAGGGCTGCTCCTGGTAGCTGTTGGTAAACAAGCACATTCCTAACAGGATCCTCAGTGCCAGGGCCGTTAATTATAGGGTTTGAGATGCAAAACACAGTCCAGGAATTGACAGTCTCTCAAAAGGACTTAGGGAGACCAAGGCTAAGTTTGTCATCCACCAAGAAATGCACACAGGGTAGTTTACATCAACATCCACGCAAGGTGTTTCCAAGAATAATGAGTGCACAATATTTTAAAAACAAATTTCACACGTTTTTCTGACAAAATGTTGTGGACTCATGGTGTTAATTTTAGCAGTTTCAATTGGATTTGGTACGGTTGGAAATGCAAGGGGAAATCTGCAGTAATCAGGATGTGACACTCATTAACACTTTCACAAAATACCCACTGGATTTGCATAAACTCTGTAAAGATTCAGTGGTGATTCTTTAATATGAGATTTCCCTTGGTTTTACTCCACATTCAGCTCCATTTGCCCTCCCTCTCTCCTCTCCCCTGCCAGCGAGAACTGCTGTAAACAGTTCATAACAAAGCATAATAAAAGGTACTGAAAAATTAAAATATTTTGTTATTACCCAAAAGTCTATATAATTGCATATATAATTTCATAAACTGCAAATATTTTTCAAGAAATCCTTCTGTAAGGGAGAGAAATACTAATTGGATACAATGGCTTGATAGAGTGGCCCTCCAAGTCACTTAATAAATCTGGAGATGCACAGGCAAGTTCTTTAATGACCTGTGTATAAAAGCCACCCATGGTCCAGCTTGCAGACAGCACAGGATTTGCATGTAAAATAGCAGGAAAAGAGTCTAGAAAATGGATAAACCACCAAGGCAGCAGAAGGTTTCTGGTCCTGACACAAAAATTTTAAGCAAATGCCACTATTAAGGGAGATGAGTCTTGCTACTCCCAATATCGTAAATGTAGGAGTTCATTACAATTTATTAAAAAAATAAATAATTTAAGTCTTCTTTGAGAAAGACACCCTTCTCAAGAGTCAATATTGGCCATGAGCTTTTAGCTGAACTATCCAGGACCTGTTGGGCTACATCAACATGGGCTATTACAGCAGACAGTCCAACACATAATGGGAAGTTCATAATGGAAAAAAATTATCTTCTCTTTTGAACTATTAAAAAAAGCATTACCAGGTTTAAAAATTCTCATGGAAGTTCATTCTGCTGCTAAAAATGCTTTTTGGTTACTTTTGGTTCTAAATAGAAATCTTCTGCAAGAATGGTTGCAAGTTCAGCCTTAATAGGATAAGTTAAATAAATTCAGGATAAGATTCAGAATAAAATTTTAAATTCAATTCAATTTTTCTCCCTATCTCAAATTCCTGCACAGAGACATAAATGACATTTAATTTCTGGTGTGCTGTACTCCAATCCAACTGTTTCTGTTAGAGCCTAGGCTTTGAAATGATTTGAACTATGTACCTGCATAGAACAGCTCCACCAGACAATAGATTATTTCACTCGCTTGCATTTTGAGCAAATTTATTGACTGAGAGCCTCATTTCATTGCTCCTACTCAACACATCATTATCTCTGATATCCCACAAGCACATGAAAGAATTTTCTAAAGGAAAAACAACCCAAGTGTGAGGGCCAGGATACATTCCTGTATTTTATTTCTGGTTAAACTCTCAGGCTCAGATCACCTTTATGTCTTGTTCACTACTGAGTAATGGAAGCAGGCTGGGGAGAAAAATGAATATAAGTGGTTTTATTTGTCTTGTGGAATCTTTTTAAAGATAAATTAGAACATCAGAACTTGGAGATTTTTTCCCCTGCTGAACAACTGTGAATTGTGCTGAGGTCACTTGAAGTGTAAATACTCTGAGCACTTTGCGTTTGGGTTTTCATTTTAAAAAAAGTAATCTCAAAGTAGAACAAATTTTTTGTTACGGTTTAGTAAGCAGAATTCTCATTCCAACGCTTTAATGCTCCCAAAGCACAACAGATCACAAAGCAACAGCAGATCTTGGTAAGTAAACACTCAAAAATTTTTCTCTAACTCAGAATTACCCATTTCTAAGGCTTAGCCATCACAAGGCTAATTTGTACCCATCCAAAAGCACAAAACTTGTGAGATAAATTTCAATAGTCACATTAGCAAAAACATCCTCTGTGCCATTCCTCAAAGGATTCTCCTTGTTGGATGCACAGTGGATTCCAAAGCAGCAAAGCACTCTGGCATTCCCTGCTTTAGGACTGCAAGGGTTCCACCCCAAACTGTAGAGCAAGAAAATGAACAAATCAAAATAAATATATCAAAAAGGCATTACAGGCTTTCAGAGTGTGCTAATGACATGTGAACTTCCTGACCCTGTGACTGAAGTGCTGGTTATTATTGGACAACCACTGGGAAAATAAGCTGTTAGAAAATAACAAGTCTTTACTTTTATTTCACTAATTCAAATGGCACAATAATGACTCTTTTGAACATGATTTTTCAAAGCTGTCACATATTGTTCATGAGAGGCAAGGAAAACAAGTTCATCAGATACTTCTCATTTCTCTCTATCAATGGCAGGAATCTCAAAACATGTGCATGCCACGCTGTCCCTCTAACTAAAAACTTGGATGGACAGCCTCTTTCTGCCTTGCATGGGTCAGGGATCATAGGGTGAGAAACAAATTTCAGGATGGAAAACCAGGAAAAGGAAGAGGACACTGTGTATTCTGTTGCTTCCTGACTCCCTGTGCCTGGGTATAGTGGACATTTTTGGTGGCTCGAAGGGATGGGGTGAACAGAAACTTAGGAGTAACTGAAAGATGAATAAAATACTTTTCTATGATTATAAGGTGATTTTTTTTTTTTGGGCACTCATACCTGGTTGTCTACAGCAATTCCATCTAGACAGAACAGACAGAACCTGGAAGCTGGGCGCTGTCGTAGTTGAGATGGAGACAATACAAAGCAGCACACTCCATTTTCAGAAGCCTTCAAACCTGTCTTTTTTATAGCATGCATGCTTTTTATACATTCTTACAAAACTCTTAAGTTTACACTTTACTCATTGGTGACAAAGGACAAACAAAGTGCTCATTGGAATAGACAGTTGCAGGTTTCTCTTATTTATCCTTCTTTCTCTCTTGGTTTCTATGTCAACGACCTTGGTAGAGAATTCTTTCAGGGATAAACATGGATCCTCTTATCAAACTTCTCTCTGGCTCACAGAAGTCACTGTAAAACCTCTTCCACAGGGTGCAGAAATGTGGCCCTGAGGAATCTGTATCAGAATTTCTTAAAATGCAGACAGTATGGGAAAGCAGACCAAATCTTTTGAGGGTTGACAGACTCTCCTGGACATGGAGCTGGCACTCATGGAAGGAGGCTGGGCAGATGTGGTTTGGCAGCAGCTGGAGCTCGAGGCTGAGCCAGCTGCCAGCATCCTGCCAGGAGTGACTCTGGGGCACACAAAGGTGTGGCTGTGCAGAAATGCAAACTCGGGTTTCTCAGGGACAGGCTGGGCCATGGAGGCCACAAGCTCTGCTGCCCACTCTCAGTGGCAGAAAATGAAAGCTCATCATTTGCACACTGAGAGCTCTTCAGCCTGGTACTGGAATAACGACACAGCACACGGAGCTAGAGCTGGCACTAAAGGAAACTCGAGATTCCAAACGAGGGAACAGGGAATTCCCCTTTCACCATAATATCATACCCACATCCCTGCTTCACTAATTTCCACTGAACATGCTTTTCCAGAGAGATCAGGCTTCTTTCTGAAAGCACACAAAAAGTCAGCACTACTATTCCATTCCAGTACCAGTGGGTTTCCCCTTCTGATTTTAGAATTATCGTTCCTACCAAATGCCACCACTCCTAGTGTGTTCTGAGGCTCGTAGAATTTCACAGCCTTTGCTGCCCTCTCTTCTCTTTAGGAAAACCCTCAATGCCCCCATTCAGAAGACAAACTAAAAGGCTGTAAAACATTATTAAGTGTTAATTTAACCTGGGAAACAAAATGGCATTCACACTCTGAACAACACATAAGGGAAAGAGTGAAAATTCAGGACACAACATATTCCACATTGACTTCAACTGAAAAAAAAAATAATTTGTGGATATAAAATTTTGAATGAAAATTACAGTAATAATAAAACTGCAAGTCAAGTTTTTACTGCATTGCAATAAAATATTACTCAAAGATTCAGTATGTCATCTCATTCTAGTGGAAAGTTCAAAAAAAAGAACGAAAATATTTAGGAGGTTATAATTTTAGATATATATATTTGTGATATATCTCTATTTTTATATTTCTATTTATAAAAATCATAGAAATGTTCCCAAACTAACAAATTTACTGAGACTTTTAAAAGAAATACAGTTCACCACTATGTCATCAATGAGACAGAGAATCCAAGAAAAACAAGTGATCCAAATTACCCCCAAGCCCCAGTGATGTTCACCTGAATGTTTGCTGCACTGAATAAGCATTATATATATATATATATATATTTTATACAGATGTATTTAATATCCTTAGTAGACAAGCAAGTACAGCAAAACCTGATTGTGATTATTTGGAAAATAGAAAAGCACCAGAGATGTTTTTTGAATTACAATGCCTGGTACAATGGTCAGGAATATTTTGTAGAGAAGTTGTTTAGATCAGTTGTTTACAACAGGCTGGAAGGCTCTGACTGCCAGGGTTTTGACAATAAAGTGTCATCACCTTTTCATAAAATGGGAAGAATAAGGCTTAATTTACAACAGAAAAGAAAATTTCCTGCATTCTTGTGAATTCTCACACATCATTAAACCTATTTTGTATGACTCTAAGAGCTTTGGGTTTGGGTGATTTCACTAATTGAACTCAGAGCAGGATGATTTCTGGACCACCACTCAAGGATTCTCCAATTTTTACAAACTTCCACACCTAGAGAAGTGAGTGACATCACATCACCTCTGCTCTGGCAGTTTTATTATTTCATGCCAACTTGACACAGTGACTTCAGCTGCTCCTCATGACACAAATGCCTTCCAAGTGTCACATCTACTCTGCAGATTTCCCAACACAGCCCTTCTAAGATTTTTAAATGGCAGCTCCATCTACATCCTTAAAACTTACCAATATTTCAAGAGAATACAATATTCCATATTTGTTTACATTTTTATAACTACACATCACCCCAAGCAAATAAACTGTGTTTTCTAACCTGTGGAGTTATGCAGCATTTATTGAAATTGTAGAATCCATACTGTTATTATGAGAGCATGGAACAACAAATGTAAAATTAAAACTCATCATTACCTTGAAATCTGGCATGAAAACTGAAACTAAATTATATCTTATCTAAATGCCAAAACCAAGGAGAAGAAAAACACCACCAAAGGGAAAATTCGTTCCTAGATTCTCATTCCTATTTCCTGTTCATTTTGTTTACATATTTACAAACAGAAGACTGAAAAAAGGTACCTAACAGTCACAACTGAAGTGAGAGGCTGGCATGTGGATGAAGGGAAACACCTTTCCATCAAAGGGTGTAAATCTGCTGCAAATCCAGACAGGGAGAGCTGTTGAGAATACAGCAAGATTTAATTCTCTGGATGAGTCTTACACCATAGACTGATCAAGACCAATAAAATTACACAAAATGGGATAATTTTTGCCATATCCAAGGAGATGTGAAATCGCTTGCCTGGGCACAATTCAGTAACAACTGAACTACTCCCCATGCACCTGCACACAGAGGCAGAAATACAGACAGCTGCAACTGCAAGCAGATTTTAGGAATTCTGTGAAAACATCCACTGAAGTATGAGGAAGAGTTTGCACAGCTTTTCAGTGCTGAACTTGACAAGAGAAGTTCAATGAAGAATCCAACCAAATTATTTTTCTTGTGGAATGGGACAGGATGTTATTTGATTCAAATCTGCTGCTCCAATTATTTGCTCATTAGAGCAATGATTCACTTTTCCAGGCACCTTTATACACAGTTCTAGGCCCATATCAAAGAAGCCAATCTGCCATGTAGAACACTAGAAATCAGGTTTTCCCAGGAAAAACATTTTTATTTCTGCCAATTCTAGTATATAAATCTTCAAATAATAGTAAGCTCAATAAATTTAATGCAGCTGGAAATGACTCAGATAAGCAAAAATGGCAGGCCTTCAATGCAGAATGACTGACAGGCCAGGGAAAGGAGAGGACAATTGGAATGCCAGCCTAAGTCACAGTGTAAATCACCACTGAACTGTCTGAGAACTCTGCAGGATGCCACCAGAGAGGGTTGTTGGGCTGGAAAGAATAGGGTTGGAAAATAATTGCCTGAAGACTGAAGAACACAAACCAGAGCACAAAGATTTGAACAGACTAAAGGAAATAAGAAGAAAGATAGGAAGGCAAATACAAGCTCACTGACTGATCCAGGAAAGAGTCAGCACCAGAAGCACCAGGCAGGTCAGGAGCAGGCAAACACTGCCCCTTGTTGTGGAACCCCAGAATCTGAGGGGTAAGGTGTGTCTCAAACACTGACAGCTAGGTGCCCAAGGGGCCAGCCAAGGGTTGTTGGCAAGAAGAAGATGTGGAGTAAGCTCATCTCTCGTGATCTCAGACAGGCTGTCAAATAAAGTCCTCTTGCTGCCTGCACATTGAAAATCAGTCTTTAAAAAAAAGCTTCTGCAGAATGTGGACTCTTCCTAAACACATCAGAAATGAAATGTGTGCAGTAAAACCTGTGAGCTGTTCCCTGCAGACACAGCCCCACACTTCAGCAGAGCCCTTCTGCTGAAGGTCTTTCTGTTAAGTGAAATATAAATTGGTAACTGTTGTTGATACTAATTTCTTAGACACTTATAACTAAATTATCCACTAGAGAGCACAGCAACATTTTCAAACACATTTTGCTTATGCCTGCAAGTGCCAAGTGAGGTCCTTGTGGCACTCAAAGTCACTCTCTACACAAGAAATATGCTAAACAATCTGCCATGCACAGCAGAGATAAGGAGTGGACTCAATACAAGGCTTGAACGAGAAAAGGTCAACAGACCATGAACTTTTAATGAACAAATTTCAGCTGCTCCCAGTCTGGTGTGCACTTCTTGGACATTACTGATGAAATAACTTCTTTTGCATTATACACTTTTGTGTATAAATATATAACAACATACAGAAAAAGAGCAAATACATCCTTCCTTCCTGCAGGAGAAAGCCTGAGCAGCACAGCTCATCAGCATTCTGGGCAAGAGCTGCTCTGCTTCCTGCTCTCCAATATATTCTGGTGATGTCATGACATTTTTACTTTCCATTAAAGAAAACCTTTCATCATTTATTATTTCCCATTTTAATGAGCATCCTGAAAAGTCATCTATTGTTTAAAAATGAAAATAAAATATTCTTCAGTTTTGCTGTATTTTACAGCTGCTGAGAACGAAAAGAACATCATCCAGAATTTCTGCTTAAAAATATTGTTTAAAGCTGCTGTATTCCCACAGGCCTTCATCAATACATTGACAAGGGTGTCCACAGCATGCAGAAGTCTGAATTGCACATCTCAGAGCCACAGGGAGACAAATTAACTCTACCAGAGATCTTTACTAAATATGTTTTTCTTCCTTTTCCCACAAACCATTTGAGTCAATCATTGCTGTAAAAAGATTAATAGCACAGAGCATCTTGTATTCCCAGAAAAACATAGAACTTGGCATATCTAATCAAATATGTTCAGAAGAGGATAGATTCAGACACTGAAAAAAAAAAGTTGAAAGTATTTAAGTCTGAAATAAGCCACATGTAAGAGAAATCTTGTCCTAAACAGCATTACTTACTGCTTTATAATCTGGAGAAGAGGGGATTTATAGCCATTTCTGATTTCTGTTGGCACCCCCATGAATAGAAGTTAAATTAGAAAGCTGACAACCAGTACAGAATGCAAAGAGAAGTGCTAGGAAACATTCACTGTCCATGGGAGCTGTAAGCAGCACAGTTGGCTGGGAGGACGGCAAATCACTTGACAACCATTACTGCAAAGAGAGGAACAAACAGCGAGGTGGAGAAAACCCAAGTCAGCAAAAAGAGAAGAACACAACCCACAGCAAAGGTGCTTCCTTTCCTGAGTGTAAAAGCTAATGTAGATTTCCACAGCTCAGCTTAACAGGGTGTTGAAATATCATATAATACAGATTATGGCAGTGCTAAATGCAATATATTCATAGAACAACAGAATGGCTTGGGTCAAAAGGGACCTTAAAGATCATCTTGGTTCTACTCCTGCCATGGCAGGGACATGTTCCACTGTCCCAGGCTGCTCCCAGCCCTGTCCAGCCTGGCCTTGGGCACTGCCAGGGATCCAGGGGCAGCCAGAGCTGCTCTGGGCACCCTGTGCCAGGGCCTGCCCACCCTCACAGGGAACAATTCTTTCCCAATTTCCAATCTAAACCTCCTTCAGTTTAAGGCCAGTCCACTCTCTCCTATCAGTACATGTCCCCATGAAAAGTCCCTGTCCAAACACTCTGTGCTATTTCTTTGGAGTTACTCTAATCCACTTTTCATTTTCTTCAATCCCATCAGTTTAAACTCACCATTGCTGTGGTTTTCATAACAGGCATTGTTACATGTTTATACAGTTGAGGAAAAACAAACAAACAAACCACAAAAATACCCAAAAAACCCCATAAAAATAGAAACAAGAAATATGGATTATCAGGTTTTCTCAGTGTAATCTACAGTTATAGGTAACTCCTGGCACAAGTGGGTTAACCAGTTTACCAAATCCCCCTTGACACTGAGAAATCTATTTCCACATTGACAGACCTGATTTCCCCTTTCTGCCTTTCAAATCCCACTAATGGGGTCTGAGTCAGAGGGGGAGGGTGCAGGGGTGGTATTAACTGGCAAAACCCCGCAAAATAAGGCCAGAAAGCAGCAGCAGCAGCCAGATCCTACCTGGACAGCAGGTTTGTGATACAGGCAGAATCTGTGTCTGCTTCACCAAAAAAAGTGGAGCCTCTTTTGATGATTTCTAGCCCCCAGTAAAACAGTTCTCTGCAGTATAAAGTGTCCAGGTCTTGGGAGCAAAGCTTCTTTGAAGGGGTGAAAGATTTCCTGGCTGGGGATGAAGTGCTGACCCGTGGTTATTAGAGCTGCAGCTCCTTCACCTGCATGGTTTTCATAAGTGTTTTGGCTCTGCAAGAGTTGATGAGCAGTTTAACATCCTGCTGGGAAAATAATAGCTTCTATATCCATGTGTGGACCATTTCAATTCATCTAAGGAAGAAAAGTCTCTGTAGGCGCACACAAAATATATACTTTTAATAAAGCATTTTGAGACAAAAAGAATGATACTGACTTTCCATCTCAGTTAAAGACAGGCTCATGCTGGAAGAAATTTGCTCGTGTTGGACAAATGCTGAAGCTGATGGGCCTAAGGCTTCTGTGTGCAGTGTACCACACACTTCTAAATGGAGTCCAAGTGGGTTTATCTTTTTAAAAGATGTTTTGCTTCTGTTTAAATCACTGATTTTAAATTTGACAGAAGTCACTCAAAAGACTGTTATTTTCAAACAGCATTACCACAATAAAAATTAAAATAAATCTAGACTAAAGCAGGAATTTTATTATTCAGAAAAGTTCTACACCTCTGACTGGTTTGAGTGTATCATACCAAATCCTCACACAGGGAGGAGAAAAGACTCAACTTGAGGAAAAGCCACAGTAAAGAGGCTCTAGTAACTAAGCAAGGAAAAAGGTGCATATTTAATACCATGGAGAGAGGGTATTTTGAACCCATCAGTGTGGGCCCAGAAAGGGCCCCAGAGTGGGTTCTTTCTCCAGGAGATGGATGAAGAGATGGAATAATCACTCCCATAAACTCCACCTTTCTGTGGCTCACCAGGTGCCTTTTGGACACTCAGGCAGTGAGTGACACTCACAGCTGTGCTGCAGGTGGCCCCACTCATGTGGGGCTGACTTTCAGTGGGTCTTAGAGAAATTCAGCACCAAACCCTGACTTTCCCAAGGGAAAGCAGTTTGCCTTCCTAAGAAACAGCTCTGTGAAGAATTTCATGTTCTCAAGAAAAAATTGATAAAAGTTTTGTAAACATCTCGTGTTGTCAAAATAACAAGTGCCATTTTTCACTTTAATTTGTTCTATTCTGGTGTGTGTTCTCAAAACATGCTCTCTCCATCTCATCCCATAGTAGTAGAAAAACATTGTGCCATTTCACCAATCAAGTAACTATTAGCAGAAGACCCTATAAAAGAAAGAAATTGTCACAATAAAGAAACCTTCTGATTCTTTGGAATCTCAGAGTCTTTCTCTTTATCCTCTGGGGAAGGGTGACAGCCTCAGCTGAGCCAGCACCAACCCTGGGACTGCCCCAGCAGGGCCTGGGCACTCCCTGAGCTTTGGGGTCACCTGTACCCTGGGGCTGGCTGGACTGTGCTGGGGCTGAGCTCAGCACTGAGCTTTGGCTACACCTGAATGTGACACAGGGCAGAGTTCTGAAGGGAAACAAATCCCCAAAATCTGTTATTTAGCACCACGTGTGCAAGGATTGGCAGCAGAGTGAAGCCTTGCTCTGCTGCAGAACCCAAACAGGTGACAGGGAACTGCTTTACATAAAGGTCACGGCTGTGCCCCAGCAGAGCTCATTGTCAAGGACAATAACACAAATCAGAGCACCACCAATGGGGTGTAAAATCACTCCAGCTCCAAAATTCTCTGCTGAGAATCCCAAGAGAGGTCATTTATCAAACAAACTTCTGAATTTTGAAAAGATGGCAATGCTATCTTAACATAATCACATTTTTTTAATAAGAGCTCAGCTCATCAACACACAAAAATTTTGTGAAGAATTAATTTAATATGGGCCCCTCCACAAGCTCCAGATTATCCATCTTGGTTTTTTTTGGAATGGAAACAGGAGACTCATTTCTCTGACAAATTGAAAGATAATTTTTATCTTAAGCTTTCCACAAATACTACTTTTGTGTAAACTGAGAAAAGCACATGTACAGTATCATTCAGAAAAATTAACAGAATTATTTTTGCACTGGTGACACTAAAATAAAATATACATAAGAAGGCTCTCTTTTTTTTTTATCTTCTGTCTACACACCCAATAAAGTGGCTCTGCATATATTTCATATAAAGCTTTACACGAAAATCAGGCAGCCCTAGATCTAGCTATATTTCACAGTTAAAGCACTTTTAATTAAGACCTTGTGAAGAATGGAAATTTATGTGCTTCAATATCTCACCAGCAAGTTCCAAACATATATGGTAAAAGCAACAGGATAACCCAAACAGCCCAAACCAGCAGCCATATGGTCCAGGACACACATCCCATCTGTTATAAGACAGAATTAGAAGATCATTCTATCCATTATTGTATTTTTCAAAACAAAATTGAGAATGCAGAAATAGGTACCAGTAGAAAGCTGGTATTTCACTAATACTGTTCAAATTCTGCCCTAATGTGGTGTTTCAACAAGCAGCACAGAGGTTTAACCTTGTCACAAATTGTCTCCTTCCTTCAAGATGTTGAAAGGGAAGGTGGGAAAGAAAGGAGAGGATAAAATAAAAAAAAAATAAAAAAAAAAAGAGGGAAAAAAATGAAGATATATGTAGATCTATCTTGCGGATAAAAGCACCTAATCCTAGTTTAGCTCTCATACAATAACTCTTCTCAAAGAGCAAGGAAAGGGGAGGTAATTTCCCAGAGAGGTCTTCCAGGGTGACAGGATATATGGATTCCATTAACTGAAGACAGCTGTGGAGCCCATTCATTTGCCCGGGCAGCCTGGGGATGCCAGGGCCACACTGGTGTGTGCCCAGCAAAGGGGCCACCAGCTGGAGGGCTCCCTGGCCACTGCTCGCTTCCCAGATTGTTGGGACAGGCTGCTAACACCCACTGGGCTGGCTGGGAGTGGTGCTCAGGGACAGGAAAATGTCACCAGAGATGAGCTGAAATTCTCTTACCAAGTAGCACAGGTAGGGCTGTGCCTTGCCCTTCACTGGAAGCTGTCCTGGGCAGATACTGCATTCCCTGGGTGTGCTCCAGAACGGGCAGAAGGAGGAGGCAGGGATGTCACACCCTGCTGACCCAGCAGGGACTGGTGTGGCCCCACGGAGCCAGACACAGAGCCACAGTGTCACCCACAGCTCAGGGACCTGCACAGCACTCCAGAGCCACAGTGTCACCCATAGAGCAGGGACCTGAGTGACACTCCAGAGCCACAGTGTCACCCACAGCTCAAGGACCTGCGTGGCACTCCAGAGGCACAGTGTCACCCATAGAGCAGGGACCTGAGTGACACTCCAGAGCCACAGTGTCACCCATAGAGCAGGGACCTGCATGGCACTCCAGAGCCACAGTGTCACCCACAGTTCAGGGACCTGCATGGCACTCCAGAGCCACAGTGTCACCCATAGAGCAGGGACCTGCACAGCACTCCAGAGCCACAGTGTCACCCCTGGGGCAGGGACCTGAGTGACACTCCAGAGCCACAGTGTCACCCACAGCTCTGGGACCAGCGTGACACTCCAGAGGCAGAGGGACACGTCACCCCTGGCTCAGGAAGCTGCAGCAGTACCCAGCAGGTTTGCAGGTCACTGTGACAGCACTGACAATGCCCCAGGCTCATGTGGCATCAGTGCTCTGCCACCTACAGGGCTGTCCCAAATTTAGGGAAACTTTGTGCTTTTGGGAAATGTTTTCTCTCTCTACCCTGCTTTAAAAAAACCCCAGAGGAACACTGTAAAATATTATAGTTCTGCCACTTCACTCTTACAACTTAACCTTTTTTTGTGCATTTTTGTTCCTTAAAGTGCATTGTACCCTCTTCAAAAGTTTCTCCAATTAACTTGCACAGCTAATGACTGTCACACAAAAACTCTGGGAAGCAACAGGAACAGAACACTGCATTTTCCTTATTTGCTCAACTGCTTGTGAATGTGCCACGCTTAATGCCATTGAATCAAGTGAGGAAAGATACAGAGGTAGTTCATATTGCTAAAGTACCTGAATGCTGACAGACAACAAGAAAGTAACTGTGCATGTGTTTTTCAGAGATGAGAATCTGTCTCTTCCTCACACTGCTGTGCAAGGGTGCAGCTCTCACTTGGGTACAGCAAATGAGATACCAGCCCATCAGCTTTAGGAGGGGTGGAAAAAACTGCTCCCTGGCAATGAAAATACATCATTTTAAGGGCTTAATTTATTTCCTTTATTCACTGATATTAGTTCTGGGTGCTTTCCTGCAGCATATCAGTCTCTACAAACCCCAGTATCACTATGGCTAATCTATAATAACATAACTATCTGCAGTTCATTCCATCTCCTGCACCAAGCCATGAAACTCAATTACCAAGTGAGAAAAAAATGGAGAAGCCAAAACAATGATGTAGAGCAGGTGTCAGGGTGTCAGTGGAGCTGCCACAGTTATTGCTGTGTGCAGCTGAAGCACTTCAGAAATTGGGAACACTCGGAGCAGTGGGCCATTCCCAGCCCAGCACAGGACAGGGGCATTTACACAGAATTTATCCAGGTAAGGGGCTCCAAGTTCAACCTGTCTTTCCCCCAGCCTCTTATTTTACCTTAAATAATGCTGTTGATGTAATACAACATTTATACACTGAGGTTTTTTACCTCTCAAAATAAGCATTCTCCTCTACTGTGTTTTAAAATGCCAGTACATCAGAATTCATTACAGAACCAAACAAAACCAATATAAAACATGCATTTAATAGAGAAATAAACTGCACCAAGAAACAGGTTTCAGTATTTAATGGCATGAATAATGAATTAAAAATTAAGTTTAAATTATGTTGAAGGTCATAGAAAAAGCCTCAAAGAAAGATAGTTAAACAGACATTAAAATGAAGATTTAAATAGGTGATCTTTTCGTATTCTAGCAAAAACACTCTGTCTTTCACTCTTTATTTAAATTAAAATACCACTCAGTGACTGACCTTTTTAACATGGCCTAAGGGAGCAGGGTATGATCTTGTTAGAAAAGAAGTGATATTAAAAGAGCAATACTATTAAAAAGCAGAAGATGATGGAACCCACAGATTAAAATTTGTTTGCTGAGGGAAGATTAACTTTTATGAAAAGTCCTTCCTGCTACAAGCAGAGACAACTACTGCTGTTACCATTTTGGTAACCAGGTTAGGGACTGAGTTAATAAAGACTGTCCTCAAAAACAAGCCACAGAGTTAAATCCCAGATTTGCTGACATTTCAGCAGAAGTGTCCCTTCCTTTCAGCATCCCCCCTGGCTGTGGCAGAGCTGGGCTTCTCTAACCCTGTTCCTGAGCATTCCTTAAGTGATGTCCTTCAGCTTAACTCTCCGACTTCCAGACTTGTATCAAGAGGGGTCACAGATCCTGCCCAGAGACAAAGTGCAGGGCAAGATTTTGGCCTTCTGAGAAGCTGACAGAAAGGCATCTGAGACTGTAAGATTGTGGTTACAGCCCTGTAGAGACCTCAACACTGTCATAAGGGAGCAGAGACAGCTCTTTAACAATCCTCACCTGACTTTGATCCCTGCTGCTCCAAGTCAAGCTCCAAAATCCCTGCTCCCCTTACTTTAAATGAAGTCTACCTCTAGACATGGAAATGAGGAATGCCTAATCCCCACCAAGAATTAAACAGCTAAAACAAGTCACTGATTCATCCTTCCAAGAGCTTCCAACAGAGGCCGTGTCCTCACACCTGAGCACAGCAAGAGCCCTGAGCAAGGGGAGCTGAACCCCTCCTCAGCATTCAGGCACCAACAAGAAGAGCACTGAGCTGGTGCCGCACTCCCCACCCCTACACCATGGCACAGGCTGCCAGACAGGCAAACACTGGCATTTGAAAGTTTCACACTTCACCGCTCGGAAATTAAGAAATGTGTTCTGTCTCTGAATTTCCATGTGGGTTTTAATAGATTAAAGCATCACTGTCATGACTTAGAGGAAATTCATATCAATTAGATGGCTGGTGAAAGCTTGGGGAGGTTGTGTCCTTGACTTCACTGAACTTGCCTGGTGTATCAATTAGTACATTATTAATTAAATATAAACCACTAGAAGAATAAACTGCATTCGGTGAAGCAACCTGATGTCACAAATTATGTATTGTTCAAGGGAACACTTCAAAATAAAGGTATCCAGGAAATCAAACACTCATGTCTTCCAGCAAGAAAGCCAGGTGAAAATCCCCCCAAAATACTAAACAGGCAAAGATCTAAAATCTGAGAAGCTACAGCTTCTTTACCTCCTTTGTGTCCCAATATTCAAACATTGCTAAAAAGGCAGAATCATATACGTGTACATAGGATATTCTACAATGTTTTCAGCAAGAGAGATCCTGTTTGTTCCTGTTGTCTCCTTATGATACCGAATTTGCTGAACATGCTCAAAGATGACATCTCCTATACTAAAAATGAAAATAAACTGGAAGCCCTCCAGTTCTTTTGCTGCAGAGACTGAAATGAGCACCACTGAAACCAGGCATAACCTTCTGAAATCACATTTGTGTTCATTCATTTCAGCCTCCTCATGAGGTGAAAACCACAAAAGTGACCAGCCAGGCCAGGAAATGTGGACTGTTGCCTTGGTGTGCAGTAGATGCACTGCAAATATTTTCTTCAGTTTAATTCGTGGCTGGAAAGAGATTAAAGCAAAACAGTTCTGAGAACTAAAATTAAGTCAATGCTGAGGGTTGGATGGATTTCTAAACACAAGCATTTCTATTAATTTATATATATTGCCTGATTTAAATTGCTGGATTTTTTTCCCCATCTTTACTGAAATTTCAGAAAAAATACTCCTGTGATGGGAAACATAGAAATATAACTTTTCCTTTTCAGATCTCAATACAGTTTATTAGAGAAATTGGTCTATTAAACTAAAAAACCAAAGCAAACAATAACAAATAAACCCAACCAAACAAAAAAAAAAGAGCAAACCATTTGTATTTATCTCTCCTCAAAGTAAATCAAGGTAATTTGAACTATTCACCTCTTTGCACAGAATTTCTGGGGTTTTGCTATGCAGAATTGAGATGATGAAACTTTCTCTAGAAATTCTTTGATATTCACTAATACCAAAAACCTTCTGTCCTATAGCCCTTTAAAATCTCTACATGCAAAAGTATCTGAAACAAGAGAAAAGCATCACAAAATGAGATAATCAAGTTCTGGCTTTGAAGATTCAGAAAACAGATACATGATTTTTAAAAAATCACAATCTAGTTGACTCAACTTATGTTTAATCACTGTATTTTCTGATTACCATGTAATTTTCACCAAAATTGTGTCTCCTTCAGTAATTTTTCATAAGAGTTTTAAAAAAAGATTCTCCAGGATTAGCTAAAGATATTATCAACTCCATGGTGATGTGGAGCTCTCTTGATTTTGAATCCAAAGTCTGAAACCCTTTTGCTGGGTAGCTAAAAATTCTGTTTCTGCTCACTTTTATTTGTAGCTAAAACGAACTTTTTGAATTTTGAATTAAAAGGCTAATATTGTGTCTTCCTGACAAATAAAGCATGGAAAAGCCTTCACTGACAAGAAAGCCAAAGCTGATCCCCAATTATTTGAACAGCACTTTCCTCTGACTATGTCATAGATGTTCCCAGAGATCTTAAAAATCAAATGTTGCACAAATTAATTCCAAAGCAGGAGGTGCAGGGGTGGGCAGGAAGGATCAGCATTGAGTACAAGTCAGTTTAATTTGCAGGTATCTGAGAGGACATTATAACAATGACATGAATAAGGATAACAAAATGTTAACGAAAAAGCACTGTCAGTAATGATACATTCAGATAAATGGCAAACGTACTTGCATGAACTCTATCATTACTGCTTCAATCACAGTCATACTTAAACTTTGGGGAGCTAATTTCATTTATAAATTCTGCTGCTGCACATCAATTATCAGCAGCATTACTAACAGTGAGGCACAGAACTGCTGTGCCAGGGTGACTGATTGTCTGGCATTAGCTCTGATAAGAGAAGGGTTGCAAACCACTTTAAATGTCAAAAACCTGCAACAATAATGGGCATAAGCACCAGTTATATTCCTCTAACTTCCCTGCCTTCCTGGCAATTCATTATTCTGTCTTCCCATTGCTACATCCTCTAACTAAAAAATATAAATGCCAAAGAGCGCTGATCTTCCTTTCAGAGAATTTCCAGAGTCTTTATTGTGAGAGAACTATCTGATTCAAAACCAGAGTTAATTCCCTGAGCAAAACATTTACAGTTGGTCTATTCCAAGATCAGTAACAAAATTTTGATTTCAGGGCATTAAAATCAATCCTTTCAACACAGTGATTCGGTTTAAGAAAAAGAGAAAAACTCAGCATCAGCCTTTCTACAGAAATTTCCCAGTGTGGCTCCAGTAAAGGGGGCAGAAGGTGAGGAAGACTTACCCAGAGCTGCTGTGAGCGTGGCTGGTGTTGCCACTCCATCACACGGCGCCCTGCCCACAGCACAGCAAGAGCTGCAGGAGCTGCCTGCTGGACATGCAGCCTGAATGCCAACTGCCTGTGACATTGACTTGTTTCCAGCCTCTTGTAGTGCTGCCGCTATCAGTGTTATATTTGTATAGTAGAATAACATGAAATATTGATTCTGGAGTGCTTATCAACTGGACCTGCTCAAAATACTCTTCCCACGAAGTTCAGCGCTGTTTCTCATGCAGAACCTGTGCTGTGTATTTGTGAGAGAGCTCTCTCATAGCACTTTGAATTCTTTCCTTGAGACATCAGCAATAACTTTTCAAAATCTGGGAACAGTGGGAAAAGACATAAACAGTATTTTCTGAAGTTGGATGACTTGGCCTTTAAACTAATTTAAATTATTTGGCAGAATGACTTTAAAAGACAGAGTCTCTTCCATTCTGCCTTCAATAACTACTCTGAAACCTGTCCCGGGGCAGGACGATGACCAGCAAATTTCTAATTGCAAAATCAATTACTAAATATTCTAGGCACCTTTCTTTGTTTTGCACGAGGTATTTTGCCATTTTCTGTGTGCCAGTGCAATAAAAGCAGTGGCTGCTGCCCATGCTTTGCCTCTACAGGCTGTGCAGGGCAGCTCCAGGGCACGAGGGATGCAGGTGCCAGGGGCTGCACACCAGAGACAGCTGCAACAGAGCCCCCAGACACACCTGGCACAGCCAGTGACAAATGGCAGGGATAAAATGTCTCCCTCTGCAAACCCAGGTAACTTCTGGCTGCCTCTGTGCACGATGTGGGATCAATTACAGCTAAACAATCAAAATCAACAGGACTTATTCCACGGCACCAGGCAAAGGCATCTCCTTCCCCTCTGCTTTTATGTCCATTTTTAATGTACCCCAGCACTTTTATTCACTGCTAACCTGTTTAAAGCAGCTGCTCCTGCAGTCACTGCTGTCACAGCATTGGGGGTTATGCAGACAGAAGCACAGTCCTGAGGGTGGGCTGCTCTCAGCTCTAAACCAAATAATGCCAAATACCAACCACAGACGTGGCACTCCTGAAAATTCAAAGCTGAACTTGTTCATTGTTCTTTCAGCAGGTCAAAAATTTATTTTGTTGGTGTGCTTATAAAACTGACAAAATCAACAATTAACTCTCAAACTCTCCTTCGAAAAGATTAGAAATGCCTCACTAAGAGAACTAAATAGGGCTAAATAGAACTTGTGTGCTGCAGGTTTTTTCATTATAACTATTTCAATTTTGTTTTGGCTGAACCTTCAAAGCCCTGAAAAGTCACTCAATAACATAAATTTTATTTCCAAACTGCCCATTTTTTTTCCCTGAGATTTAATGCAATAATAATGCATTTATTTAACATTTTACCCCATAATGTCTCAGGAGGTAGATTCTATTAACTTGCTAAGAAGAGCCACACATCCCAAACTAGATAAAGGTTTGTACTTCAAACACCTGCAAAAACCTTTCAGATTCAGCTGGAAGATTCTACCACAGAAGTTTATCATGAACTGAAAAACAGATGAAAAATGGCATTCTGCAAAACCTGAAAAGTAAATGAGACAAAACGTTTTGTTTTACATATTTTGTTGTTCATGGACTTGCACAAATACAAGTAGAA
This sequence comes from Irena cyanogastra, assembly GCA_013397155.1. Taxonomy (NCBI): domain Eukaryota; kingdom Metazoa; phylum Chordata; class Aves; order Passeriformes; family Irenidae; genus Irena; species Irena cyanogastra. The sequence continues at coordinate 52,724 of VWZV01009674.1, read as the reverse complement.
TTCGTTTTATTGCAGTGACCATTTCTCTTCGATAGCAAGAAAAGAATTCAGCTCACATCTATATAACTGTACATAATAATTTACTGGATTATTATAGCTCTGGAGTTTGCTTCCCTAATGAAAATAAGCCTGCTACAAACATAGATAATCAGATGTATGAAGAACCACTGTGATTCTGATTAGCTGTGATACATGAGTCATCTGCAGAAGCTGGAGTTCAGGCATTCTTTCCACCAAAATACAGCACCAACCTCCCACTGAAACCAGCCCCCTGAAAAGTCCCAAATTTCAACAGAAAGGCCCACGAGGAGGCAAAAACTGGAGCCATAATAATTGAGCTCCACACAACAGTTTGCTGATCACCAAGAAAGAAAACCTGAATTTCTTCCAAACCTCAGCAGCAAAATGCAAACATTCCCCCACGCAAAAAACACAAATAAATCAGTGTTAGTGCAACTGAGAGCAGGCAGCACTGCCCACTCCTTGCAGCCCCAAGCAGTCTTGCCCAAAAACACAGAGTTTAGGACACAGATGTTTTGGTCTTGCTTTCAATCTCCCTATTTGACTATTTAGTTATTAGAAAATATTCATCTGCCCTTGTTTCTCAGCCCACTCTACAAATGCAGCTATGCACAGAGAGCTGCCAGGGTATTACAGGAGCTCCTGGCTGGGCTCAGGGCTGTGTTTCTCCAGAGCAACGGAGCTTTTTCTTTAGTAAGAGTATATTGATTATCTGTCAGGCACCATAGACAGATGGACAGTATAAATAGCAAACATTTGTGTGACAACTTTAGATTTAGATTTTAATTCACTTTTGGGTGGGTTTTTTCCCTAGCATCACTTCTGTAAAATCAACACCTTAGAAAGATGAGTAATGGCAGTGAATTTGGATTTATAGCTATAATAGTCCTAACACTAAAGTAAAAGTAGATACTTTATCTCTTAGATTTTTCTCTTCAAAAATTTTGGTTTTGCACTCAGGCCTGCTGGTATTTTGGATTTTGGCTTGCCTAGCAAGCACAACTTTAATTATACCTGGTGAACTTCTACTAAGTCCAATTGAGAGGTGCACAAGTGCCATAATTATAAAAACAACTCAGCTTTGCCAAGAGGACATAAACCCAGCAATGCTTTGTGAGGGCTTTGAAAGAGGAAGAAATACACCTATTGCTATTCCTTTTATCCTCTTGCTCCTTTATCTGCAGTTCAGGATCCCAACACTGCAGAAGCCTCTTCCATGCAGGAGCTGACAGGACCAACATTAAATGTGAGTGCCTTGATCCACACGAATGCCAAACCAGCAGAGCCCAGCCACAGGCTGGGACATTGTGGAGTTCACAAACTTTTCAGCCCTGACACTCAGCAGGAGGAACTTTGAGCTCTGTGAAGACGTGAGGAGCTCACAGGCACTGCCCCATCCCTCTGGCCAGCTGCTAATTCCACCCTAAGGAACTCCATCTGGGCACTGGATCAAACAGTGAGTGCTTTATTTACATGCAAACAACCCAACTTGAACAATAGCTTGGCACAGGATGAGCCCCACGAATCTGCATCCAGAACCTAACATTTAATTTGTGCTGTCTCCTCTCATGCAGCAGGTGATAAAAGTTTCACCATTAACCATCTATTTGCCTGTGCCTTTCCCACCTGAAATAAATCATTGACAAGTTTTTTTAAAAAACGCTTGACAGCAAATATATATTAAATATCTTAAAAAGGGTATAAAACACTGTATTACAGCTTGAAGCTGTCACCTGCAAGCTCCCTTTTCACATTCCATATTTGCCCTGCTTCCTCTGCAGCCTGAGGTCAGCACAGAGAGCTTCCTTCAGTGCTTGTCAATAACAACAGGCTTCCCCTTCCCCAAGATCAGCACAGGCATCTAAGTCACCATAAGGGGATAAACTGCTAATAAAAATAGTTCTCCCTTTCCCTTAGGATTTCTCTTTTCCTGAATTTCATCAGGGCTATACTCTTGGTTTGGCTTTAGCTACTGGGAGCCAATTTCCCTCACTTCTACAAATACACCACGACCAGAATGACTAATGAAGTGTTTACTACCTGTTAAGCTGAAAAATCAGGTAATTTAAAAGGCAAAACATGACAAGGAGGGTCAAGAAGGTTAATTGTACTAAAGCTGGCGTCCTGGAGTGACTCATGGGAGCAGTGCACAATGTGAAAATCCTCCTGGACCTCAGGAGGTGCAGGGGATGCTCCTGATGCTGCACCTGTAGCTCCAGATGCTGCTCCAAACTGGCAGACCAACATCCCCATGCTTTGATGACTTGAGGACACAAACTCTCAAGATCCAGACTGGTGACGACAATATCCAAAACCTGAGGCCATCACATGGATAAAAACCTAAGAAAGGGCCAGCACAAATAAAGAGAAACTGGCTGACACTGATCACAGCCTTCTGTAGGAAATTTGGTCTGTGCAGATGTATCATTGAACACATATCTTGATCAAGCCTACACTTATTTTCCAGTGTCAAAATTATTATAAAAATTGCATGACTACACTATGAAATTTGCTTAGTGCTTAAGAGAAAAAAGGTTGACCAGAATGAGGAGTGAAAACCACTAGTGTGGTATTTCTGAATATACAAATACTTATTTTTTTCAATATGCAAACATTTAAACATTAGTGTCCAGCAAATTAAATAAGCACTTGGAAAGTAAAGCATTGCACAGATATAGCCAGGACATCTGTTGTTCTTGCAGATGAATAAAGCAGAAATGGACTAAAAATAATGTGAGTGGTTTTACAACACCGAGAGAGAGGAAGAAAGGGAGCAAAATCTTAATCTCACTAAAAATATGGTGATGGCTGCACTCAAATCTCAGGTTTTTAGTGCCAAGTACTTTCAAAACCTTAAAAGGTGTTACATAAAAAGCCATTTCAGCACAAAAAGCTGGTTAACCTTGAACAGTTAGCTAGTGATCCAGCCCACTCCAACCTCAGCAGCAGTGAATAAACAGATCTTAGCAGAGCAAAGCAAAGCCAGACAGGAGAGATGAGTGGCAATGAAACGGGCCTCGGGACATTTCAGTGAGCAGGAAAATCGGCAATGAACCCACTGAGTGAGAGTGTAAGAAATAATTTCTCCAGACTCTTGATGCAGTCAAACAGCTTTTGGTTCAAGATTTTCCCCTCTCCAAACTTCTTGTCCTTTGCCAAGCAGGGAGGAACCAGGTGATTTGATACACTCGATATGTTACTGCTACATTTAAATGGCTTCAATACTGCTCAAGTCTTCAGTAATACTTTGTAACCTGTCTAAACTCAGAAAGTAGATAGAGATGATGAGAATGAAAATGTAGCACAGTGCCCTTCAGATCCTCTGTCATTTGCAATCTGAAGTATGTAATTAATGCCAGGGCATCTAGGGAACATGAAATGCAGAATGTGCAGAACCTAAGGTGTGTTATCTTCTGTAACTGTAAGTGCAATAAAATATCTGACATTTCATATTGATCCTTGCCACAATACAAGAATTATTTTAAACAATAAGTAAATGAAAGCAGCCATCTACATTCACTTAATACTAGAATTAAGTAAATATAAGCCAGCTATCACAGGGAGGCACAGACTTGGCTCACTCTATGGGTATAGTGTTTCTTTTAAATGAATTTATGTTCAGATATCATTGATCCCTCAGAAGTGAGGACTGGGATTTACACTCCTTTCATACCTGGCACCATGGTCTGCTCTGCCCTGTGACTGACCAGCCAATACAAAAGGGAAAACACTTCCTAACGCTGCCTCACCTCGAGCTCTGGGGGCAGTTTGGGCACCAGTACAGAACTCACATGAAGCCATTAGAGCTTCCAGAGGAGGCCATGAGGATGGGGAAGGGACTGGAGAGGAAGTCACGAGGAGCAGCTGGGGGCACTTGGTCTGTTCAGCCTGGAGGAGCCTGAGGGGGGACACTTCACTGTGGTTTTCAACATCCCCATGAGGGACAGTGCAGGGGCAGCTCTGATCTCTGGGACAGGGAACAGCTGGAGCTGGGCCAGGGAGGGTCAGGCTGGATTTTGGGAAAGGTTCTTCCCCCAGAGGGTGCTGGTACTGCCCAGGCTCCCAAGGGAATGGACATGGCCCCGAGGCTGCCAGAGCTCCAGGAGTGCTGGGACAATGCTCAGGCACAGGGAGGATTGTTAGGGGGTCTGTGCAGGAACAGGGGTGGGAATGGATGATCCTGTGGGTCCCAGCTCAGGACATTCTGTGATTCACAGGGCAGAATGTGTGGCTTGTCCAAGCACAGCACCCCCCTGGCCGCAGTGCCAGCCCAGCTGTGACAAACCCTGGGCTAAAGGTGCTCATGGCCTGGTGCATGCTGTGGCATGGGCTGCTGGATCAGCCACAGCAGACAGACAGACAGACAGGAGGACAGCTCTGCCAAACCTGGCTGCTGCAGCTGGAGCTCTGTCAGCGCTGCAGCTGTGGCCCTGCCCAGCAGATGTGGCCCTGGCAAGGACACCAGGGCTGGTGGCTATCATTATCACTGATTTTAATGGAGGGATGGGACCACCACCGGGCTAAGAAGGATTTACTGCTCACATAAACATCAGTCTCAGAGGCTGTGAGATTTTAGAGGAGCAAGCAGTCAGCCATGGCTCAAAGTAGTCACAAGTTCTTTGTTACCAGGCAACAAAGAACTTTCTAACCCAATGAATAGATGCCACAAGGTTTATTTTGCTTTTCTGACCTATCACCTTTACTTACTTCTGCTGCACTGTGGATACTTTTATCCAATGGGCTTCTGTCTTACATGCACACATGGTTCTACTATAACTTCTAAACTCTTAGCTTGATCTATATAGCCACATCCCTACATTATAAACCCTTCACCATCTTATCAATACAGTTTCTCACTTTCTTAAGACTATAGAATCATAAGTTTATGATTTTTCTACTTAATGTCTGTGTATTGTATTTTTACATCAATCCAAGCTTCTCCCAAGGCTGCAGCTCAAACCCTTCAGTGTCTGTGGAAGTTTCTGTTTTTAGAATTCCCACAGGTGGCCACCAACACCCTGGACAGGGACTCGGGAGGGCCAGACTGTCTGATGGCAGCGGGGAAAGAAGAAATACAAACCACACACCCAGCAGCCAGCAAAGACTAACCTGCACTGGGTTTGGCAGCACGCTGGTAAAACATCCCCCACTCTGGCAAGTCTATGGCAAGAAACCTACTGAGAAGAGGAGAAAAATGCTGGGCTGGAAAACAGCCTTCCCTTGTTGAAGATACAGCCGTCAGGACAGCCATGCTGGCAATTCAGAGCACACAAAGAAGTGATGGTCCTCAGGCAGCTGTTGGTACACAAGCAACCACTCCAAGTACAGTGAGAAAGTTCTCTAGAGGACCACACACAGTGAGTCCAGTATTGAGGAAAAAATCTGGCACTGGAGCAGGCACTTCCCCACACTGAAACAGGGTGAGCAATGCATCACCCTGGTATTTGCGGCCTACCACTCCATTGCTGCTTCTCTATAAAATTACATTGCTGATAAAAATTTATGTGTCAAACATTTTTGTGATTACAGACCAAAAGTCAAAATTTGCATTTAAATAGATGTATTAAAAACTCAGCAGCACAGGTAGAAGAGGGAAATGCTGTTTTAAGGAAATTTAAATAGGGAGCATGAGCGCAGAAGGGATTTTTCTTCTTAAATGATTTGAACAATTTTGGTTTTATTACTGTTCTTGGGTCCAATTCAAAGTCAAGATTGGAACCATAGTATCCTGTACCCCTGGACTCATCTCAGGCTGAGCTCAAGAAAATAAGTCTCTTTTCATCTTTCCATTGGGAATGACCCCATTTGTTGTAAATAAAGTGTTTTTCTGTTCACAGTCCCAGCCCACACTTTTCACCAGCTCGCAGCCCAAGCCATATTATCCTCCCTTGCTCCCGAGTTCTTCACTCAGTTCTCTTTGCATCAGCCACCACAGGCTCAGCTGCAGCCACTGCGATTCTGCCCAGACAGCAGGGCCACTTTTGAGAGGGATTTCACAGGATATTCTAAGCTGGAAGGGACCCACAGGGAATTCTGAGTCCAACTCTCCAGTGCATCACCCATACCCAGCTCACATCCATGACCTTGGTGACATCACCAGGCTGAATTTTCAGTGTGCAACCTAAAAATTCACCAGAAATTCTCCCACTGCCTGACATCAACTACCCCCTTGGACTTAAACATATTTGATTGTGCCCCTTTTTACTCCATAAAGGATTTCTGATGTTAAAGAAATTCCTTTTCTGACCTCGCCCTAGTATCTTGTCTTTCTTCTCATTACACACTTTTTATTTTCTATGTGTTGTCAAGATTTAACTTCAACCCCTGCCTCAAAACCTGACTTTGTACTTTCAAAGGGCACCTAAATCTTGGCAATGGAATGCCTGTGCCCTTTATAGTCCAGCTGGGATCACCAACACATGCTCTCGACATAAAAACCATATAAATCAATGCTGTGCAGAGCTTTTTTTCCTTTCTTGACAGGCTTTCCAACCATGATAATGATACAACATGAATTCCATTATTGCTAATGGAAGGAGTTACATTTAACTGTTGTCAGTTTTAGCTCTGCCATGAGTCAATGCCTTCCTAAACATGCTGGTTTATTCTAAGAAGAAACTGCTACATAATCAAATCAGCCCTTGGAAACACGGATGTAAGCACAGCACAAAAGCACCATAACTAAATTACCACTTTAGGTGTGTGCTTGCTGTCCTCTTCAGACATTCTGTTCTTTCCTACAGAATCATTCCTTTAACATGGGGAAAATCTGTCTGGGAACAGAAGTTTCAAGGATAAACAGAGATTAATCACCAGAGGATTTCCTGAAAATATCCATAGCAAAACTTTTCTTCTTCCCAGGCAATCCCTAAATTTCTTCATGGAATTTTTTCAGGGAATTTAGAAATACAGTCAGAAGCATAAAGGACATCACACAAGCAAGTGTACTTTCCTGTGTTGACTCATTCTGGCTTTGCAGACAACAACTGCTACTGGCAGCAAAGTTTTCTCATTCTCCCTCCACAGCACAGAGCTGTTACCAGAGCATTCCCAGGGCCTTAAGCAAAAACTGTGCCCAAGACACCAGGAACATCAGTGCTGCTCAGGAAATCATAGCAGTGCTTCCCTGCCACTGGTGGCTTGCAGACAACCAAGAGAAAACCCAGAAGTGGAGGAATAAATTCTCTATAGCAATGTTTTTTCCAGGAATATACTGACTCCTGTCAGAGTCTGTATATTCCTCATTTTCATTAAGTGTATTTCAGGAAAACCTTTGCCTGCATTTTCATATAACACATATAACAGGGCCATTTTATAAAATACCGTGAGGTATTTCAATCATATTTTTACAACACAGCACTCAGGGTGCCAGCAGGGTGATTTTTTAGGTAGCAGATGTTCCCTGACACCCACAGATTTCCCGAAGCCAGCACGCAGCAGCAGTGGGGTGCCAGGGGCAGGTGTGAAACCCCAGCTCAGGCCAAGGCCAGTCCCAGCAGGGCTGATGGCCAGGACAGCACAGCCTGGTGTGAACCCCAGGGACAGAGGCTGCACAAACACCCGTGTCCTCCTCACCTATCTCCCCTTCCTAAATTGATTTCATAACATATTAAACCTTCAGAACTGTTTCCTATCCCTCTTTGCTCCATTTTTTCCAGAGGTTTGCCTGCTTTTTTTTTTTTTGCCAGCTGTTGCACACACAGCATCGCTTTCATTAAATTGTCCATTAAAAACCTCATTTTGTAGGATTATTCCACAAAGATATCTAAATATCTAACTTCTCTCAATGTTAATGGGATTGAGGCACTACAATAAAATCATGGATCTCAGCTGTAATTTTAATATATATAAATGAAAACTTGGATTTTTTTTTTTTACCCTCACAGGATATATAATTTAAATGTCATTTAGAGTTTGGGAGTTTCTAAGGGACATAAATTTACAAAGTCCACAGAAAATTTAATATCTCTTCAGTGAGCCTTGCAAAGATTTTTTGAAGTTTCCATTTTCTTGACCATCTAACATACTCTTTTCTACTTTGTTTTAATACTATTTCCAAAGCCAATTGATTTAGTGTGTGGCTATATCTTTGCCTGAATACACATTAATAAAATGTAACTATTCTTATTCAAGAAACCAGACAGAATGAAGTTGCTAATTTATATCATCCATCTACTGGCCTTCCCATTCAACTATGTGGCATTTTTTACTTATTCCCTTGTCTATTCTGCATGGGGCTCTTGCAACACATATAAATAATAAATATAAAAATATTTAGGGACACCTGGGGTTTGGATTATGCTCCACATTAGCATAGAGCATTGAAAAAGAGTCAGCAGTTGATCTCTACCTTATATTTTTTGTGTACAGAGGACAAATTGCAGTTATTGGGTTGTCACCCACAGCATGGGTGTCACCCACAGAACACCTCAGCTGCCACCTCGTGCCACCAGACATTCCCCACCCGGTGTGGGCAGCACAGCCAGGACAGTCTGAGTGCCCTAAGAGCCTCTGTCCCACTGCAGTTTGGGCTGGAAAATCCTCATCTGGTCCCAGAATTCTGGTATTGCCAGTGTTTCCATAGATTCTGTTGTCTGTGGCAGAATTCCCTGACCCAAGTGTCCCCCACAGCCTCAGAGCCTCCCTGGGCTCCGGTGGAAAACCTTTCCCTCCTGTCCCCACTGAGCTCACTGAACTGTGGGTTGTTAACACAAGTGTCCTCTCCCAAACTGTTTTTGGAAAGAGATTGAGTTGCCTATAAAATGCCCACTTTGCTGGTTCTGCCCTGTGTAATTATTTCCCAGGCAGGGCATTAGAAGGCAGCCCAGGCTGAGCCCAGCCCCACGGGCAGCCTGGGGAGGTGTCACACCTGCAGCAGCTCCTGCATCCCACCAGTCCCCTCCTGAGCAACAGGAAACAACAGGGGGACAAGGAGCGCTGGCAGAAACCCCTTCAAGCAGAGGGCAGAGCCAGGATACTGCAAAATTCCTGTCCTCCCTGCTGAAAGGCACAGGGAGAGCCTCTACTGACACACATGGAGAACCCAGGTGGTCAGGATCAGCTTTAGGAACGATGGCAAGAATGCAACATCCTCAGGTTTCTTCCTTCTCTCTGTAAACACCATAGCAAAAAGTGTTCAACGAATAATGCCAACCCAGATCCCCAAGAGCAGACCAAGGTTCACACCTGAAGAGTTTCACATGCACTGCCCTGGAATAATTCTCTTTCACAGAGCATCTGCAGATTGATCTGGCCTACAAAAATCCTGTTCTGGCGCCCTGAACAAATGATGAGGTCTTCCCTGGTATCACAGCCCCTGAACACTGAAAGGTTTTCCTCCTTCTTCCCTCCCAGCTCTCCTGGGGTCCCCTCCTCTGGGGAGCAGGGCATCAGTATTCACCAGCTGTGTCTTTGGAAAGGTTTCATCTCCTAGCAATTACCAACAGCAGAGTTTCATTCTGTATACAGTCTGATAAATATTGCAGAGGTCTCCCAGCTGTTGGTGGCTCAGTTTTAATCCAGGCACACCTGATGGGAGCAGGGACACCCCAGTGCCTGTGTCCCTCCAAGGGCAGCTCCAGAGCAGCACCACGGACAGAGGGACACAGGGACAGACAGACTGCTGGGACATGCTCTAGGTCTGCTGCCACCGACTCAGAGCCACCAGGGGACGTCCTGGCACCTGCCAGAGCTTCTGCTCAACCTGAGGGTGCATTAGAACAGGTTATAATCCCAAATTCCCATTATTTTAAATGGAAGCCCTGCTCAAGTACTGAAGGAACTAAAGAACACGTGCAATCTGGACAGAAAACAGACTGTACACTGCGTCTGCTCCTAGCTGTGAATGCTACAGGCTCCAGGAGGAACAACAGGCTCTAGTCACCATCCTTATGGGGAAAATCTGCTGAACACCAGAGCTGGAAATGCAAGAGAGAGCAGCCAGCTCAGAACCCCACAGAAATACACTGCTGCCTCTCACTTGTGAGAAAACCTGATGCCAAGTGGTTCACATCCCAGGACACACTGCAGTATTTACAGCAGGTTTTAATTATCCATTTCATAATTGGGTTTGTTTCAGCAGGTGCTTTAAATCTGGGAATGTCTAAGCCATAATTTGCTCCGTCTCAAACTTTTACCACCATGTAAAATTACAATAAACCAGCACGGGTCCTCCTTGTAGCTGGTGTAAAAGGTGTGACACTACAAGAGAAATCCTTGCCAACACAAACGAATTTTCCAGGGCCTGAAGAGGACAACTGAGCTCTTACATGAATATTCTGAACAAGAGCAGGCAGCACACTCCTGAGATGTTTCTGAGCGTGCCACCTCTACAATCCCTGTGCAAACAAGGATTTTCTGTGCTGGGCAGAGGGCTCCTCCCTGCTGAGTGACCTAACAGCTCAGACAGCAATTTCCCCCACAATGAGAGCACAGACACGACATTCCTCTGCTCTTTGTTTGAATTCACTACTGCTGGTGACCAGGAGTAACATTCAGCATGACAAATAATTTAATGAACTACTAATTCAGAGCTGACCTTCACTGAAAGTACTGTTTAATTACCCAGTGTTTCTGAAGTCAGGCAGAAGAATGTTAAACCATTTCTGAACAGGTGCAGGAGGCACGCGTTAATTTAATAGCAAAGGTCATTACACAGGTATTTCTGCACTTTTTCCTGGCATCTCTCCTGTCAGAGGATTACTTGGATATGTTTAGGAAGACAAGGAGGAAAAAAAATATTTCATGTTCTTTCAGCTTAGCAAAGTCTTGTCTCCTATCTCCTTTTTCCTTTTTTATTTTTAAAGAGTAAGTCTAAACCCAATGATGAAAGAGGAAACACATTATCTTGCAAACTGAAGTGGTAAGATTAGATTAGTGCCTACATAGCTAAGAAATACTTGCAGCATGTGTTTTCATACTAATGTGTAAAAAAACTTCAAAGCAGAATGAAGACATATTTTCATATAAACCTGAAAAAAGCCCCATAACAAAAACATTTCACTCATTGAGGAGGAAAAAGAACTCAGCAAATTAACCCATGCTTGACAACCAGCAATGTGAAAATTCTTTGTCTGAAAGCAAGATCAATTTCTTCTTTAATCTGCGGACATGAGACATGAACCAATAACATTGCAGAGAAATAAAGATTTCTTGGCCTGCCTAGCTTTATCTTATCAGACTCCAGAAGTGGGCTTCATGTTAGAGACTACTTTTTTTTAAATCTTATTGCCTAAGGAAGTGTGAAAACAGCCTCAAGAAAAAGTCAGCTCTAACAATATCGAGCTTATTCTCTCCCTCTCTTATTGTTTCATCCTTCAGCCTTTGATGCCTTTCTCACAAGGACTATTAAAAGTTGCCAACCCCAGTGAGAACATGAAGAATGTACCAGAAAAAACTCTTTACCACCATGTTTTCCTAAGGTACCAAATTACATCTCTTGCTTCAAATGACACTTCATTTGTACAGAAGGCGGGCAATGGGAGGTGGGGATCACATTTTCAACCTTAATAAAAATCCTGCAACTGTAAAATTCATTTTCTGGTTTAAAAATGTAGTAGGGGATTTATTCTCAAGGCCAGTGAGGTTGGTAGTTGCATTGGGTAGGCTTTGTTAGGGTATGGTGGAGCTGGCTTTGTTAATTTTGTTTTTTAAGGTTTTTTAAAAGCAGAAATTACCTAGGAAGGGCCAACATTTCATGGAGCATCCCTAAAGAACAGACTGAGCACCCCTATAACCACTGCTCCAAGAATAAAAGAAATCAAAGGGATTTTTATTTTCTTCTGTCCAAAACAACACACACCAACTTTTATCACCTGCAGCCCACATTCAGAGCAGTAGTTCTGCAGGGAATGTTAAAATAGCTCATCTGTCCCTTAGCTTTACACACTGGAGTCTGGTTCCACGAGTCAACATCCCATCCTCAGTGACAGAATAGTGTTTCATTAAGAGTAAAGTGCTATCTTTTTACACAGTGGAAAAAAAAATCCCTAAAAAGCAGTAAAGGGTATCAGAGTGGTCCTAGAGGACATCAACTAGCTAAGGTGTGTTAAACTTGCTGAAAATCACTTTGTATTATTTAACTGGCTGTCCCTAGCACACTGAGCAAATCCAGCTAGATGCCAGGCTGGAGGGAGATTTCATGCCTTGTTGTCACAGGAAGGCTGCTGGCAGCAGGACAAGCACTGATGCCAGAGACAGCACTTGTCAAGTGTCTCACAGAAAGCATTCCCTGCTGCTGGCCCGGGCACGAGGATCCTTCTGGCTCTCTGCTTCTGAAACCTTGGCTGTCCTGCACTGGCTGCTGGAAACAGATTGGTGACTTTAAAAGCAAACTTAAGTTGGTATCAGCATTGCCAATCAATTTGCTAGTCCCTGACTGGCTGTGTAAAATCGAGATTTCAAGGTCATTTTTTTTAAGCAGAAAAGGCCTCGGAGTGGGAAGGAGGATGCAGCAGCTCTTTCCTGACTTCCCTAATGCTGTGTGAGATCTTGTCTTGGAGAGAGAGAGCTACCCAGGCAGCAGGGCTGCCCTTTCCAGTGCTCTCCTCTCCTCCTGAATGCTGGTCACAGTGGTCACACAGTTGTCAATCCATCACATTAGGGCCAGCTGATGCAAACAAAAGTGACTCTATAAAACCCAATCCATTTCCAGTCAGAGGAGCTGCCTGATCCAGTAAAAACAATATTATTTTGATACTCCAGGATTTTATTACCAAGAGTATTATTTAAGCTCCAGTAGAACATACTGGAACATCCTGGGTGCTTTAGATCCAGGCCCCACAGTGAAGAATGTTTTTGTTGAAGCTGTGATATTACTGCTCTGAAACAACCAATGGCTCAACAATTTAAAAGATCTGTTTGAGAGGTTTTTTTTTTGTTTTTTTTTTTGGTGTGCAGACATTCAGCTATTAGCAAGGACAACATTTTGATTCAAGTCATCATTAGGTCATGGCAATTAATAAACACATTCTGTTCTGCAATACTCAAATTGCCAAAAAATCCCCATATTTCAATAAATCAGATGACTATAAATCATGTTTTTACTGAAACAAACATTAGATAATGGGAAAAATAATTGACCACACTCTTTCCTAAGCAGGCCCAGATTATTAGTGGTTATGTTAAACATAGAAATTCACATCCAAGCCATTAATGCATGCTTAAAATGCATCAATAATTCAGTAATTCTTAAATTCAACCTGGGAAATCACCTTTTACAGATAATATATAGCGCAGCACTGTTAGACCATAAGCCATCAAGTGTGAAAAAGATGGAAATATGGCCAACCCTGCCTTTTGTGCACATCAGCACAGCTCAGAGCTCGCGCTGCCCGGCCAGTTCTGAGAGGTTCCTGCAGCCTCTGTTTGCAAAGCTCTGCCCTCCCCTGTGGAGGGTGTGACACGGCACTAACTGCTGGCATCAGCAGTATGGAAATGCTGCACCCTGGCACAGAAACCCAGCCACACCTGCAATCGAGGAGCAGGCAGAGTTCTGTGACACTTGAATTTCCACCGAGTAACTCTGGGCTCAAGGAAAATATGAGAAGGCAAAGCACTCTGTGTGTCTCACACGTAGAGGCACTAATAGCTCACTCCCACCATGGTGCCTGGGCTCCTATAGTTTTATCATTAAAGATTTTGGTCAGTTAACTGTGGTGGTAATTATCACATAAATTAACTGAGAGACAGGAAAAGCAGAACCTAAGAAAAAAAAAAAATCTCATCTCCAGCAACAAAGTCCTGGACTTCATTTTCCAGTAATATTTTCAAACCTAACACCAATGATGACCCAAGATTTTTTTTCTGGAATATTGCTTAGGTTACAGAAAGAAAGTCTATTAGTGAGTGCATTTACCCCCTGGTATCCAGCTTTTATCTGCTGACCTGTCAGAGTAAAACAATTTTGAAGATGTATTTTCAGATACAGGTGATTAGCACAGCAAGGAAAGCAGCAGAGTGAAAATTCTTTTTCAGAGAAGTGTTACTGCCAAGGATTGTAGGTAGAAAGAAGGAAAAGCAAAGAACAAATCAGTTTGGGTACACTGGGCTACAGTGATCACATTGTTTTGGGTTGTGGGGATTTTTTGTTTGAGGTTGGCTGGGTTTTTTTAGATAAGGTTATTCTGTTTTAAAATACTCCATACCCTGCTCAGTTCTGCATGGGAATGTTATCTTTTCAATGCATTCAGCTGACAATGCAAATTTCTAAGAGAATCCTAAACCTTGTCTTTAGACAAGTGTTTAAATAAGGTCACCTTGAGATTTCACTACTCCATTCCATCTCTCCAGTGTAGGTTCAAATTTTATTTCTGCTGTCCTTGACAGAATAGGGCTAATTTATTTTTTTACTTTTTTTAAGATCTCCAACAGAGAAAACCTCTCCCTGGCACTAAATGATGTTTGCTATTAGGAGGTTTGCCGTGCATTTGTTGTCTGGTTTAGGATATTTTCTGTTCATTTAAATTCCAAGTTCATCCTTCACACAAGGAAAAGACAAAATTCCCTGACTGTTGTGGCACAGATGTTATCTGCATGTATCAACACGGAGGAGCCTGAAATGCCTGGAGATCACACTGGGCAGTTGCTGACACAAATGAAAGGGCATGACTCTTAGCTAATTTAATTATGTCAATCACTACTCCCTGTGAAGTAATATTCTCTCCTCTCCTTTTCTCTTCTTGCATCTCTGCTGAAGTGTTTAGTGATGTTGCAGGAAGAGGTTGGGGCCTGAAGAAGTTCCATGAACCTCTAACACTGGCACTGCTGCATAATTAACTCTCAGGCTGCTGAGGAGAGCCAGGAGCTCTGCACATCGTGCAGGGACACCTAGAGCTGCCCAGGACAGTGTCCTGCCAGCTTTGGCCCAGCCCCAAGAGCCCAGAAGGTGCCCAGGTAGCCAGCCCTGAGTGCTCAGCCAGCCTCACAGTGGGAAATGTCTCCTGGGCAGAGGCAAGCCCCCAGTGCCAGTCTGTGCCCCGTGTGCCCAGTGCCCCTTGCTCTGTCCCCAGGCACTGCTGAAAGGTCCTGGCACCCTGTCCCCAGGCGAGCAGGATCCCCCTGAGCCCCCTCCTCCTCTCAGGCTAACCAGTGCCACATCACTTTGTCCTGGGGGGGCAGAGTGGCCCCAGAGCCCCAGCGTGGCTCCCCAGGGCTGAGCAGGCAGAAGGAGCCACTGCACGTGCCAGCAGCCCTCCTGCAGCAGCCCAGCACAGCACTCAGCTTCTCTGCCAGCCAGGCACACTGCTGGCTCTTTCTACATGCTAACAGATAGCTTTTCTTTTACTTTTTCAGTAGTATCACTGATTTTTTTCACTACATTTGTGATCCCTCCTTAAGTCCACCATCCTCAGCTGCATTTTATTAGTTTTACAGAAGACACCATCCCACACTGTGATGCTGGGCAGGCCCTGGCACAGGGTGCCCAAAGCAGCTGTGGCTGCCCCTGGATCCCTGGCAGTGCCCAAGACCAGGCTGGACAGGGCTGGAACAGCCTAGGACAGTGGAAGGTGTCCCTGCCCAGGGCAGGGGTGGGAGCTCTTAGTCTCTTCCAACCCAAACACTTCTGTGATTCTATAATTTCTATAAATCAAGAATCTAGTAACACAACCAGAGTTTCCATTTAAAGCCTATTCCTCCTCACAAACCCCTGTAAGTGACTGCTTCCTAACACCCTCCCTGGAGCATGGACACTCACAGAGGGAGGTCTGCAACCACGGGAAGATTTGGGATCTGTGGTGGGGCCCCTCTTCTGTCTTTGCATGCCAGCCTCCTACTGCTGCAGAATCAGAGGCCTCTAAGGGTTAATAAACAACAAAACACAGGTTTGGAAGTTAGAGAACGAAAATAATTTGTCACTGTCCCCATATCATCATGGAATGATGATACTTGGAGATGTCATATCCCAGAATCCTATGTGACAAGAAGAAAACTGACTAATTGCTAATTCTGCTGTTCCTCTTCCAGGCAATAGAACTCTTAAAGATCTTCCAAATGACAAAAACAACACATTTTTCTTTTTGGTTTTGCTTGCTTCATGCCCACAGCACCACAGAGATATTCCCTGACAAAAGCACTGGGTGAGCCAAGGAGATTGGATGGGATGGGAAATAAACCTGTGACATTTGGGAAAACCTGGCAGGCAAAGAAAACACCACACAAAACCCCACACAGGAATCAGACCTCCAAAACTTTTAAAAGCAGCAGTAGCCAAAGAGCTGAGATTGGTAAATTAATCCAGGTTTGAATCTAACTCCTCATTATCAATTATCAGTTTTTCTGAGGTTGCTTTCTGTCCTGTCAGTCTCCATCCAGACTGGGAGGTGGGAGAAGTCAGTGGGAGATATTTTTCTCTTCTACACACAGCAGCAATGGCTTGTGAATAACATGCAGAAGTTACAATGCTTGTTTCACAGGCTGCTGCAACGAGTACATGCCATTAACTAAACAAAGAAAAACCTGAAATCAAGAAAAAGGAAAAACCTGGAAAGGAAAAGTCTGTCTCAAGACACGTTTCAGTTATTACAAGCTTAGCCTGCTGCCTTTGCAGCTGGGTTTGTTGCAGGCTCCCTCCACATGAACAACGTCCCTAACAGACCTGGGCACACCTGGAGCAAGGATAAGAAAATGATATCAAGATGATATCAAGAAAATGGCATCACAGAAAGAACTGAAACCCCCAGGGAAAACCCCAGTGTCTCTGTCTGGATGAAGGCTCTTTCTGGAATGTGTCTGATGACATCTCACACCCCCCATGCAGGAGAAGTGTGAGTGACTCCCAGAAGACTGAATCTTGGTAACCCCCCCAAGAACCAGGATTTACTGAGGACCTGCATAAATCTTCATTTGTGTATTTATGCCCTACTGGCTCCAATCATTATGACTCCAAAAAAATATTTTTTGTACTAAAGGATAGAGGAATCACTTTAAATATGAAAATATGCTTTAAAGGCTCATTGTGTACAGGGCATTAGCACACTGAGAATCTCGAGTAGCACTTTAGAGAGAGTTCTCAGACAGCTGATGTACTTTACCCTGGAGTACTTCTACCAGTGGTTTGATATATTTGTTTATGCATTTTATAAAAACTCTTAGTTCAATAAATGCTGCAAGATCAAATAGCATGCTTTTGAATTATGCAAAATTCTATTATACATATTGTAAATAAACTCTATGAAACATTAATCAGCTTCAGAATGGTTTCATAAGGACTCTGTGCAGTGCTTTCTCTTTTGTATATTTTGAGCATTACAATTTTGTTGTAGGTTAAACTTTTCCAGAAAGGAAAGTACTTTGTTATCAAGACACATGCAACTCTCTCAACTGAAATATCATTTAATTTACCTTTTATGCCAAAGCATGAGCAACGTAAAGCCACCGAAATGAGAAATGAAGTACAAATCACCTCATCTATCTCAGTGTGTTTAAGACCATTGAATTGTTAACACTAGACCTGAAAAAATTCTGATGTTATGGGCATTTTAATTCTTCTCTAATGTCACTACAACAGAAACTCTCTCCTGGCTCAACAACTGATCCTTTGCCCTCATTAAAAACAAACAGAAGTTGTAGTCTGTGAGCACCTGTTAGCAACTCAAGGTGCAGAGCACAGAGGTTTTCTGCTCGAAACACATCTAGCATTTTGCACATGAAAATGTCTGATAGGACTTTCTAATGGAATTTCAAAAAGAGCAGAAAATTCAGTTTAAAAAATCCTTAGATAATAATTCAACAAGAAGCATGGGAAATTTACTCACACCACATAAGTCTTGTGCTCTAAATATAATAGAGGGTGATTTCTCATGGGTGGTAAACATTCACAGGAGATGATTTTGAACGGAGAATTAACATGATAGTTATGCCACTGAGGAGAAACCTTCAGTCCAACTGCAGGAAGCTTTGTTTCTCTTTGGGTTCTGGGGCTTTTTTTGCCTCTTTTTGCACACTCAGAGCACAGGACTCCCCTTCACTCCTCGCTCAGAGGATCTTCCAGTCTGCAAGCACTTAAAATAGCACCAGGATGAAACTGCAGAAAATCTTGCAGATATCAAAAGTCACATAATCCATAATGAAATAGAAAAGAGAATTTATTAGCAAACTGTGAAGTCACAGACACTAAAAGAAAATTTAATTCTAAAATTTCCTCTTCTGTTACACAGTGCAGGCTTCCTGCCATCAGAAAGAAATCTTTTCACTAGTTTCACTTGATATCGAGAAAAAACCTCAACAACAACCCAAAACACCACACAAAACAACTGTTTTTTCCTCATTTTAAGAGCTAATTAGGGAAAAATGATGCATGAAGACAGATTCCTGCATACAACTACGAGGAGATGCCTGTAACCCTTACTTTCTTCTGACAGACAGACTTAATTACCACCACATCTAACCTCAGAAAAAAGGTTTTAAATATAACTTCTACATTATTATATTTTCTATATTTATGCAAGTATTTTGGCTATAAAAAGGAAATTATTCTAATCAAGGGATTAATGAGAAAACTTGACATTCAAATTAGCTGCTATTCAACTACAGTTGACAAGTATTTTTCAGGAACTTAATTTAGTTTCCTTCTCTCTCTCTCTTTTTTTTTTATTCCCTCACTAACTCATAACAGGAAGAGTTATTTTACCTTATGGGCACTGATTTCTAGTCCCAGGTTGTTGCACTAAAGGGCACAGAGTAGCCAAGCCCCAGTGAGCTGGTGCTGCTGAGCCCAGCCAGCCCATCTGTGGGTAATTTCAGCACTCACAGATGCACCAGGAACCACTGGCAGAGCTGATCTAGCACAGGCTCAGAGTTCGCTTCAGACAGATGCTCTGGCAAAGCAGGAGAGCTGAAATTAAAAAAAAAACCTCAAATCCAATAAAAATATCACCATTTTCTTTCTTTCTTTCTATCTATCCATCTATTTCTCCATCCATCTATCTATTTATCTATTTATCCATCCATCCATCCATCCATCCCAGGGAGCAGCACTTTGCCCTCCTTGGAACTCTGAGAAATACTGAGTGTTTTCCTTCAATAATTCCTTGCATTTCTCCACTTTCCCTCCCTGCTCCCACGAGTCACTTCCTTGCTATCCCACCTCACTTATTTATTTGGTTAGTTGCTTGCTAACTGCAGCTTATTTGCACTTAAAATAGTCATTATCTTCCAGCATATCTAAATAATTAGGCTAATGACAGCAGGTTTGTTTCTGTTGATTCAATAATGCATCACAGATAATATCACCAGCCCAAGTCTGCTCATTTAGGAATCATTAATAAGGCCTTCCACCAAATGGCAGAGCTGGCTGGCACGCTGCATTCAAATAGAATAATGAGGATGCAGTTAGCTTTGTTTCATTTGCTCCTGAATTCTTATGTAAATGGGTTTTTCCTCCAGTGTTTCTCCATTATATAAACACCCAAATTTACTCCAAAAATGAATGAAAAACTGCCTGCTCTCTGTGCTCAGCTGAACTTAGGAATGCTAGGAAAAAAGCAGGAAATAAATCCTGTAGCCTGTACCATACTCTTATATTAATGATATTTGTTATTGATCATATTATTATATTAACTATATCCACAAAACAGTGTCAGCCCACTCCAGGTCACAACTACTCTGGGCAGCAGAAGACACAAAGGGTTGATTGAGGCTGGAGATTAAGAAGAAAAGCCCAACCCCATACAGACACCAAGCTGACCACACCTTGATCTCTGGCCGAGAAAACACTTAAATTCTAAGATCATTAGAAACACATATCCAAGTAGCTGGAAGGGTAGTCTGCCTATAATGTATTTTAACGGTTTTTCCAGTCTTGGACTTATAATTGAAGTCATGAAACTCTCCTCAGAGGCTGCAGGAACACAGAAGGGGATCTACAAAACCTACCAGGTTTGCTCCCAGGGGCACGTGAACTGCCAGCAACAACAAACACCATACTTGGTTTGAAAGCATCTCCCTTCCCACCTGCACTGCCTGGGAAAGCAGCTGGCCTGCAGCACCATTGGTATTGCTTACTAGAAAACAGGGATTTCCTTCTACCATCAATCCAAAAAAAAAAAAGGAGGATTGGGTAGCTAAGTATCAAAGCTGAGTGAAACTACATCCCACATTACAGGACACTGAGATGAGGTTTGCCTGAAAGCCAAGGCACTGATTTTCTCCCTAAACAGATCAATAAAACATTTTGGAATCTAGAATTATGTGATCAGATTCAATTCAATAGAAAATGGCTTTCAAGAAAACTGCTGCTACTTTAAAAGATTTAAATAGTGTTCTTTCATCATAATTCAACAAATACATTTTAAAAGCCACTGAATAACATAAATGCTGATTCCTGTCTTTACATTTCCCATTATGTATTTCTAGATACACAATTTCTGTACACAAAAAAAAAACCATAACCAAGAGCCACACACCAGCTCCATAAATACATTTCTAATGCCATACACCAGAGGAGCTGTTTTAACTGGGTTGCATCAGTTAAAATTCCCTGTCCAACAACAATCACCTTTAGATGTTTATGAAAGAATACAAGCACCAGTGTTGCCCACAGTAATCTGCAAAGAGGGACATCCTGCATTTTGTTGTGTAAGAAATACCATACATTAATTTAGACAATTATTCTTAACTTGCATTTATTTTTTGCATCTGAACTATCCAGTGGAAAAGCTGTTGAATAGCACGAAAAGAGCCACGCTTTTCATGAGTCACTGAGTGCATAATCCCTGCTTTATGAGTCATATCACCAGAACATCAATATTCAAATCAATATCAATAATAATTTCCATCTATCCTTTTCTCCATTTCACTCATCTGTCACTCCTTTCCCAAGGGAATGGCTGTACCATGTATTCCCTGCACAGCAGCTCTTCCTCCCCTCTGATCACTCCCCCACCTTCCCCTGCACCTCTGTGAGACCCAGGGGAACCAAAATTTGTGTACAGCAGCACATGAGAAACCAATTCCCACTCCAGCAGAAACAGGGCTGTTTTTTCTGTGTTGAATGCCTTCTCTCAAAGTTGCTAAATATTCAATTTGCTTTTTCTGACAGCTGTCAAGCACCAAACTAATGCTGCTGAGAACTCCATCTGATGTTTCCAAAAAAACACTCCTGAGCAATAATAGTCATGCACGCCCTCATCAAGGAAAGATTTCCATCTATTATGAAATTCTCAAAGTGAATTTTATTCTAGCACTTAATCCTTCAGCTTTCTGCACTTTCCCAGTCAGTTTTAGTTCTGCCTGCTTGGAACAATCCTGTCTCAACAGAAATATGTGTCATTTTTTTGTCCCTTTTACAGACTGAACACTGTAGATTCCCATGGACTTCCCTCCATCAATCCCTTTCACTATAAAAAATCACCATTTATTAATTCCAGTGAAATTCTGGCAGACCCAGTGGATTCATCACACTTCAGCCTCCTGGTTCATGGATGTGCCCCTAGAATCTCGCCATCACTTCTCCTCTCTGTGCTGAGATGCAGATCCCAGTTTCCAGTCCCCACTACCCAAGTGTGCCTAAGGCTGCTGCCCCAGGGAATGGCTGCATTCCCCCCTGCTCTCCTTGGCTTCCCAGGGAATCCCACTGCTCCTGCCTCAGCATCACCCGTATCTGCACCACCTGTCCTTTTATCAGCAGTGACTGCACCTGCCACAGGCAGGGCTGGGAGGTCTTGATTCCATCCTGTGGGATTTCTTGAATAACTGTGTCATCAAATGGGTTTTGCCTTCCAGTCAACCTTTGTGCAGGTGTTCCACTGCTATTGCAGTTCCAGCAGCTCATCCACCCCCTAAAGAACAGAGCTTTGTATGAGAGCCTTCCCAGCTTGGCTGCAGAGAACACTGGAATTTTGGAATTGGGCTTATTTCCATGTTAGACTATTCTCAGGTGGCCTTTCTGTACATTTTAGAGCTTTTATTCTTTCATTCCTGCATTATTAGCAATGAAAGAATTATGTTGTTTTTCTCCCCTCTGTTCCTTCAGCACAGAACCCAGAGAGCCCATAAAGGAAGGGACAAAATCTCCCCCTGGAATGCAGCATGATCCATGCAGGACTTCATCCCCAGGTCTGAGGGAAGCAGGAGAAACATCCCACAAGGAGGAGAAGTGGGATGGAACAGAAAGAAGAGGAAGAGGAGTGTGCCTGGGACAGACTGATGAAATCTCCAGAGGGGGGAGGCAAAACAGTGCTTGGGATAATTTCCCCACTTAGAACAATAAAAAAGGTCTCCCAAGAAACCACAGAGGCAGAGTTTGGATACCAGGAAGGAGCAATAGTGTTTACAAGGATCTGCATTTGGGACCAGTGTTCTGAAAGAAATAATTTATTGACATCTGGAGACAGAGCCACAGTCAATTTAAATATGGGCCATTTTCTTTAAGAATATGAATCATGAAAAAGTTGTCTCCTATTACATTAAAGTGTCTTTCAGGGAAAACTAGATGATGAAACAAATACCCCTAAACCTACTGAGGATCAGTCTATCTCATTTAACTGCACATCAGTTGGTACAAAATATTTTTAGCATTTCAACAAGTGAACTTTAGAGCTGCTTTAAAAGTACTCTCTGAAGAATGCTACTGCTCTCTCCCTCTGGTACCCAGCAAAGCTGAAGAAAAACCCAACTCTGATATTATTCATCAAGTTATGCAAATGCAGGTTTCCTGGGGTAGTTAAACATCAAGTCTAAATGAGGATTTTTTTTATCCACAACTTATCAAACACAGAGTGTGCTGTTCTGAGCATACCTGTAGCTTTTAAACCTGTATCCTCCTGAACACATTCCTTAAATAAACATTCCTGAGTCAGTCATAGGAATTTGTATTGAGCTGCCACAAAATCACGTGTGTACTATCTGCTTTCATTAATTTTAGTGGGTTTATTGTCTTATTAGCTCTCATCATCATTTTATTTCTCCAGGTGAGTGTTATTTGAAGCCCATTGATTCATGGATTCAGAATTTCTGCCCTGAATGACAAAGACAGCTCCATGAAGCTGATTGTGCCCTGATCCATCCAGCTCCTGTTGTCACATTATCCAACTGTTTTAGCAGAACTGATCCCCTCAAAGTGTGAGCAGAGCACACAGGGGAGTGAGCCCAGTCCCAGAGATGGGGCTTCTGCCACTTCATCATTTCCCCTCTACCTTTGGATTGAATCCTCTGCAGATCTTGCTATTTGCATGAGATTTTTGCATAATTCTATTTCACATTTTTGCTGCTAGGTTTCATCCATGGCGCTCCTGTATGCTTTTCTTTACAGCTCCCTGTTGTACTACTAGTGACCAGGGTGCAAAAAAGCTTGTCAGACAAAACAAGGCCTATTGCCTGCAGGAAAAGGCTTGGAACCAGAAAATACAAATATTTGAAAACCATAACTCATGCTGAAATTTTCTTTTGGGTTTCAAGAAATCTGAGTGGCAAAGAAATTGATTTGTTCTTCAATATCCTAACCTGGCTTACACAAAAGACAGAAAACCATCTCTAAATTATTTTGTCTCTGCAATTTCTATTACTTGTAGGCTGTGTGGATCTAAAAATCAATAGCACACAACATCTTGGTCTCGATAAAAACATAATTTGTGAAGGATTTCAGATCAATTTTTTTCTCAGTGTAGACCCAATATATATATATTTTTTTACAACTGTGTCATTTAGCTGTGCAAATTATCCTTCAAGATAAGGGGGAAAAACACCACAAAACCAAACTCTCAAACAAACAAAACCACCCTGTCAGTGTTTCTCTTGTCTCCTCTAGGTGTGCTCATAAAACAGTCCCTCTGGGGTGCAGCTGAGGACAGCAGAAACTCCACAGCAAAAAAAACCATGAGTATTACAGGGTGTGGCAGGGGTAGGGTTAATTTTCATCACAGAAGCCCACGTGGGGCTGTATTTTGGATTTGTGACTAAAGCAGTGCTGATAATGATTTTATTGCTATTGTCAGGCTATGGCTGAGCAATGTTTGCAAAGCTTGAGGGTTTTCTTTATTTTTTTTTTCTCTTCCTCTTTTTCCCCACTCTCCCTGATCAACCAGTGAGCTGGGGCTGAACAAGAATGTAGGAGGGGACACACCTTCCCTGTGCACACACAGACAAGGACTCTGCTCTTTGACCCATCTGCCCAAGTTTGCCCTGATCAGTGTGCAATGGTTTTTGGTAGGTCACAGACAAACTGCTCTCCCTAATTCATCAACAGATGCAAACGTATTTCAACAATGTATAAGATAAAGGGTTAACTCCTTTGTGAGAAATCCCAAATTGCTGAGCCCCAGTGGTAAGTTCTAGAATGCTCCACAGTGCAGTGAGCTCCTAGGAAGGTCCACAGTCAGAAGCAGTTCTGGGAGGTTCCTCTCACTTTCTGATATTAAACAGTCCTGAAGGAAAAGTAAATGCTGCCAGATACAAATCTACTCTGCCAAACTTATGTTGTTTCACCTATTTAAATTTCTTAAATGATGTAGCATGAGAACAAACTTTCATTTCACACCAACAGATCTTTCTTACTTCCCACAGCTCTCCTTCCTCCCTGGAGATGCATCTTCCAACTGCCACCCCATATTCAAAATTTCTATCAGTTACATGGTTTCTAACACACCTTCCAGGAGCAGTAAAAATTCCCACAAAGGATGTTATTTGTGGGCTGTGCCTGTGCTACACAGGAATTACACTACAACACAGACTTGTGAACTCAGTGACTAACCTCAAATGGAATGGTGGGACAAAAAGGAAATGAAATTCTCCCCACCTCTAAATTCTTGTAATGCTCCTGTTCATTTCCATGAGCAGTAGAGACACTCCCCTACTGGAAGAGGACCAGGCTGAGCCCAGGGATGCTCAGCAGGACCTCAGATCAGGGCACAAAGAGCTATCTAAAGTGGCACTAGTGGGCTCTGAGTGCTCTGTGTGCAGGGACAGTGACTCCCCGGGCAGAGGGTTTTCTTTATACCCCACGGTGACCCTGAGGGACCACCCTGTGACCCTGAGGGACCATCCTGTGACCCTGAGTGCAGTGCTGAGGTTCAGGGCTCTGTCCTTGGCCAGCCCCACCTGCCCCAGCCCCGCTCAGGCTGCAGCTGCAGACAGGATGGAGCAGCACTCACTCACTGGAGCAGCAGCAGTGCTTCCTCCAGCAGCACACCCCAAAACTCAGAGCAGCCTGGCCAGGTTTACATTTGCTGTATTGAACTGCCCAAGTGCCTGCCAGGGCTGTACCTCCACCCTGCATAACCAGAAAAAAGTTTCACAAGTCTGTAAGCTCTTCAAAGAAAAGGGGATCAAGTGTATATCTCCGTTAAAGGATGGTGACACCCTTGGCATGACCCAGATCACCACTAGGAATGTCACATTTCAATTAGCTCTGCCCTGTGCTGATAGGACTTTGCATATCACACACTTTCCATACACATTTAATAACCGCAGGATTTTCTTAAGGAAAAATTTCAAATTTTCATGAGACAGGAAGGAGCATGAAATTATAAGGTCTTTTTCACTGTTAAATGAAAAAATCATTAACAATAAAAGTTACTGGATTAGAGGCAGAGGAGAGGAAAGATGGCCCAAGAACATAGGCAATGATTTGGGATTTGAGAAACATGAATTCAAATCCTAGCTCTGCTACAGTCCTTCTCCTGGCACATCACTCAGGCTGCTCAATTTTCTGGCTTCTCCTTCTGTAATAAAGAGATAATAGCACATACTAATCTCACAGGAATATTGAGACTTGATATCTCTTAAATGCCACGGAGCTGTGGAAATGAACTTGATCAGAACCCCCTTAATGCTGCAATCTGGAGAATATCCAGAGTGCAAACAACTGCCAGGGAAAGTATTTTGGGTGTTTACATGCATGTGGAAATTTTCATAAAGCCTGAGTAAGAAACGTCTGCACTGTGATGTTTATGAAGGAAGTGTCTCAGTGGTGTCAGAAAACAGGCTGCTGTGTACAGTAAACTCACAGGCTCAGGCCAGGCTCTGTTTAACCCCCAAGGCTTTTACTTGGTTAACTCAAAACACCACTGGGAAAAATGGAGAATTTACAAAGTTCACAGAGGAATCCATCGGAAAGAAATAGGGACTGAATTCTTAGAAGAGAAGAAGGAGAAATTAGGAAATTGTTACAATATTTCTTTGCATGTACCTATGTGTACAGCCAAGGGAAAATTATAATGCTAATTTTAGTTACAGAGTTATAATTTGTGATAATCTACAGTGATATTTCAAAAAACCCCTCGTGTTAGGAGTCTGTCTCTTGTTTTCAAGATGTCCTATTCGATTTCAGTGAGCCTTATGCTCCTGAACCTGCTTTGAGAGTAGCTTTAGCTGCCCAAATAAATACAGAAATCATCTGCAGCAGTGATAAAGCACAATCCAAACAAGGACAGTGTCTTCCTTGATTTCTGTAGGAAGAGCATGGTTTCAGTGAACTGAGCAGCAGAACCAGCTGTAAATCATGAGCAGAGCACTGATACTCTGGTTTGTAGCCCTTTTACCATTCAGGAAATGACAAATTACAGCAATGGTTTAAACAGTGACTCCTATAAACCTGCTCCCACATAACTGCTCTTTTGTCCAAGATATTGGTGATTTTACTCATACAAACTTCACAATAACGACAGCATGAAAAAAAACCACAACATTTTCTTCTCGTGGTAAATGAAACCTTGGAACAGACTTAAACCTCAAGCCCACCAAATTAAACAAAAGTAGCATATTTAGCTCCCTAAATAGGAAAGCACATATCTAGTGAAAAATATCTAACTAATGGAAAAGCACTATTACAAATCAGCCACCTAACACTGAATTACCTCTCAGCAGCACTAGGAAAAAAAAAAAAAAAAAAAAAAAAATCCAACAAAGGTCAGGCTCAGCTAGCCTAGTTAGCTTTTTCTGAAGCAAAAACATCCATGAGAAGATTGTGCTGCTCATCATTAGGAGCGGGTAAATGCCTCACTGCTCCTGGTCCTTAATGAATTCCTACAATAACTGTTGAAGATATTTGAAGATATTGCAAAACAACAATGAATAATATGACAGTGGAGCAGATCCTAACAACTAAACAGTTGCCCATCCTAGCTGAGATAAAGTAATGGAGCAGAACTTACTGCATCATTTACGTTGTCTAACTACCATTCTTCACCCCTTTTTTATTGTAATTTGCACATATCAGTAATTCAAAGTGCTGCAATTTAAAAAATATTCAACTCTCTAGACTAATACTCTCATTCAGACTGCATCAGAATAGAGAGAGATGAATAAAAAAGATCATCATTAATTTTTTCTTCTATATTTATTAGAATAAAGTTATAATATTGGTTTATTTCTAAGAGAATTGTGGTATTTTATAATAGATCTCTTCAACAATTTTTTTTTCAGGCCTCTCAGGTAGAAACCCCTAGATCACACTAAACTCCTCAGACTCCTCCATGGCATGCTATGATGTTTTGGAAAATAGATTTATTATTTTAACAATTTTTAAAGATTTGTTTAATGAGAGGGAAAAAAGGACTCATAATGCCCTGTAATATTTTCAATACAATTACAGCTATTTCTCCCTTATTTTGTTCTGCAAGTTTACAATTCCAAGGAAAACACAGCTCACTTTAAAATTAGAGAAGAGGGGTTTAAATGCCTTTCTTTCACTGGCTTTATAAGCCCTTCCTGCAAGTGTCTCTGTGTCACTGCCAGACTGCTCTCCAAGGTAAGACTGGAGAGCAAAAGCCTTTTAGCATAAATATCTTTACATCCAGCAGGATTTAAAACATGGGTAGCCATGGCAGACCTTCCAAAGGATGAAGCTGTCAAATTAACATGAAGCAGCAGCCCTTGCTCATCCTTTCCCCGCTACTTTAAAATCTCCTAGTCAAGGAAAGGTGTTACTAATAAACAAGATCACTTAATTACAGTATGTTTATCAAATTATGGAACAGCTGTTGCTGCATTCACAACCTGAAGAGTAAGAAAAAAACAATAGAATGGGCAAGAACTGTAGAAACCTTCTGCCAAACACTGAAACACTTCTGATTTTCGTTTTTCAGAGAACTCTGGTGGAATACCGAAGGGAAACGTCTTGTTTGCCCAAGGATTGCAGTTTCAGGCAAGGGAAGTGTGCAGGGGAGGGCAAAGCACAGCAATTCATCTTTCAGAATAAGCTCGACTCAGAGAAATGCAGCACAGCCAGGTGCCCAGCCTGGAGCCCTTCCCTGCCAGCACCCACAGATCAGCCCCAGCTCCTGGGGCTCACTTTGGGCTGGGGTACACAGCCAGAGCAGGGTGCTGCTCCTAGCACTGTCCCTGCAGCATTCCCACCTCAGGGAATCCCAGTTTGTCTCCATGCAGTGGGAAAAGCTCTCCACATCAGGGAACAAGTGAAGACTCTGCTTGTCTGGGTTTTACATCATTTCTGCTACAGACCCTCTGCCAGTCACTATTTGTCCTTGATTTCCCACTGTACATTTGGAAGAATTCTACCTCCTCTGCCTGTCATGTTTATTTTCAGTGGTTTTCTGGAGCTGTCTTCTATAGCTTTGTTTACTGGTTTGCTCAATGCACTGCAACTTTGCTGGACTATGTAGGCATTACTGCACCATTAATAGAAGGTCAAACACCTAAATCCATAGGATGTGAAACTGAATTTTAAAATCCAGGATTTCTCTGTAGCTAGGCTGTTAAAACTAGACTTACCTCACCATATTTCTCTATCAAAATGAAATAGGAAAACACTGCAAAGCAACTATAGCTAGGAATTGAACTAAAACTCAACCGAAGGACACTGAATACAAAATTCAATTGTTACAAGAGATTTTGAGAAGGGGCAGATATTCATTTCAACACATACAATTCCAACACCTTAACACCTGTGTGCTGGACTGGAATTTCTGGTTTGAGATGTTTTTTTCCAGGCAGGGAAGGGGGCAGAGCATTTCAGCAGTGTGGTAGCTGTGCCCCACGTCCCAGGGGTGAGGAGGGCATCCCGCCCAGCCAGATGGAGCTGCCAGGAGCCAGCTCCATCCAGAGCTGTTTCCAGGCAACACTCGGGGCTGGGGCTGAGCCTGCTGACACAGGGACCCCTCAGCTGATGGATAGCCCTGCTGCTGGGTTATGGGCACCAGGGAAATAATCAACAAATGATGCACGTGGAGGTTTGGGGGTGTTAAACCTTCCTCAGGTTCCAAATGAGTGTTTTCTTCTTCCTTCTTGTAGGTGCCCAAACCTCTGCTCCAGCTTGCTGAGGGAAAAACTGATCTCTTTTCCTGCAAACTACATTTATAGCTACTAAGGCACTGTGCTCACAGCCAAATTAATGTTAGCTTCCTCAAAACATGCTGTGATTATCTCAGGGATCGCTGTCTCCCCTGGGTTGGAAACCCCAACCTCCTTCGTGCAATTTTTACCAGAATTTTTCTAACAAAAGCTGTCAATTGCATCAAATTCTGCTAAGGGCTGTAAGGTTATTCTGTGCTAGAAAATACTGTTCCTGACAGAGGAAAAGCTAAAAGCAACAAGCATGCTGAGCACTACAGAATTGATTTAAATCTATCCTCAAGATGAACAGGCTTTTTTTTCATCCAGTAAGCCAGGCAGTCTTTTTGAAATAATGAAATCTTATTTCAAAGACATTAAGAGGAAGAATGTGTTCAGTGTAGGAGAATAAATGCAAAACTCTTCCTTTTTCTAGCAAGGACTGTGGGTCTCATTTTTTCAGTGACATGAAACTTTGTGTGTTGGGGCAGAACTCAGCTTCTCACATTAATGCAGTGGAACAAAAAAGTGAACACAGTCTATTATTTTGTCAATACCCATGTGCAACACAGAAAAAAGAAGAGTGTAATTATAAATGTATAAATGTATACAAAGCAAAAATATACTTAGCCTAATACAGAACAAGCCATGCTCATTACCTAATACAAAATATCTGAGAAATGGAGCTTATTTTAAGCAGAGGATTATTAAAAACTGTTTAAGAAGTCTAAAATACACATCTACCATGAATTACACAGTTTTGTCTGATACTTCTGTGTTTACCCTAAGTATAGAAAGCTATATCCTGAATAAAAAGTGCCTAATCATTACTGGTTTTATGTATGTGCTACAAAGAAAAACTTTACTAAAGAATAAATTCCAAGTATGAATGAGCAACAGGTGATTTAGATTTGAAAGCCTCTTCTCAGAAAGGGAAAAGGCAAAAAAATCAATCAGCACAACTACTTTTTTCACATGCCCTATAAATTTTGGAGCTTAGTTCATGATATTCCCTATTCTGACTTTATAGAGAGCATTTTCTAAAGGAAAGCATGATGAATTAATTATCCATAGCTGTTCTGAGGGCAGAAAGGGTCTGCCAGTAATCTGTACACAAAGTAATCAGCCAAAGGTGACACAAACACGACAGTGACACAGCCCCAACACGTACAAGGGAAACACAAGAGAAAATCACTTTAACCTACAGCCAGAACCAGGCAAGATTGTTTTCTAAGCATGTCACTGCTCACTGAAGGCTAAAAGCCATCAGACCCTTTACTTGTGCTGTATCAGCCTGGTGATGCAGCAAGCTGGAGAGTCCAGAAGATTTCTGCATCAATTGTGACAGCACAGGAGAGATCTGGGAAAAGCAAGAGGGCAGAGAAAAACCAGGGACTTACTGAGAGGAGGCTCTGCTCATGGAAACAATAGGCACCACTCGCATGGGGCTTCTGTGGAGTTTCCTGGGGAGAGAAAAACACATTCTCAGTGGGAATGAGGGATCCAGGGCAGCTCCTTCCTGTGCCT
Organism: Irena cyanogastra; assembly: GCA_013397155.1. Lineage (NCBI taxonomy): Eukaryota > Metazoa > Chordata > Aves > Passeriformes > Irenidae > Irena > Irena cyanogastra. The sequence continues at coordinate 21,953 of VWZV01009674.1, read as the reverse complement.
TGCACTCACAGAAGGCTTAAAGATTCAAAACAAAAAATTCAAACAAATATTCAAACAAAAAATGCAATTGCTAAGGCACTGCTGGGGCTGTCACTGCACACACTGTGGGGTCAGAAGTGTGTTTTTATTGCAGTGCAAAGCCAAAGAGCAAAATCTGCTTATCCAGTCACAAGTGCTGTTTTATTATTTATTAAACATTCCATGGACAGTAAATACGTTCAGACAATTTGCAATGCATTTGAAACCAAAACTCTATGTTTTCATTGCAAAATTACCTACTAAAATAGACATTACTAAGCTATAACTGTAAATTTTCCCCAGCACAGTTTTCTGTTTCAATAGGAACACATCACTGTAATTTGCTTTTTGCGTATCCTTCAATTGAAAATTTGCAGCATTTTTGCAAAGAAAAATTATCATAAAATGCATAAACAAAAGGGGGGCATTCAGAATATATTTTGCAAGCACATATTTGGGAATGCCAATAGGGTAATGCTCTGTTCCACGCCATTCTTTCTTATTAATGAGCAGCTGTGACATGTAACATTTTACTGAATTATTCACTGAATTTTAGTAGGTACAGTAAGCTCAGCCATGTTTATCTAACAGATTCTCCCTACATCCATTTTTCATTTCCACGTGCAAATGGCAACATGTACTCTTTGATAGAAATACTCCTGAAAATAGAATTGTTGCTCGTATTTTGAGTCTCCGAAGATAATACACACCCAGGTCAGAGTATAATGAAATTATTCTGTGAGTAAATTTCATATACTTCTTATGCACTTCAGTAAAATTCCTAACAGTAAACATATTGGGTATTTTTTCACAAAATATCCTGCCCCTTATATGTAGTTTCACTTAAAAAAAAATTAAATAAATAACTAAATTAAAAAATCAGTGAAGTTTCTTTCTAATGCAACTGAGGAAAAATGGGAACAAGAACCACCAGTAGAAAGCCACATGCTCTATAAACATGTCAGGCAGCATTGCAATGATCACACACACTGATAAAAGAACTTCAGAATTTGGAAAGGTGACAAGCAGGAACACCAAACACTTGAATTTCTGTCTCCTTGGAGCTGGGACCACGGTTAGAGGAGCATCTCTTAGAGCTGGGAGCCAGCTTCACACTGAGGCTCTCAGCAGCAATGCCTGCCTGCCCAAACCCACCCAGCAACCAACTTCTGAGCTGAACACACAAGTTTCTTTTCATTTTTGTGTTGTTGGGCAAAAGCAAGAGTGGCACACTCAGAAACTTTCACTCTGTACAGATTTCTGCCCACCCAGCCCTGCTGGGGCACTGCAGCCCCTGGCCACCAGCAGCCAGCTCAGGGCAGCTCCTGTGCAGGGCACATCCCACAGCATCAGTGACATTCCATCACCTACCCCACTGCAGGTGGCCATTTCCAGGGCTGGTACAGACCCCTGGAATGAAATTGTCTACCTTACCAAGTGCACTGAATTTGTGACCCAGCTACTCTGGCAACCCCTAAACAACGAGTGAGATTTCAGGCAAACTCACTTGATTTTATGAAGCAACTTTCAGTAGAGGGAAATACTGGAAGGGAGTAGCTGGAAAATGCCAGTGGTTTTGTGTGAAAAGCCCCTACTGTAATTGTGATAAAATCCTATTTAGAGGCCTCAGGATAGCCTGTTTGGCTCTGGACTTGGGCAGTTCCCCTTATTCTGTACACTGACAAGAAATGCCACTGAGAGCTGCCCACACAACTACAAGCAGTCCTGTGGAGAAACACCACAGGCATATTTCCAATGCCAAATCTCCTTTTCCACAACTGCCATAAATTGTGGCAAAACACAAAAGAGGCAAGTTTTGCACTCCTATGACTCAGAAATAAATTCCCAATCAGCCAAGTGTTGCCTGCAGCTGGTATTCCAGCACCTGCAGGTGACAGGCACACAGAGCCCAGCAGAACCCTTGTGCAGAGTGAGCACAGTGCTCCTGCTCTGGTCAGAGACAGGGGAAGCTGCAGAGGCAGCTGGAGGAAGTCCAGCTGAGGGTGTAGGGAGAAGTTTGGCAGAGATGACAATCTATTAAGATTCACTTAGAAATGAAAAAGTGTTTCCAGGTGGAAGTGTCAGCCCCACAAGGGCTTCTCCCTTGGGGCAGCTCAGGCAGCCCAAATAAGCTGAGGTTGTTCTGCAGGGTAACTGAGACAGAGCCCCAGGCCATTCAGGCTTCATAAAATATCACCAGACCCAAGAATTCCAAGAGTATCCCAGACATGTTATTATTTTCCAGCAGAAGTGGCTTCGTTAAACATTATATTAAAGAAAAAAAAAAAAACCTAAAGCAATAATAAAAATCACTACTAATACATATATACAATTACTAAGTCTGACTTAACATCTACTGCTTCAGACCTTAATCAGAAGCCTACATCTAAATTGATCTAATCTGATAGTTTTTAATTCTGTTCTAAAAATGCAATTAAACAATGATATCTGTTGCTGCAAGTTAAAAGTCATTCCCTTTAGATAACAACCAAATACAACAAGCAGTGAGTTCTGCCATCATTAGACTTCTAACCATATTACTTTTATTTCGAGGCTTTTTTTGTTTGGTCTCAGTTTAATTTCCTGTCAGCCTTACAAGAGATTTCTAATGTTTGGGCTGTAGGATATGCTCTGATTAAAAATAATCTTCCCAATTACTGCCTGGCACGACTCTACTGCCACATGCACTCTGCCACTGGCTTCTGCATTTCTGTCAGCAGTAATTGTGTCTGTAGCTTCTAACTGTAAATGAAAACCCAGGGGGCATATTTGGGTTCCAGTTTCCTTTGCCCAGCCATATCTTTTAATTTGCACTGTCTGTCAAAAAGAGATGTTTGTAGGCACTAAAAGGAAATCCTCAGAACACCAGGTTAAAAAAAGGGAAAAGGAGAAAAAACGAAATGCAACTGGAATATGATAAACCACATTTGATATTTATGCCAGGATACTCAACACAGAGCAGCTCACTGCATTGATTAGCCTTAGAAGAGGGGACTGAAACCATTTACTGAGAATTTCTAGCTGCACTTTATTACCATTAAATTTCATCCTGAATCTTAAACATCACCTTAGTATGGCTTATTTTTTTTTAATTCAATCATTACAATGAATACTTTACAGAACAGCATTTCTTATCACAATGGAAAAAAATATTATTTCTCAGGCTCTGGGTCCTGGCCTAAACTGTGCCATGGGGTTTCCATCTCCAGGCTGGCTGACCCTCAGACACAGCCCTCTGACTACACTGCTCCTTCTCTCCAGCTTTCAGCTCCTGTGGGGACTTCAGATCCCCAGGGTCCCCTTGTCCCCCTCCATCCCAATGGCTGCTGCTCCTGGAGTCCCCAGATGGATCCTGGGTCTGCCAGTGCGATTCCTTGTGCAGGCTGACCTAGAACAGAGACTAGACAGAGCTACAGAATAAAGCAGGGATTTATTAGGAGGCCTCAGTGGATGCACCTTGGGCAGCACAAGAGCCCAGCCAGGGCTGCACCCAAGATGAACCAAAATGGGCACAAAATGGACAATGGGTCACGGGGTCTGTCATTGTTATCAGTTCTGTCCATTTGCATCTTGGGATTAATTGTCCAATTTCAGCTCCAGCCCATGAAGTCCCATCCTGTTTGTTTTTCTCTCTTCCGTCCACCACTGGGCCTGAGATTTGGATCATTAGTCATTGGTCACCAGCTAGAGAAGGAATTGTTTTGTCTCCCTGCTCTGTGCAGAGAGCTCACCATCCCCTCATATGAAGCCCAGACACACTCACTAAAGCAGCACAGAATCTGAAAAACATAAATGCTAAAACCTGAGGCATCGAGTGGAGCTCCTGTCTCAGGGGCTGGCTCTGCTCTCCAGCCCCAGCTGGGCTGTGCTCCCTGGGGACAGCCCAGAGCTCCTGGCTGTGTCCCCTTGGGAGCTGCCCCAGGCCCTGGGACACCTGCACCCGGAGTCACGGGGCTCAGACCTGGCCCTCAGTGCAGCCACAGCCAGCAGGGATGTGCTGGATGCATGTTCAGACCCCCACGGGCTCCCTTTCCCTCCCAGGAGCCATGGAAAGGTGGCCCCATGTCCCCAGGGAATGCTCTGTGTGACAGAAGCAGGATGGGATCAAGGTGCTCCGGAGCAGAGAACCTGCAAGGAAAAAGCACCAAGCACAGGCTGTACCCTGTGAAGTAGGCACAGAAAAAACTGAAGGAGGAGAAAAACCACCCCATACAATGTCAGGAAGGAAGCTTTGTGTGAAAAAAGCACAACCAATTACACGTGCAAGAATGCACACGTGGGACCCACACGTGGGGTACTGCAAAGGGTAACAACAGCATGAAGACTATTAAGGAGACAGTTGCAGATATTGCTAGAAGCAAATATTCACTATAAAATGAAGAATATTGTAAAGTCCTCTGAAAATAATTTTCTATGAAGTCTCAGTCTCTGATCTTTCAAAATTAAGTAATTTTTTTGTCTCAAAATGAAAATGGCACACAGCACATTTGGAATCTGAGGGATGCAGAGAGCACATTTCTGCACAAAGGAATCACGGAAGTTTTCTTTGTGATAGGAGAATAACACTGAGATTTGGTGAATGTGAGCAGGGATTTGTCCAAATAATCACTTAAAATTGAATAGCTTCTCTTGGCATAAGAACTGATTTGAAATACGAAATGCAAATGTTAGTGCTCTGCACTATGTTTGCTGGTTGGTGCTCTATTCTGTATTGTTTATATGAGGGGAGACACTGGAAAGGTGACAACAGGCTCAATCTCAGCTCTGACCTAAACCATTGGCACAGCACTCCTTTTGTAGGGCTCTGCCCCTCAGTGCAAATTCTGTGCAACAAAGGACTGGCAGCAGAGAACTCCAGCACATCAACTGAAAGGTCTCTGCACTGGAGACTGTGACCACCACTGCCTTCACAACTGCATGGTGGTGCAGACGAAAAATGGCACAGATCTGCTAAAATATTACTTTTAAAATATGGTACAAGCTGTGTAAGGAGTCCTTTGTGCCCCTCTGAGCCCTAAAGGGCAGCAGGGCTGCACGTGCTGCAGCACAGAACTAGGCTGTGATAACCTCAAGTTATCCTTCCTTCTATTGCTTCTATTTCCATATCTTACCTGAGATAAAACCACCATTTACAATGTATATCCCCCTAGCTGTGGCTGAAGCTGCCAGAAGGTTTAAATAAATACCTGCTTTTTTAAAAAAAGAAGGTAAGCCACTGAGCTAAAAAGGGTTACTCCTGTGACTGAGGCCATGTGGATGTTTACATATTTACTCAGCATAAAACCTGTAGGATGAAGTATGGCAGCAAACATAACATGAAGTTGAGAGTATGGTTACCACAGCTTGGTCAGAGAGTGAGAAAACTAAGTTTTCCCAAGATCAGCTTGTGAGGCTCTGAGCAGTTTAATATAAACACTGATAGCTTTAGTCTAAGCAACCTGCAGGTGCTGTTCTTTCTTGCTTTCTGTCTTGTTCTGAGATGTTGAGCTGGCCAGCCAACCAAGTAGAATGTGATGATTAGTTGACCAATCTGATCCATCTAGATCAGAACAGTGTATAAAAGAAGAAGAATTTATAATAAAAGTAAAATCTCTGCAAACCCAGCCTTTAGAGTCTATGTCTTTTGTTACAATAACAATAACAGAGAGGAGTGTGGGTCTCTTACAAAAAGACCTTTCAGAGTTTAGGCTGCAGAGAGAGCTCAGAGGCAGAGCCTCAGCTGTGGGAGAGTCAGCTCCTCTGCCAATGCAGGGAAGGGGCAAAGCCCAGGGCACAGTTTCCCCATTCCTGTTGCCATCGTGACTCTTACGAGTCCTCAGAACTTTTCTTCTCATGTTTTTTGTTTGTTTCTCCCCACTTTTCTACACCACAGACTGCTGTGCCTCAGGAGCAGGTAGAAAGTTCCACCAACACCAGCAGTGCTGCTCCATGTTAGCCATGGTAACACACGGCTGTGCCTGCCAGACTGACACCTTCATCACCAACTCCAGGGAACAACGCGCTCCAAGGAGGTGCAGAAATAACCAAACAATTTGAAAAAGGCTTAACTGTCCTCACCTGCCACTAGAGAAGTCCTCCCACCAATTCCACTGGTGAGCTGTTAGCCCTGACAAAAGCAGGAACATTACACTTTCAGAACAGAGGCTTTGCATTCTGCATTTTTAAACTAGTGGTTCTCTCATCTATCACAGGTCAAGAAATAAATCATACCTCTACAAGCAATGCAGTTCTGAAAGAAATAGCCCATGTAGAGACAAGAATGGTAAACTTACCTATTTTCTATTAATTTTTAACAGAAATGTTGACATTGCTCAAGAAATGTAGACGTTAATAACATTTGAAACCAAGGACTAGAATAAGAAAAAATAAAAACAACCCAAAACCCACCATTTTATCCAACAGCTTTGTGATTTATGACATAATTATTCTTGGAGAAACAGCAAAACTCTAGGCTACATCTCTGAGCCCTAACAGAAAAATGATATTTAGAGGGTCCATCACATTCCACAGACTGGAACATGTCTCCTACAGACAAACCAAAGAAAAAAAAATCTCATTTGGGTAGACACATCAAATTTTCTGGTCCAAACACATTTTTACCACCACAGAAAACAAAATCATCATTTCACACACTGGAGACAGAGAGGGGGTGGGATGGATCAGCTGACAAACACAAATCTCCAGGAAGATGGACTTGTGTCAGGTCATCAGGGCTTGAAAGAGTCCAGCCTTATCCCAGATACCACACAAACCCTGCTGGAGGCATCCCAGCACCCACCACAGGCCATTGCGGCACAGAAGGGAGAAGTTACTGCACCCTTGCCACAGGGGCTATTGTAGTTTTATCAAAAGTGTTCTTACTGTTCATGAAGAAAAACAATTTCAGTCTGAAAAAGAGGCAAAAATTTAGTAATCTAAGCCTTCCATGTTTGGAGATTTATTCCTGCTACATAAAATGACTACAACTGATTTCAAAAGACAAGTTAGTGTTGGGTTTACACAACACAGGAGAGCCTTAGGCTGAAGGAATTATTTATTGTTGTTGCTTCCAGCTGGGTGCAATGTGACAATGATTACAAAATGTAAAGTCCCAAGGAGGGAGAAGTCCATGCAGATCCCACACTGGAGTTCAAGTGCTCTCCTCTGATCAGAAGGAAGGAAAGGAGGGAGCTCAGCTGTGGCAGGCAGCAGATTTTCCCCTAGAGTAACACGACTTCCCATGGGAGAAAAAAGGACCAGAAAGTACAAACAATGCAACCCATAGTGGAAAACTCTTAGGGCAAGATTGGTTATTTGGAAATAAACAAAAAAGGTGAGTTTTTTTTTTTTTAACTTGGGTTCTTTCAACAGGAAAAATCAGATTTATAAACACCACCCATTTCTGAATGACCAGTTCCGCATATTTTTTTCCTTCCTCCAGGACCTTCCCCAGCAGCCCAGGAAAATCCCAGCCTGCAGGCACTGGTTCCTCCTCCAGCACTGCCAGCACCAGCAGCCCCAGCCCAGCCGAGTGACACCTGTGAGATGAACCCACTCATCTCTGGGAGGGGCTGCCAAGGCTGGACAGAGCCTGCCAGCTCCTGCAAATCTCTCACACAGCATCTGAGCCTGACACTTAATATTCACACTGGATTGCAAGCTATGTACTCAAGGATAAAGCTCAGCAATAATAAAGATTCACAGTCTGACAGGCTCAGCATACAAATTCTCAGTGCAGAGCTCACTTTGAATATATATATATATTTTTAATCTTAAAAGGAATCAGGAATTTTCCTCTTATAAAAGAAACAGCAGTACTTGCCATTTAGTGAGGGAAACAATGGAAGGAGAAAATACAATTTTAATCTAAATTTAGATATTGGTAAAGAAGCACCAAAATAAATATTTTATTTCAATATCAGAACACTGTGTCCCTAGTCCTTGTCTTGCTCATCAGACACAGGAATACATCAAATAAGCTATGCAGTTTCTTTTTTGCAGGGCCAAATCCTTTCAGCCAGAAATACACTACTTTAAACCATTTAAGAATTTGCCCACATTTCCAGCAATTTATGGCTTGTATTTAGCATGTCAGCTGTGAAGCCAAAACCACTGGAAATATTGAAAACCTTGATCTATGTTACTCAAACATGGTACCTAACCAGTGGTCTCACCAGTCCCATGTTGGGTCACCAATGAACAAATTTCTAGGTGCTGTTTAAACTTCATTCTACTCCTCAGTCTCAGTCATGTTTTATTTTATATTTTACCCAACATTGCTTAGTACTGTGCTTTGTACAGTAATATATTAATTGTTTATTTTACAGTGGCACTGTAAAGTCATTGCCCACTTTTTTTAAATTTTTCTATTTAATGTTTATTTTATGTTACAGCAACCTGGCAACTTGCTCCTAGGTTGTTTTTTTATTTGTTTGTTATGTAAATGTTATAGATGTAGGAGGTGGTTTAAAATGAACAAAATTGTAATTAAATTCGTCATAGTTTTTACACTGAAAATACTGTTACTAAACATTAGCTCCCCTTAGACACTTTTGCTTGTTTTGTATTTTGCTTCAAATGTCTACAATTCTATTACTAAATCTACCTTTTTCTCTTAAAACCACATTGCATCCAGCTTAACTCCATCTCACTAAATCACCTTGTTAGTCATACTTTGATTCATTACATTTCACTGCTTTTCATATTTAAATTATTCCATTTCTTTCCCTACTCCCCACGTTACTCTGAATGTGACAAGTCTCACTTTGTGCAACCATTCCTCATACTGCACCCTCACAGAATCCCCTCTATTAACACTTGATCATTCTCCCTACAAGTTTTCCTGCAGGACTGCCTTCCAAAACAACCCCAAATTGACACATCCAGTCCCATCCCTTAATTTAATTTACATTTCATGAGCACCAAGACAAGGAGCCAAGCTGGATTTGCTGCACCATAAACCAAGGGATGAACTCTGAACTCCAGCCCTTCTCCGAGCTCCTCCTGTGCCTGCTGGACCAGGAATTCTGGCTCCATCCCTCTGCCCACATCCCCCAGGGTCAGAGGTTTTGTGGGACACAAGACACAGAGGACTGAGGCACAGTGGAGTTTGGCTTATACCATGAAAATGGAAATATTTTCAACCTACAGAGGGAATAAGGAGCTGAATCTCCAGATGATATAAATATGGCACAAACTGCTGCTCATCCTTACTCTCTTCTTGACCAAAGCTACATTTCTCTGGGATTCTACTCACAATCAGCATTCACTTCTCAGACTTGATGCAGAAATGAAGCAATAGCTCCTCTATTCCCATAAAAATATTTTTCTTCACAGACTTCTTAAGTGAGCCTTAGAAAAAAAATCAACTCCAAAGCTATGCAACAGATCAGCATTTCTCCTTAGAGAGTGCAGATACTGAAGTGCAGTAACCTGAGCTCAAATTGAGGATGAAGTGGTTGAAACAACAGCAAAACTGGATGCTCCTCAGAGCTGCCCTCCCCATGGGTGTGTGAACAACCCTTCCTGCCAAAACTGGGGCTGGCTCAGTGCACTCCTCACTACTGGCAACTCAGAGGAGACAGCATCTTCTCCAGGCTAATTCATCCTCCTGAGAGCTGCTCTGCTGCTCTTTGGCTTCTCCATCCAGGAGCTCAGTCCCAGGTGCTGACCCTGTCCTGGGAATGAGGGCTGGGGAGCAGCCACAGCCTCCAGAGCAGCCACCTACCTGCTTGCCAGCTATAATATCTAAGTTATTATTCCTATTTACTCATCAGGAGTTAGATTGGATTCAAAAAGCTGCCACATTTACCAAAAGCTGCAAATCCCAGCCTGAGTCACCCAGTCTTCTGGGCAATAACCAAATCCTGCCTGGCTGCAGTGTAAGGTGTCTTCATCTCTCTAGGGGTTAAGAGAAATTCTTAGAAGGACTAGGAGATAACGCCAATGGAATTTTATTCCAAGTCAAATTAAAAATGGCTCAATACCTTGTTACTGAAGGCAATCACTTTGAAAGCATTAGATACTCACTGCTGTCAGGTAATAGTTTGTCTAAAGAAATCATGGCAATGTTTTTGGTTTTTTTTCCCTAATCTTACCTTGTAAAACACTTTGGAAATGCTTTTGGAATGAAAAACAAATTTAACATTTTAAATAATGTTTAAGATTTAGCCGACTAAACCAAAACAAGATTATTTTCTTTGTTCAAAAACACACCTTCATAGTTTGTAGCTTGAAAAATCTGTGCAGGAAGGAACGATTCAAGTCTCAGAGCCACAAGTCAGAGAGAACAGGTAAAATGTCTTTGTCCTGTTTAAATATCAAAGCTCTTGTGGGCATCACTTAGATCTACCCATCATAATTCAGATACTTGTGAATAATTCAAAATGTTATGCTTTAACTTCTATCAGCAATTCCCTTGAGGAGGATCAGTAAGTAAGCATTTCTTATAAGTTATAGCATGGATCCATATAATTAATATTTTGATGTACTTTACCTGTCTTACTGTTTGCTCTTGTGATATTAAGTTGGTATTAAATAAATAACACACTCAGCTAACTCATCCTACTTTTCAAAGATACTCCAATTTATGTAATTGTTTTATTTGATTTATTGTTGTATCTTTACTGGAGTTACATATTCTGTTAATGTGCTATCAATGGAATTGGCCATTTCTTAGTGGGAAACTTTTTTTTAAAGCAAGCCAGCATTTTTATTGCAAAAGGAATGCACTGCTTGTACTTCCTTGGAATGAAAACACCCTTTTGATGGTGGGAAGTAACGTGCTTCATCTTTGCATGTTTTCCTCAGCATGCTGAAGCAAACCAGAGATGATGTGCTGTTATTCAAGCATAAGAAAAACAGTAGCACCCCAGTAGCAAACCTCAGAGGTGACTAAAGTCACATAAAATCATATGAAAACAACAACTAAAGTATATCCTCGATTTTCAAATAAAAATTCAGACAAAGCTTCTGTCCAAGTGATGTAAATTATGTATCCAGCTTTCACAATTTTAAAATTAAATCCAGCAATATGAAGAAAGATTGATTTCAGCTTTTTTAATTTGCTAATAGTGAAGTGTTAAAAAACTTTACTTCATGAAGTAAATACATATCTTTGTTTAGAAGGATAAAGAATCAGCACACAGCTTGTATTCCTGAAATAAACTTCATTTCTGCTGCCCCCAGCATTGAACACTGATGTCCTCCAGGAGCTGTGCTTGTCTGCTCCCCAGGCTCACAAAGACAACACTCAAGGTAAACAGGGGTGAGGACACAACGAGAAAAATAAACCTCTGGAAATGGAGAGAAATTAACTTGTTTACACTGCTCTCCCTCAATCATCCTCATTCATGAAGGGTATTAATTTTGACTATTAATTAGAGTGGCATCTGTCCCTGCCCCACTGGCAGGAGACCAGGGAGCACGAGCAGCGTTAGCTGCTGCTCCAGGTGTGCAGTGACTGAAAACTCATTTCTGAGCTGCTCCACCACAGCAGCAACGATTTACACAGAATCAGCTGGCCCAAACACACCTCCAAGAACACATTAAGTGAGAATTTGCAGTACATGGAAGCATTCTGGACATATTTTCCAAACTTAACATCCCTTAGCAGAACAGCTCAGCAATGCACTGATTCCAACTGCTGTATATGAGGCAAAAGCTCAAAGCCCACAAAATAATAAATTCCATTCATTCCATAAATCACCTGGCTTTAGGAAAGCACACATCTACTACATAGTCTGAAAGAAGACTACTGCCATTATATGTAAAACATGCTGCATTTCTAAAAAGTTCTGAAAACTGCACTGCTAAATTTTTAAGACCTACAACATAAAAGTGAACTGTGCTATATGTCTCAGGGTTGGATTTCTCAGTACTTTTTGTATTTTCTACCTTGTTCTTTTATTTCATGGCAAAACACTCTGCCATGTCAGCATGTGTACTATAACAGAAATACAATTACACATGCACTGCAAGGGAGAAACACCTCAAGGATCACAGTTCTGGGAACTTGGACTGAAACACAGAAGCAAAATTCCCACCAGACTGGAGCATTTATGAATTCCTGCACAATTCCAAATTCTTTTTGGGACTTCTATTATATTTGTGAAACTATTTACACCAATTTTACCTTTGATGCTACAGCATTGTCCCCAAGTCTTGCAGTTTCTCACTGCATCTATCAGTCCTGTAGAGTCAGACCAGAAGCTTCTATTTATGGCTAAAATGACAACAGAGCACACATTTCCTTCCCAGTGTGCCAAACATCAGACTGATAGCAATGGAATATCAATATAATCCTCTAATGCCTGAAACCCCTTCAAGTACTTCAATACATCAAGTGTTAAACGTTTTATAACACCTATAAACACTCCAAGAGTCTAATGAAGCTCATACTACTAAGAGTGCAACAAGTGAAAGGTGGTATAAAAATCAATTTTCTTTCACCTCAGCTGATTTATATTCCTTCCTGAACAAATTAATTTCACACTAAGCAACTGGTTTAATAAAACTTGAGAGCAGCCCTATATTAAAGAGTTTTGTTCTTACTCCAGGCAGAGATAACTTGGAAATAGTAAAACAGCAGTCTGGGATTACTCTGCAATTTGTAATGCCTGGCCTGTCTCATTTCACAGCTTTTTCTCACAGAGTTTTATTTCTGAACTTGTGAAAATTAATTTTAAAAAGCACAATGCAGGTTTGCAGTCCAGAAATTAGACTAAAAACAATAACATATAAAAGTAAACCAGGCAAGTATGAAAATACATCCCAAGGAAATAAAGACGTTCAGAGCCTCAGTCCCCAAACTGGGAATTAAGCTGTGCTTAATTCTACCCCTGTCTGCAATACAAATAGTTGTACTACAAATAATAAAATCCAGGGGACTGCTGAGGTCCTTGACATGAAACAGAGACATGCCACTGCAGCACAGCTGGAATATTCAGCATTTCTGCCCTCTCCTTCTGCTGTTGGAGCTGCCTTCACCTTTTGCATCCTTTACAGCCCCAAGAAATCCCTGCACACAGAAAGGCTCCTCCTCCTTCTCCCCATCCTCACAACCACCAACCCATTCTGCTGGGTAATGAAGAAGACAGATAAAAACTGAATTTCAAAACAAAGTCTATCTTCTATTCACAGATTGAAATAACAGTGACAAATTACATAGATTAAGACCTCTCTGGAGCTTTGCTTGCAGATCTTAAAAATTGCTCACTACAACTGCATTTTCTTGCAGAGACTTAAAACTTAACCAACTGAAAAAATAAAGTAGGATGCAACATCTACAGAGTGCACAGAACACAAAACCAGGGGCTCAAGCTGACAAAAAAAAAATAGTAAATGTTCTGAAAACTGAGATGAGATGAACATTTTTCCTATTATCATCTCTGTATTTCGAACAGAATTACAGAATTACATTATTATAATGCAATATATTTATATTATTATATAATACTATAATACATATATATATATTATAAATAATACATAATGTAAACATTATTGACTGCACTTAGAATAGAAGTCAACACTACGGACTGGATGTAACTCTTCTCCCACCTCACTTGCACATCTTCCTGAGAGTTCCAGGGCATAATCCTAAGGCAAAAATGTTCATAAAAACAGGTGCACAGCAAAAATAGGAATCTGGAATGTATGCAAAATGTGTGTAATAAATATCTACAGCACGATTTGAGTAATTTCAGAAATATTAATGCATCTCTGAAGTGTTTGTTTAGATAATGTTTTTTAAAGCAATTTAACTTTTTCAGCAGCAGGCACCGTGTTGCAATTGTGCTAAGCATTTTTAGCCAGCGTGGAGATTTGATTTGCTTGCTGTTGATTGAAAAACACATGAACAAAATCACTGCTATTTTTCTGAGATTAAAAATGTCATTTGAGGCTTCAGGTTTACGTTTTCTGATGTTGTTTAGGATGAAAAAGCTAATGTGGTTTGTGACCTCAATGCCAATTCACCAGAACATGAAGCAGCAAATAGACCACAATTAGATCCATAATAGTAACTTAAACATAAAGTAACACTTGATAATTGAAAGTTGTTTTTTTGTTTCTCATCTCACCTGCATAAAAATCCACTGAATGACACAAATGTGTGAAAGCACACAAAAAAGGAGTTGCCAATTAGAGACTGAAATATGAACACTACAATTCAGAGTGGGGGCAGGATGGGGCAGGAAGAAAGCACACACTGTTCTAGTTTGTAGAAAAGCAGTCAAGGAAATAATTTATCTTCTTGTTTCCAAAACATAAAAACCATAAAAAAGATTTGATAATGGGAAAATTTTGCCTGTCTGACTCCAATCATTTAAGGCAGTTTCAAAGAACAAAAAGAGGAGAAAAGTTTTATAGGAAAGGCAAATAAATGAAGGCTTCTTATATAACAAATTGAGATGTCAATTATTTTAACAAAGAGCAACTAGTGGAACACTTGACTTAACTCCCTTTCTAAACACTGCACCAATGATTTTCTTTGACACTGTGTAAGGCTATTAACAGATTCCACTAGAGATTGGAGAAATTTAAGTATTAATGGAGTCTTTACAAGAAATTAAGAACCAAATGAGAAAATCCTTACGTTTAAGGCATTCAGGTTAATTATTTCAACCTGGTGGACAAGGACAAAGTAAATCTTGGTTTCAACCTTTATGTTTCTGGGTAAACTAAAAAGGGTGATAACCCACATAATTAATGCAAGCTCCTACCCCCACATTTGACTAAGCATGTTTTTAACCTAATGAAAACTACATGGTGTAAACTGGCAGAACAAATTATTCCTTTTTCACATTCTGATGGAGTAATTAATAGTTGTCCCAGCTTACTGCAAATTGCCATGCTTTAAAAATCCCTCCAATTCTAGAGTGGTACTTATTTGAGAACCTTGATTCAGCTGGTATTTAATGATTCTCAGATTGGTTTGAATGACAAAAAAAGAAGTTCAGTTCAGTTCTGAAGGTTTTGCTTGTTCACAGGTGTTTCTGACCAAGCCTTTTTTGCTCAGTCCTTTGTCTCCAGCACAGAGTGCAAGGAGAAAAAGCTTCTACATAAACAATATTCTCCTCAAGAATCATCCATAATCCCTCTGTAAGTCCCTGCTTGCTTACAGCATCAGTAGAACAAACTCTGGGCCCAGTCTCTGACTGCAGCTGAAACTGTTTCACACCTTTTAAACACAACTTTCCACCTAAGGGCACAAGGAATTTTGGCAAACTCTCCTGCGTCACATTCCCTCTGCTTCCAAGTGCTGCCTTCACCACACCAATCACAGCTCACCAGATCTGATTATTATCCTTGATCATCAGGATTTCAACTCTTCTTTCCTTCCACTACTACTTGTGCCAACCTTTTCTGCCTACAAAACATCTGTATCAGAATTAAATTCATTTCTTAACCACGGTGCCATTTTCCTGACTTTTGGAATTTTTGAAACAGGAAATTTGCAAACAAAAGTGCAAGTCTCAGACCAGTCAAGGCAGAAGGTGTGCTGGGGGAGCCAAGTTCCCTAAAGAAGGCAGACTTGAACAGCAGCTCTCTGCCAAGCAGCCAGAGCAGGACATCCCACTGCTTTTTGTTGATTTAAGGTCTGTGGCACACTGCAGCTGCCACAAGGAAAGGCAGACAAAAGACAGGCTGTTGACTGCAAAATGCTTTAAAGCACAGCAGCTTTATAAAGCATTCACTTAGCATTTGTCTCCTGTAACACGTCTCTGTGTAATACAAGGTATTGCTCTCCCTCCTCGCTCTTTAGAGAGATATGAAGCTGAATGTACTGACTGGTACTTAACAATCAGATTTTGTCAGCTTTTGTGCTGAATGGCACCTTCCTTCTGCCACTGCCTTTGCCAGCACTATTCCCAGTGTGAATTATTGCCTCATTCCCGGGGAAGGTGACAGATCCATGCACTGCCTCGGAGCACTGAGCTGGGAGGGAGGCACTGCTGCCAGGCAAATCACCCCGATGGCACATAAATCCTCCCTGCTGTCACCAGGGCCACTGCCACCTTCTGCCTGCCTCCCCTTGCTCTCCCGGCACTCCCCCACCCGCACACACAGCCCTGGGGCTGCAGGGCTCCCTGCTGGCTGCACCTTTGCCAAGGGCTCACAGATGTGCTTTCCCTCACCCATTTCCAGGGATGCACTCACTCCCAGGGTTGCTCTGAGCCAGGTACCCATCTTCTCCCTGCAGGAAAGGCCCCCGAGACAAGAGACCCCAAAAAACCCCACACGCTGTGCACAGGTGACACGTGCCTGTGGACCAGCAAAAACAAACACAGACCTCAGCCCTTTCCAAAATGATCCATGCTGCCCTCTGGCCAAGTCCTCTCCACAAATCCAGCTCTGACCTTCTGCAGGTAAAGCCCTAGGAAAGGTTCAGGGGAAAAGTTTAGCTGGTTGATGCTACAATGAATCAGGCAAAGACAAACCCAGAACACCAAAAAAACAATTAGCAAGACACCATCCTATTAAAATTATTTGATTCTCCAACAAATCCTCTCCCCCAGTCCAGAGGAGATCTTAGCACCTTAATTTAACGTGTGAGACCATAACCTGTGGCTCGGATTGCTCGGAATGGAGCTCATCTGAGCATCATTCCACTGCTAATGGGAGCTCTGCAAGGAACTCATTTAGCTCAGCTGAGCTCATTATTCAGCACAGAACTGAATAATTTGCCCGAGAAGTTTGATGGCATTAACAAAATTCCAAAACAACTGCAGGTGGAAGAACTTTGCTTTCACCACTCTGCTCCTCAGAAAGACATTGGCCATGTGCTCAGCATCCAGAGGATGAACGAAAATTGTGAGCTAAAGGAGCCTTTCCATCAGCAGGAGGAACAAGATGTGGGAGGAGGCAGCAACAGCTGTGAGCAGAATTCACCTCTGTCCCAGAGTAAGTAGAAAATCTGAATTCAGTTCAGAAACAGCAAGGACACACGTGCAGAACACACAGAATGCAAGGCATTACAGGGCACCATTTTAAATAAAACATTCTGAATTGCTTTGTTTACCTATAAACTATTCAAAAGTGCACACCACTGGTTTTGATCCTTCATCACCACTGAGGAGAAAATTCTAGGAAACACAATTACACACTTCACTCCGAAGTGAGGAACTGGAATCCAATGGCATTGTCACTTAAGAGAAATCAATTCCACAGCTGCCTGAAGCACTGCAGTTTCAAATCCCACAGCAAGCTCCTTCCCTGGAAATATTTAAAGATCAGCTCCAGAATAATTTCAGTTCTAAATTACCCTGTTCCTTCCTTCCTCTTCATCAGGTTCGGATTTTATTTATTCTACTTTTTGCTGTCATAGTAATATATTACTGAAAATACATTTTCAACTATTTTAAGAAAAGAACATGTTTTTAGAATAATTTTATCTTAGACAAGAAATCACTTTGAAATAATGTTACAGCTCAAATAAATTTATAGTTCCTGGAACCAATATAAATGTGTATTTTCCATTTTCTTTTTAGCTGTGTATATAATGAATTTCACAGATTTTGCTGATGCAAACACAACCCAGTCTAAAGAAATTCCTTATCAGTAACAGCAACAGAGACAAACAATGTTAAGTGATAATAAAAGAAGATGAAGAATGGATCATCTAGGCTGTAAAAATCAGCTGGAAGAACTTTTTTAAGCAGAAAAAGGGAGGCAGAAATGTTCTCACCATCATAATCAGACTACCCTCACATAATCCAGGCCCAAATTATTCACATGGACTGATGTTGTAACAGCTGATGGGTTTAGCTCAGTTTGGGGGGGGAGGGAGGGGATCTGTGCACCTTGAAAAAGAAAATAAATTTGTCCACAAAATATGCAGAACAAGAAGGAAAAATAAATAAATTCTTACAAGAGAAGATTATTAAATTTAAATCAGGTATTTAACACAAACGCACACATACAGAGTAACATATTTATACTGATTTCTATCAATGTTTCTATTGCAAAATCACAGACTCATACCAGGGGAGGGTCAGGAGTGATCTGTGATAGCTTTGGCATCAAAACAGATAAAGAATCTGCAGATAATTTAAATTGTATTATGTCGTAAATCCAACTACAAACAGAAAGCATTTGGAAGTAATTTGAATATTCTGATCCCTGTCCTACCTGACTTTCAATTAATTCTCAAGACAGTTGTTTTATCTGTTCACCACTGTATTTAATGCTTGATTTCACTGTAATAAATGATGTGGTATTTTTAAAGTATCAAATGTCTTTTTTTGCTGTGAGAAATGGAAAGCCAAATTTGGCTTACCTTTATCTAAGAATTATGCAGCATATTAATGCAGCTTGCCAGTGGACTAAAGGAGAAATCCCTGTGAGCAGTGTCAGTTTTCCAGAGCTGGTGCAGGTTTGTGGTTCTGGGTTTGGGTTTGTGCTCATCCCAACTGATCCCTTTACTGCAGTGAGGATCCTCGTAGCAGTCAGTGCCACCCTGACCTGACCTGTGATATCCCAGGAGGACTGAGGAGCACAGCCTTACAACTCAAAGGAAATACAGGAGCTTTCCACTGGATTAAGGAAATGGTGGAATTTTGTGTCCCTGAGCCTGCTGTGGTGACAGTCAAACATTAATCCCCAGCCAGGCTACTCAAAAATAGAAATATTTTTCGTGTTTCACCTATAGAAATATAACCCAGCCTATACAGGAACATTCCCAATTTGACCAGTTCATGCTAGGGAAGCTACAAAGAACTCGTATTTGGTATCTAACTGCAAATTTTTATCAGCTTTGAGAACCCTTTCTCTCAAGGAGACCTCATATGTAAAATTCTTTTTGCAGTGGAGGGCAAAGCACAGATAAAAGAAGTCACTCAAATCAAGCTTTGAAAGCTAACAAAGCAGCTGCCTGCCTTGATTTCTGCCACGGATGGGTGTCATTTGAGAACCAGGCTTCAGTTTTTCCTCCTCTGTCTCCTGCAGTATTCCAGTTTTGGATGAGTTTGTCCATAGCTGCTGCTCTGTGACCTCAATAGAGTATTTTGCTCACAGCCCTGTGCCACAGGCAGTGATATTTGCTGTGTTCTTTACTCAGCTGGTGGCAGTATGGAAGAGCTTTCTCCCTGCTAGTGCAGTGTGCCTGAGACCTGGGCAGGGCACAGAATCTCACCTACAGAATGATTTTCTTTTTTTAGTTTACAGAAAAAGAAACATAAATTCCATAGCATGACAGTAGAAAATGTCAGGCCCACAAGCAGAAAGCTGCCCACAGCTGATAGACACAAATATAAGGGATTTTTATCTACGTGGCAAATTAAGGCACTGACAAAACTGACCAAATCATTATTAATAGCTGAACTATGCAGCAAGTTCTAAATCATTTTGTTACTGATAACATCACAAACTCTAAAATCTAAGCATCTTCCCAAAAGTCCCCAGCCAACTAATAGCAGATTTTTACTGCTGGAAGACATTTTGGCAGAAAGAACTGGACAGCATGTTAAAACTTGATAAATGTTTGAGAGGACTGAAATAAATTCCTAAAATTTCACCCCAATAGGTATTCCATTGCACAGTGAAGCAAGGTGGAAGTTTTGGCATGGCAGGTCAAATGAGGTATTAATTACATCTCTGTAAAAAACCCACATTGTGACAGTAAATAAATAAACAAATTAATTAATCTGAGTAAATAAATAAATAAAAATAAATTTAAAATAAAAATCTGAGCCGGTCACCAGGGTGTCACATCCAGGGAACACAAACCCACTGCACAAGCCAGCATATTAAAACAGATATAATGCTAGAATAGAAAGAGAAAATCAGCTTTATGGAAAGCTCCATATAAGTGTGTGAAATTACTAAACACAGACACTTAGAAAATTAATACCTAGAAAAAGCAATTTTGCCAAAGGAGAAAGAGCAGGTCTATCCACAGCAGCATCAGGGGATCAGGACACTCTACACCGTGATCATGACTATTCTGCAATGCTCCAACACAGAGCCAGTGTCACTCATTCCAAACACCAGCAGCTTCAATTCATGGATGTGCAACTGCACTTGTTGGAAATGTCCCTTTTTTTATGGAACCAGAGGTAATTTTAAACGGTAGGATGGGTGCATCACAATGGAAATAAAGGCTCTTTACATAAGTACTTTTGTGAGCAAAGGCAGAAAATGAAACTAGGCTAGATCTGGAATCTCAAAATGAGATGGGGAGACCGGGAGATGAAAGACACCTGAACTTGTAAAGCCCTTTTTGTGTCTGTGCACAGGCACAGCAGGAGCTGCTGCTACTGCCACCAAGGCACAGGGAGCTGTGGGACCCCTGCAGAGGGCAGGAAATGCAAAGAGCACGGGGCAGAAAATCAGCCCAAATGTACCTGTCAGTACTTCAATAAATGAAGCACAGGAAATGATCCCTCAGTGACTGGAGTGGGATGGTAACAAACAATTCCCTGCTTGCTGGCCATGACATTAAGACCAGCAGAGCTGAGCCCACCACCTTCTCTAATCTGAGAGGCAATGCAGAGCAGGAATCTCTGTGTAGGTGCAAAGGACCATGGCCCATTTCAGTACCTCCTGGCCTGGCATGGCTTACACCCCACTGCCAACTCAGATCTCATACTGCTCACCATCAGGGGGTTGGGGGAGAGAATAGGAGGGGTAAAAGAAGGAAAAATAATGAATTGGGATCAGAACAATATAATAACTGAAATAGAGTAAGAAATTGTAATGAAAAATTAAAAAAAAAAAAGAGAGATTAAAAGAAAAGATCGAGAGCAATAAAACCCAAGAAAAACAAGTGGTGCAAATGGACAAGTCACTCCCCACTAACTGAGCAGTGCCCAGCCTGAGCTTTTCCCTCCCAGCTGAGCATGATTCCCAGTGCTCTGGAATGTCCCCTGGGGTCAGCTCTGCTGGCTGTGCCCCCTCTCCTTACCATCAGGGCAGTGTGAGAGGCTGAGCAGTCCCTGGCTCAGTGCAAGCCCTGCTCAGCAGCAGCTGAACCATGGGTGTGTGACCAGCACTGCTCTACCCTAAATCCAACACCCAGCCCTGCACAACCCCAGCCCAGCCAGAGCAGGGTGTGCCCCTGACAGAGAGGAACAGCTGTGTCTCACCCTTGGGAACATTTCCCTCTGCACTGGGAAGCAGAGAGAAGGCTCCAAAGGGAGTGAAGCACAGCAGCCTACTCACAAATGCCCTTTTCAGCTGTTCCAGGGTCCCATTCCCAAACCCCAGGACATGCTGAGTGAGGGATTCTATTCATTTTCTTTGTATGGAACTGGTAAGCAAGATGTAAATTAACTATAAAAGTAGTAGGTATCAAGAGCAAGCATCCTCTCTTTGATTCATGTTGTGTCGAACTATTTTATAATCTACCTACATCCACAAACACATCCCTAAACATCAACACCATTAAACAGTATTTCATCAGTGTATCATTTCATGGCATTTAAAAGACTTTATTTCCATACATCCAAATGCCATAGCAAATTATTTTAAACCAGTAAGAAATACAAATAGTTCAAAGGTTACATGTGGCATATTAATTTACATTTCAAATGGAATAAAGTCATGAATGTGGCTTGACATCAGAACTGTACACACTGAATTAGATGAAACCTGTTCTACATCTGAAGATAAACCCACCAGGCTGTATCACTGGCTGACAAAGATCCCACAGCTGGTGAAGAGGTGAGGCACAACCTGCACTCACTTCTTCTGTAGTCAAGCTGATTTTGGCTCAGACTTCTGCTGTATTCACAGACCTGACTCAGCAAAGCAATCCAACTCTTTCCTCTTTGTTTCCACAGATCCTATTTGTGTGTTTGGGTTTGGCTCATTGCAACTATGAGGTCAGTGTGTAAAATACTGGATTTTATGTATATTATATATAATTATATACATAATTATGCATATATATAACATTACGGATTACATTATATATATTATATATAAATAGAAATATATATTATATATCATATATA
>VWZV01009672.1:22931-60230 GCA_013397155.1 Irena cyanogastra | reverse complement strand
GCACCGCGGGCCCGGCGCGCACCGGCACCGCCCGCCGGCCCGGGCCGCCCCCGCCGGGCCCGAGCGCGGCCCCTTCCCCGTGCACGAGTGCGTGTTCAAGGGGGACGTGCGGCGGCTCTCGGCGCTCATCCGCACCCAGGGCATCGCCCAGAAGGACAGTCACGGTGAGCGGGACACGCCGGGCGATCCGGGGCTCGGTGGGGCGGGAGATGCGGCTGCTGAACTGGGAAATAGGGAATCCGTTGGGAGTTTTACAAGGGAGTTTCATACGGGTGTGTGAATCCCCTTTAGGAAGGGCTACGGACGAGGGATGGAGTGACTGGACTAGGGGGATGGCTTCCACTGACGGAAGGCAGGAATGGATGGGATAATGGGAATTAGGAATTGTTACCTGGGAGAGTGGGCAGGCCCAGGTGCCCAGGGCAGCTGTGGTTGCATCCCTGGAAGTGCCCAAGGCCAGGTTGGACAGTGTCCCTGGGACAGTGGAAGGTGTCCTTGCCCATGGCAGCAGTGGCACTGGATGGAATTTAAGTTCCATTCCAACCCAAACCATTCCGTAATTCTATGATTTTCATAATATGAATGAGCATTGTCAGCTCCAGTACCAGCACTGTGCTGGCAGAGCTGCCTCTGACCCAGCGTTGCTCTGTGCCCAAGACCCCATTGCATTTAAAAGATTTGTTCTTTTTCAGGATGTCTGAGCTGTCACCTGTTTGCTTTGGGGGATGCTGAGCAATTCCTTTGGCTGTTGGCAGAGCAGTTTTTGATATTTCCCCAGGCTACAAAAACCAGTCCTTTTTCCCCTTCCTTTTTAAATGCTGTGGCTCTGGATTTTGAGAGAGTTGTTCTCAGCTGCTCCTCTGCAAATGCTCTGTCCATGGCAGTGTCAGTGACAGAGGTGGAATCTGATCCTTGTGCCGCTCTGAAATTTGTAAATATTGAATGTCTTGCCAGGATATTTCAAAACACTTTAATTTGGGAAATATTTTATACTATTAACAAATAAATCAGCCTGGGGGATCAGCTTGACCTTCATGGTTAGTTTTAATCTCTATTTTTGATAGTTGTTTCACGAGTAACATGATCCATTTCTGCTGGAGAGCTCCAAGTTCCGTGTGTGTGGTGTCTGAGAAGTTGTGATAAAGGGGACACTTGTGTTGTGTTTCTGATAAGGAACTGGCTCTGCTTAATTGTGGTCTGTAAATTCAAAAGGAGCACGAAGGTGAAGGATCTCTGGGGCTGGCAGGAATGATGGGATTGGGGATTCCAGCTGTGTCTGTGGTGGCACTGGGCACTGGAAGGCAGCTGAGGGCTGCAGAGTAGCACAGGGCTCAGCTCCCAGCCAGGATGGGCAGAAGTGTTCCCTACAACTGGCACAGCGCTTTCCTGAGGGCAGGGCTCCAAATCCAGCTACAGATCTGTTTATCCTGCCACCTTCATTCCAGCAAATCCTGCTAGAATGAAAGCAGCAGACTCGGGGAGGGTTTTTCCCACTCGCTCTATTCCTGCTGCTGCTTCTCCCTGTTCCTCCTCCAGTTCCACTTCCAGCAACTCAGCAGCAGCAGCTCCAAATCTTTCCTTGAAGGCACTTCCTGATCCCTCTTTGCTGTGCTGTCACCCTCAGTGTGTATCACACACATTGATTCCAACCTTTTTAAATCCATATATCAATCTCTTAATTAATATCTCCCTGCTTTCCCAGCTCTGTTTAGAGTTGGGACACTTTGGAGATCTCTGACTCATCATCTTCCTCCAAGTTTTTTCTTGAACTATTCAAAAAAAACCTCACAACAAACCTCTTGATGGCTTGACATTCCAAAGGCCTGAGTAACAGTTCCCTGTTATTGTTTTCTTCCTGCCTGTTTCCATCTGTCACTTGTTTACACACACTGGAACTGGGAATTATTTGGGGGACACTCCAGCTGATGATTTGCTCAGAAATCAGCCAGAGGAATCCTGGGACGTGATAAGGATTGGACAGAGGGGAGAGAGAATTTATTGTTAATAATCCAGGCCTGTTTTAGTGTTGGTTCAGTGCAGGAAAGCCAAATCCTGTGGAATGGGAGACTCCTGCTGTTCTGCTAAAAGCAATTGAGTGTTAATTGAGTGCCTACCCAGCATTCTAAATTAACCTCCAAATCACTGCCCAGAGGAAGGCCAGTGTCATTATTCCCAAACAATGAGTTTCCTGGGAGAAGCCTGTAGCTACACCTAGTAGATTACTTATAGTTTTATTATAACATGCATTTAAGAGCTTAAATCCTGAACAGACAAATCCTCTTGCTGGAAAGCAGCTGGAAAACAACCCTGGCCCCCTGCAGGTGTGTGGGTACCTCAGCAGAGGTGAAAGGCCACACGTGTGTGGGGACAGGTGCCGTGTTTGAGGTGTGCTTTTGTGCCAACAGGCCTTGCTTGCCCACGGGCAGGATTCCAGGAGCTGCTGGAGCACTGATTTCTAGGGAAAAGGGACTGCAGTTGTGCTGGGCACTGCTGCGGCCTCACCTCAAATCTTGGGGTCAGTTCTGAGGCCCTCACTCTTAACAAAGACCCTGAGGGGCTGGAGTGTGTCCAGAGCAGGGAACGGAGCTGGGAAGGGGCTGGAGAATCCCTGATGGAGCTGGGAAGGGGCTGGAGAATCCCTGATGGAGCTGGGAAGGGGCTGGAGAATCCCTGAGGGAGCTGGGAAGGGGCTGGGGAATCCCTGAGGGAGCTGGGAAGGGGCTCAGCCTGGAGCAAAGGAGGCTCAGGGTGCACAGCTCCTGCCAGGAGGGGACAGCCGGGGGGGAGTCAGGAAACAGGGACAGGAGGAGAGGAAATGGCCCTGACTTGTGTCAGGTTGGACATCAGCAGGAATTTCTCCATGGAAAGGTTGGTCAGGCACTGGAACTGCCCAGGGAATTTTGGAGTGCCCATCTCTGGAGGTGTCCAAGGAAGGGCTGGATGTGGCACTCAGTGCTGGTGGCAAGGTGGGAATTGGACACAGTTTGGACTTGGTGGTCCTGGAGGGCTTTTCCACCCTTGCAGTTCCTGTGACTCCATAATTTTATGACAGTGTTGCCCCTTGGCTCACATAATTTGCATTTCCTGAGCACACGGTGTGGCTCCCTCTTAAAGTGTTCCTCAGGAAGGTTATTTCCATCCCCTAGCAGAGCCTGGCAGCATCCAGGATTCCCAGTGCTGCTCTGGCTCCCAGATGTTGGGGCAGCTATTAATAGAAGCAGGAGTTGAGCTGGGTTAGTGTATAATGAGCTGGGCTGTGGCTGCCTGGGATGCTGCCAGTGTCCTGCAAGGATGAGATGCAGGACACATTGAGCAGCCCTGTCAGCCCCTCTTGGGCAAGCAGGACAGAGTTCCCATCTCCATCCCAATGTCCCTGATGCTGCAGGGTGCTGGCATTCGTGTGGCAGCCTCTCCCAGATGTGCAGCACATCCTCTGCACAGAGCAGGTTCTTCCTGCTGACAAAGTGGGAGTTAGAAAATAGCTCTCAACCAAGTATGTGTGTGTTAGAATTGCACAAGAAATTTGTTTTCCAGCATTTTTCCTCTTGACTGCTGTAAGAAGATGTTTAAAGGTGCAAAATGCAGTTAAATGGAAGAACTTTACATCCTTAAGCTCCCTAAATAAAGTGTGTCATGAGCCTGGTAGCAGCATTAATCCAGGAAAAACAGCTCTGGGTGCCTCACAGTGAATATTTAACAACACAAATACCACCTGTGTCAGGAGCATCACCAGGAAAATGGGGACAGGTTTGAGAGGCTGCTGATCCTCTCCAAAGCTTGCTTTGGGAACAACCAAAAGGCAGCTTTGTAGTGAAGGTGCTGATCCTTCTCAATGTGCCCAGTACTGTAGTTGTAAAAATGAGTACTCAGTCTTTGAAAAATTAATAAAAGAGGCTGATAAATTTTTAATCAGTATCATATCTGTGAGTAGCTTTTAACCCAGATATGTCAGGCTAGGAAGGGATCAGACCCTTCAGCCCATGGGGAGCAGAGGGGTTTGGGTTGTGTCTTTCTCAAAGACACCTCTGGATCTCTTGCCTGGAGTGAGTTTCAAGATATCATTAAAAACCCTCTCTTGGCCCGTGAAATGTGTCTCAATCTATTTATTCTGACAATTGTAATCCACATAGTTGCTTAGAAAAATGTCACTCCTCTGGTGAGTGTTGGTGTGTTCCTGGGTTAGAGCAGGAACTGGAGTTTCCTAAGGAGGGGATTGCAATGGATTCTGGTAACTTTAATCTCTTTTATTTCTATGATTTCTTTTAGGAAACACTCCTTTACATCTTGCTGTGATGTTGGGACATAAAGGTGGGTAGAACCATTTGTTTTGTTACCTCTTCAGTGAGCCTGAAGATCCGGGGGCAAGAGGAAAAAAGAGGATTTTTCCATTTTCCTGAACGTGATCTTGTGTTTCAAGCTAGTGAAGTTTTCTGGAAAGAAGATGCCACGTGGATTTGGAGGAGAAGAGTGGGAAAAGAAATCTGAGCTTTATTCCCAATATCCCACCTATCCCTGCCCTCTGGCAGTGGGAAGCCATTCCCCTTTCCTGTCTCTTCTTGTCCCCAGTCCCTCTCCAGTTCTCCTGGAGCCCCTTTAGGCCCTGCAAGGGGCTCTGAGCTCTCCCTGGAGCCTTCTCCTCTCCAGATGAACACCCCCAGCTCTCGCAGCCTGTTTATTGACCTGGAAATGGAATCTGGCTGGTGACTCCAAGCTGATTTGCCTGCTCCCTGCAGAGTGATGTTCTTGTCCTGGGCACTGTTTAAGGAGCCATAAAAACCCCTCGGTGTCTTGCTGGGTTAGTCAGGGCCTTTGTTTATCCCCACAGGAGACAGTTCATTTAGCAGGGAGGGATCTCTTCCTCCCCCCACTCAGCCTGCCACTGACTCACAGCTGCTGCATCTGGAATGGCCAGTGCAGTTTCCTGTGGCACCTGTGGTAGGAAAATAATCCAGGAAGTCCCTGTCTTGGTGATGAGACAGCTGGGCCCTGCTGCATCACCTCCAGACGGCTCAGGGTGGCTTTAGTGACATGTGCTGAGGTGTCCCTGTGTCTGCAAACTGAAGAACCCTTTCCAAGGAGCACATGGGAGCACTGAGACCCTCCTTGTCTCCTTCATTTTTTCATTCCACCATCACATCCACCTGTGGATGGGGAATGCAGCTGTTGGTTCCACACCTGCTCTCAGGCTGTCCTGGAACAGAGGTGCCTGTTTGCCCTCTAAATCCCAGATTCTCCAGGATGTTCTGGCACACAGGGATGTGTTGGTGCCTCAGCCTCCTCTGCCTCCCCTACACCTGGTGGGAGTTACCCCAAATCCATGTCCCCATGATCCATTCACCCCTTGGAGAGGGATGAAGGCCCTGAGGTATCTCTCTGCTTTGTGTGTGCAGCAGAGAGAGCTGATGTCATGCATTAAATATAAATATCCTTGTTCCATAGTGGTGTGTGTATCTGACATGCAGAAATATTATAAAAAGCAAAATCTACCTAGCAGGAGGGACAAGTCTTCAGTGTTATATAATTGGTGGCTGATCACTAATTATTTTTAGTGGTAATATTGAACAGGGAAGTGCTGGAAGTACTTGCATAAATAAATGGCTTTGTTTGTTAGAGTGAGTCACAATCCAGATACCTGTTTTGATAATCTGTGTAATATCTCTGATATGAATTGCTTTGGTAGAGTTTTATTATGACTGCTCCTGAAGCACCCTTTACTGTAAATAACTGTGAATAATTTGTTCCAGAATGTGCCCACCTGCTTTTAGCCCATAATGCTCCAGTAAAGGTGAAAAACGCTCAGGGATGGAGCCCTCTGGCCGAAGCCATCAGCTATGGAGACAGACAGATGAGTAAGCACCTCTTCATTCATCCCCATTTGCCAGTTAATCCCAAACTGGGGCTCATTCAGAGCAGGAAGGCAGAGCTCTCGAGCTGGGAACACTGAAACCCTCATTTTCCCACAGCCCTCTTTCAGCTCTCTGAAGGGTTTCTCTTAATCAGCTGAACATTTTATATCTGAACATGATCAGGCACATCCATTTCCGTGATAAGAAATTGCACTGGGTTACATAAGCAAGCTGTTAACTCTGCTCAGACTGAGGGCATTGGGAAAACTCTGCACGAGCATTTTCTGGCTTTGGAATGGGAGTGACAGGAGCCAAATGGGTCTGGCCTGGGTGGGATCATCTCCTTGGAGCTGCTCCCTGTGGTCACAGATTTGTTTGTGTATCAATTACCAGTGGGATGTGGCTTTTAGGCTGCATCTCAACAGGCCAGTGGGAAAATATGATTTATATATTATGTATTATTCAAATATTATTTATTCACCTCGGACATGGAGTAGTAAAAGGAAATTATTCTGCTGCTACTCACGGGTCGATGTTAATAGTATTTGGTATTACCATGTGGGGTGGTGCATTGCTATAGCAGAAAACTCACTATATATTACACATATAAATGTATTATTAATATATTAATGCAGTGGTTTATCATCTACCAACAACATTCTCATGTCAGCTCCTCACTACTGATTTTCTCAGTGGAGTAGATGTTACACGTATTCAGTATATTCGTATCCACATATTTACTAATACCTGTGTGAAAACCCTCTTGACGTGATTCTGTATTTCATTTTACAAACAATTATTGAGGCTTTTCTTCCTGTGGTGATCCAAGCAGGTTAATGTGCAGCTTCTGTAACTGGGATTAATTCCTCAGGTCTGATGAAATGTTCCATTGCATTGTTGGGTTTAAGACCTCAAACAAGACACTCACCTATAATTACCAAACAAACAGAGTTCATGGATTAATTCCTGTGTAGTTTCAGCACTCCTGAGGAAGCTCAAGCAGCAGTCCAGGGAAAGTGTTGAAGAGAAGCGACCTCGGTTATTAAAAGCCCTGAAAGAGGTGAGTTGTGCTGACAAAACCAGATGGGGTGGGATGCAGTGACTTGTGCTCTGAGTATGGACACTCTGGAAAACTGCCAGGAAGTTTTTTCCATGTTTTTAACCAATCTTTTGCTCTTAAAAACAATCTTGGCTCTGTTGTAACGAGTCATAGAATTCTGTTTATTTTAAGATAATACTTCCTTTCAACTTCTAGAAATTCACATAAAAGGTTTGTGTAAGGCAGACCTACTCGTCATTTATGCAGCCTCAGAGTTTAAGAATCTGTATTTCATTTGATTTTTAAGGCTTTCTTAAATCTTGTGTCAGTGAATAATTTCCTGGTCTGTTCAGTCCCCAAATGACTCTTCCCCAGTGATGGAGATTTTTGTTTTCATTCTCCATCAGCATCCAGCATCCAGTTCCCCTTGGGCACGGTGAAATACTGCTCAGCTTGGGGGCAGCAATTTGTAGAAACCCAGTTATTTATCAAAAGTTAATGAAATTGTCCCTGTGAAAGCTGAGCTGTGTTGTGATCCCTGAGCACCTCGTGGTGGGGTTGGCTCTGGCTCACACGTGCTCTGGAGGCACAGGAGGTCTGACCTGATGACTTCAGCACATTTCCACAAGGCCAGTGGCAATTGGTGCTTGCAATCCTCCTGCCTGAAACTTGACTCATTAATTATTGTATAATTAATTCTAATTCCGTGGGATTGGTTGGGATCAATCAAAGCAAGCAGAGAGCTCCATAGGTCTTTTCTAAACACGTGTTTGCAATAAATCTTTTGCAATCCAGGGCTTGATAGTTGAATTAGTATTAAGAAATGGTTGAAAATGTGAGTTCAAATGAGTTACATCATTTTGTCATTATTGATTCTGCTGCAGCTAAAGCTTCAGTGATGTTTGAGTTCAGTACAAATTCAAGTACAACATTAGAGAAAGTTTTCTTTGCCAAACACAACTTGTGCCTGTCTTTCAGCAAATTTTACAGTTATTTAGCCTGAAAGGCTTGTTAACACATTCTTCTTTTCTTCTCAGCTAGGTGACTTCTATCTAGAGCTTCACTGGGATTTTCAAAGTTGGGGTGAGTGCTTCCATGTCCTTCCCTAGGAAGATAATGCAATCAGCCTGCAGCACACTTGTTCTCCTCTGCTTTGTGCTGGAACAGTCACAGTGCTCAAGATCTGACTCCTGAGGAAAGGATACGCAACTTTTTCCAGATTTATTTTTGCTTTTGGAGCTGAATTCTCTCATCCAGTGACTCAGGGGGGAAGTAGCTCTTTGCTTTAAGAACCTGGGCCATGGAAGGTGTCTCTGCCTGTGGCAGGGGGTGGGATGGGATGCTCCTTAAGGTCCACCCCAACCCAAACCAGTCTAGGATTCCATGATTTTATGTGTTTTATTAATTTAGTAATTAATACTTTTGACCATTTTTTATGCTTGTGGCTGTTCTGCTTTAATTGGAGCCAGGCTTTCCCTTGGAGCATTACATAACTGTTAAATCCCAGGATTCAAACTATGAACAGCCATGGTTATTAGGATTTATAAATGATTTACCTGTGATGGAAATACAATTTCTGTCTGATATTGGAAGCAGGGTGTGCAACTACAATTACAAAAAAAATCAATTTTATCAAATAGAAGTACCCCTGATGTTGTGTTTGATTGAGATGATGATGGAAAATGCTGTATCTGCATAAAAACACATCCAGAATTGCACTGGTGAAATGGTTTTAATGGGAATACTTTGCAGAGGGATCTCAGTGCCCTGATTGCCTTTTCTCTCCCTCCTTCAGTGCCTTTACTTTCCCGAATTCTGCCTTCTGATGCATGTAAAATACACAAACAAGGTATAAATATCAGGTGAGTGCTGCTTCTGTACCCAAATACTTCTGTGCCAGGGAAAAGCTGGATCCCAATGGGCCTGAGAGAATCCCTGAGGAGCCTGGGCACATCCATGACACTGCACTGCTTTGGAATTTCAGCCTCTCTGATTATCTCTTTTGAGCTGAATATAACTTAAATATAGAGCAAGAGCAGTTCAGCTGGATAAGGCTTTATCTACCAGACGTTCCAGTGAAAAACAGGGATTAGGTATTTGTAACACAATTGCAAATAAATTCCAGTATTTTGTGGACTCCAGTCTGTAGTTAAAAGAAAAAAGGTGATATAATTTCTGTCTTTAAGGTGTTAAATGTGACAAATTCAGACTCAGTAGAGGGTTTCAGGAGTCTCTCCAAGCTCAGCTCTTCAACTTATTTAGTTTAGAATCAAATGCATTTTCTGGCATATTCTTTAGGGGGCAGAGTTTAAAACAAAGAGGCAAGAATATGATCCTGGAGATCCAATCTGTCAAAATTTTTGTTCTATTATAGGGGCAGCTTGGGTGAAATTTGACTCTGGGGCTGTTGCCTTCCTTCTCATTTCTGAATGCTCTGCCTGTATGAGGCATGAACTGAGGGGGAATAGATAAATACAGGTTTTTCCTTGGAATCAGAGGCAAATCTATGAGGAGTTTTAATCTCTCACCACTTTGAGTTGAAGTCACCCAGTTCAGGTTCTTTAATCATCTTTTTATGAGAAATAAATGCTCTGGCAATACTGGATATGAATTTCTACAGAGATCTGTGGCCTTGGCTCCATCTTCTTCCAGTTATTCAGGTTCTGCAGGAGCATTTCCTTAGTGTTGGTGGGGAGAAAAATAGAAATAGCAATAAAAATAGATCAAAATTTAAAAAATTAGTTTATTTCTGAGTCCTTTTCAGATTTTGGGTCATGTCCCAATGTTGTTACTCAAGTCAGGGCCTGTGTAGGACCATGCTGAGGAGTTGTTTCTCAGTGTGTAGCACTGAATAAATTCTTTCCCTCTCCCCTCCTCATGCTGGCAGTATTAAATACAATTTTCTGAAGAAAACTTTACCTTATAGCAATTTTTTGCTGATTTCTGCTTCCAGGCTTCGCTTACAGAATCCTATGAAAACTCAGCCCTGTATGTGTTTGTTTGCCATTAAAAAACTTCACTTTCCTGCTTGAAAGCTGCATTTCCTCCTGCGTTTATGGGTCATTTTTTGTGAAATTTGGGGTTGTTTTCACAGGCTGGACACAACTCTGATAGACTTTACTGACATGAAGTGCCAACGAGGGGATTTAAGCTTCATTTTTAACGGTGACGCCGCACCCTCCGAATCTTTTGTAGTTTTAGACAATGAGCAAAAAGTTTACCA
Source organism: Irena cyanogastra (assembly GCA_013397155.1). Classification (NCBI taxonomy): domain Eukaryota; kingdom Metazoa; phylum Chordata; class Aves; order Passeriformes; family Irenidae; genus Irena; species Irena cyanogastra. Next base: position 50,122 of record VWZV01009672.1, on the reverse strand, counting down.
GCGAATACACCACGAGGTAAAGCTCTGGGAAGGGGGTGGGACACATCCCGGGCTTTTTGGGGAATGGATCAAACAAAATTGCCTCAGAAACACCCAGAGAACTGCAAACCAAAGAATTTTTTCCTCAGTTGTGAAGGTGGCATGGAATTTTGTGAGGAAAACCAGCTTTGAATCCAGATTTCTGGTTAAGGAAAAGCTGGACTGGGAAAAGACTGGAAAGATGTGGTTTAAATTATGATGTGCTGCTTTTAATATTTGTACTGGGCTTAACTTAGGTATCCTCAGGTGAGTTTTCAGACCTGTTCCCACTGCTTTGCATCCTTTTAGTCACTCCGTGGCCAGTTCAGCTGATAACAATGTGGGGGTCTGATTCACTGGACCCCCTGTAATTAGTCAAGTCTTTAATTACAGCTTTATCCCCCAATCACTTAAGCAGATGGATTATTGCCTGTGGAAAGGGTGTGGCTGCTGAGCTGCTGCATAAATCCCATTGGGATGCTTTATTCACATTAATATTCAAGATTAAACTATTTGGAAACCATTTGGCCAGAGGTTTTATAAAACCGCTTGAAAATCCAGGAAATGCTGCTTCTGGGAAAAGGTCCAAAGGACAAGGCTTGTGCATTTGCATTCATTGGTGTATCTTTAGAAGAAGCAATTGTTGTTTGTTAAGTTCTGCTGAGTATTTTGGTTTTTCTCTTCCAGGAATCCGAGATTGAGACAGAAGAGGAGGTTGACATTTTGATGAGCAGTGATATTTACTCTGCCACCTTATCCACCAAATCCATCACATTCACACGGGCCCAGACGGGGTGGCTCTTCAGGGAGGACAAAACTGTGAGTGAGAGGGAAGCTCAGAGCCTGCTGCTGGGCAGGAGGGAGGAGGGAAGGGCACTGCAAGAAGCATTGGAGCAGATTTCCTGGAGAAACTGTGGCTGCCCCATCCCTGACAGTGCCCAAGGCTGGGCTGGACAGGGCTTGGAGCAGCCTGGGATAGTGGAAGATGTCCCTGCCCATGGCAGGGGGGTTGGAATGGGGTGGGCTTTGAGGTCCCTTCTGACCCAAACCAATCCAGAGTTCTGAAAGGAAAAGGTGTTCAGGACAAAGGAAAAATCCCTCTCCCTGTATCCCCAATTATCACACGTTCATTCCATGTGGGATCTCTCTGCGGGACTGCCTTCAGCAGGAAAAACAAGGCAGAAAGATTCTGTAGCTGTTGGGCAGGGGGAGCACAGATTGTACTGGGAATGATTTTATTCCAGGAATCTCTGATCTCTGCAGGTTGATTCCAGGGAGTGCAGGAAGGATTCTGTGCATTCCTGCTGGAGAAAGGCAGGGATGGGAGTGCTCTGGAAAGGGATTTCGTTCTTAATTCTTCAACAATCTCTGTCCTAAAGCTTCCCTTCATAAGAAGTGCCTGTTCCTGCTGGATTTTTGGGATTGCCCACTGCAAGCCCATGTGAGGGACTGGGGCAATTCCAGCTTGATCCCCAAGTTCCCTTACTGCCGTTATTTGATACGCAAGAACCGAAATGTTTTTATTTTATCTTCTGTGAGTCATTGATGTCCTGATTCCTTTCGTGCAGGAAAGAGTAGGAAACTTCCTGGCAGATTTCTACTTGGTGAATGGACTTGTGTTGGAATCCAGGAAAAGAAGGGAACATCTCAGTGAGGAGGACATCCTTCGGAATAAAGCGATCATGGAGAGCCTGAGCAAGGGGGGAAACCTCATGGAGCAGAATTTTGAGGTATAATTGATAAACTTTGCCCAGGATGTGGGAGGATAATCTTGCACACCACTCACGGTGCAAAATACATAGATAATGTTTTTATTTTCTTTTGATTGGCATAATCTAAAAATCATAAACATGACCCACAAGTATAATTTTGGTGATGCATTAATGAATTACCCTGATTAGTGCACACAGGGAGGGACTTCTGTGGTTATATTGGGTATTCAGCCTTAATTTGTCTCTTAGAAGAGATGAGTGGTTTGGCTGTGGCAAATCAACTTCGGATTCTTTTAGACCCAACGTTGATTGTTGGGAATGAAAGGGAAGCCAGAAAGGCAATCGTGCTCCTTTGAGCTTCATTAAAATGGGAGGAAGCCTGTGATTAGCACCAGGAAATCAAGAGCTCTTCAGAAGGAGCCAGGCTTCAGCTGGGAACACACACAGAGCTTTTAAAGTGATTAATTTATTTCTGTGTGAGCTGGAGCTGCTGCCTTGGCACTCGGAGCCCTGAATTAACTCATTATGGTGGAGCAGCACAGCCCAGTCCTACAGAAAGTGCCCTTGGAGGCCAAACACCTCAGTGAGGGCTGAGAGCAGGGGCTGGGATAAGCAGGGCGGGCTCTGTGGCTGGGGTTGGAGCTGAGGGGGGCAGTTCCAGGTGGGAATGTCAGGGTGAGGGACAGGAGCACTGAGCTGAGCCGTGCTTGTCCCACAGCCCGTGCGCCGGCAGTCGCTGACGCCGCCGTCCCCCAACACCATCTCCTGGGAGGAGTACATCTCTGCAGAGAGTGGCAAGTGAGTGCTGCTGGGTCTGCCAGGGATCCCAGGGACACCTCTGCATCCCTGGGGTGGGGATGGGGGGGTCTGGTGGGGGTTTTGGGTTCTCCACTTGGAGGGTGCTGCTCGTGTGGAGTTTTGTGGGGAGGGGGGAACGCTGGGTTTGGTGTCTCAGGGTTTGTTCTCCAGAGGGCTGGGAAGTGATCCTCGTGTGTGGGAACAGTGTCAGTGCCTCAGCTACAGGCAGGGAATCCTGGAATGCTTTGGGTTGGAAGGGACCTTAAAGCCCATCCAGTTCCACCCCCTGCCATGGGCATTTCTGGGTAGTGGTTAATGAACTGTAGGGGTTCTGTAGGGTTTATTAACACCATATTTATGAGGAAATATTTTATTGGAGTAGTTGTCCTGGTTTTGTCTTGTCTCCTAGTTTAGCAGAACTCAGAGTAATATAAATTAAGAGGTTTTTAAATCTTTATTCTGCACAGCTTTACAATAAAGCAAACCCTTTGAAAGTAGGGGTTCCTCCCTGATGTTTTCCAACCCGAGTCTGTTTTCCTTCCTCTAAACCCAGGATTTCCCTGGGAAAAATTGACTTTGCCTCTTCCTCTCCCTCACAGAGCTCCTCACCTGGGCAGGGAGCTGGTCTGCAAGGAGAGCAAGAAAACCTTCAAAGCCACGATAGCAATGAGCCAGGAATTCCCCTTAGGAATCGAATCGTGAGTCAATGCTCCTGGCCATGGGAGTTATTCCTTTTGGGAATGTTTTAATGTGCTCATGAACTGCAGAACCCTCCAGATCCTCAGAGCTGGGAGTGCAGTCAGGCTGTTGAGCAAGGAATTCCTTAAACTGGGAGCTGTTGAGGCTGGGGGAGGAGCCAAGCCCTTACCTGGCTTGATAAGAGCAGAGTTTTGGGCAGGGTTATCAGCAACTGCTGCCTGATCCCACAGAATTCTGAAAGGGTTTCCCCCATAATAAATTTTAGCATGAAATTGTGTCCCCTAAACCTGTGCAAAGCCCAGTCAGTTCCACGTGGAGAGAGGGGTGGTACCTCATCTCCTGTGGAAAATGAGGACAAGGAATTGCTCTCCTGGTGTTGGCTTGTTGTAATTCTGGGTGTGGGGTGACCCTGAAGCCCTGGGATGGAGAAGGGGGATGATGTCATTGTCACCTTGTCTGTCCCCTGGGCCCTTTGGATCGTGTTTTCCTGTTCCAGGGGACAGGCTGTGGCAGGGGGGTCCCTCATGGGCTCTGCTCTCCTTTGCAGGTTGTTGAATGTCTTAGAAGTCATTGCACCCTTCAAGCACTTTAACAAACTTAGAGAATTTGTTCAAATGAAGCTTCCACCAGGCTTTCCTGTCAAATTAGGTAAGAGCACACAGCACCTCCTGGGCCTTTATACAGCCAGAATTTTAGGTTGGAAAAGCCCTCTGAGTCCAGCCATTCCCCAGCACTGCCAAGGCCACCACTGCCACATGTCCCCAAGTGCCACATCCACACAGGTTTGAAATCCCTCCAGGTTATGGGGACTCCTCCAGGGCTGGAAAACCCTTTCCAAGAGAAATTTCCCCAAATATCCAATCTAGATCTAAACATGTGCATTTATTCTTGCAGTGTGTTCAGAAGGTCTTTTTTGGAGTTTTGGGGAAGAACTCTCACCTAGAAATGTGTTGCTGGAGAGTTCAGGAGCACAGAAGCGCAGGGGCCTTGCTCCAAGGGCAGTGGGATGTGCTGGCTTATTCCTGCATTAGGGGAGGATCTCAGGTGTGGAAACATTCCTGTGTTTCCTTTTCTTCAAGGATTACTGGTGATAGATTTATTTTAAGTGAAAAATATAAAAGTATTGCACTTGTAACAGATGGAAATGTCCAGAATCAACTTACTCATGGGACAGATGATCCCAGAAGCAGCAGCCCCTTTCCTAAGGGGTACAGGGTTTCTGGAGTTGCAGGGAGCTGTGTGAGCAGGTGGGCTGTGCTGTATTTGCACAGCATTCCAGAGCAGTTTGGGTCGGGAACGACCTCAGATTCCAGCTTGTGCTCCCGTTGCACTGTCCCAGGCTGGCCTTGGGCACTTGCAGGGGTGGGGACCGGTGCCTGCTGGCTGTCCCTGCCCTCACCTGCCCTGTCCGTGCCCGCAGACATCCCGGTGTTCCCCACCATCACGGCCACTGTGACCTTCCAGGAGTTCCGTTACGACGAGTTCGACGACTCCATCTTCACCATTCCCGACGACTACAAGGAGGATCCCAGCCGCTTCCCGGACCTCTGAGGGGGCTGGGAGCTCCTGGGAACACCCAGCCCGGCATCCCAGGGAAAGGGAATGGCTGCACCCGCAGCGGGGTGGAGCCCTGGGGCACAGGGAGGGAGGAACTCGTGAGCCCGCAGCAAGGGGAGGGAGCAGCAGTGTGGCTGTGCTGGCACTGCACGGGCATCCAGCCCCTCCAGCTCCCCCTTCCCAGAGCCTCCTGCTGCCATTCCCTTTGGCACAGCCAGTCCTGGCTCGGGAGCTGCCACCCCCAGCTGGGAGGAGCTGCTGGTTTTTAAATTTTTTACACTTGTGGTGATCCACGAGGCACTGCTGGACCTTGGCACCGAGCTGGGCCCGGGGCTGGGGGTGAGCCCCCCGTCCTTCCCGTGCTCCCTGTTCCCTGAGCTCACAGCTCAGCCACGGAATGTTGGAAGGTATCCCCAAGGAATGCCTTGGCTGTAGATGAATGAACCAAATGGGCACCACTGACACTTGGATTTCCTCCTGCACCCCGGGGCAGAGCCAGCTGAGCTCTGCAGGGAGCCAGGCCCAGCCTGGTGCTGCCCTGCCTGATCCCTCCATTCCCGCTTCCCTCCCTGCTCTCTGCTCCCTGCCCGGCTCCCTGCGCTTTTGGGGAGCACTCCAGGGCTGCCTGGCCAGGAATGGCACTTGTTAATCCTTTGTCTGACCCTCACCTGGGAGAAGTGTCCCAGAAAGGCCGAGCACCACCAGGTCAGTTTGTGAAACCTGGGAAAAGCTCAGGCATTGCCCCTTCCTGGAGGAGGAGCTTTCCCTGCTCTCGTGGTGCTCCCGGGCAGCTTTCACTGGGGTGTTCTCACATTCATTTCCTGCCTCTTGGTGTTTAAATGACAGAGAATCCCAAACTGGTTTGGGGTGGGGGGACCTTAAAGCTCATCTTGTCCAGTCCCCTTCATGGATGGTTCAGTACTCCAGCTCCTCGAGCTTATTCCCATTCCCACTTGTTCCAGCCTCCTCATCTAACAATAATCCACCTTTTTGGGGTTTGTTAGGCAAGATTTGTGCAGAAGGCTGATGGTGCTATTTGTTTGTATGAAGAAATTTAGATTCAAGTGCTGTGGTGTCATTGTACAAAAATGTAAATATTTTCCAAATTATATTCTTTGTGCACTGTAGGTAAAACTTTTTCTGGAATTCCATAGAGTTAAGGATCAAAGTTTATAATGAAGAGGATCATTGATGCTCAGTGGAGGGAACAGCTGTGCTGAGCACGAGGGACAAGGGAGGGGCTCAGCACAGGGCAAGGTGTCAGGCACACCTGAGAGCAGGGAATTCCAAACTGCTGGAATCTCTGATCCATCCCAAAGAGGCTGCTCTGGGGAGAGATGTGGAGGAAGCCCAGGGAGTCACTGTCAGCAAAGTCCAGGAGCACTGGAGTGGGAGGGTAGGGTTGGTCCTTTCCCAGCACCTCTGTGAACCTGGGAAACGGGAGCACTGTGGGAATAGGGAAACTCAGACAGGGAAGCAGTGCAGCTTTGTTAATTCCAACTGAAATCCAAAATAAAACTTGAGGGAAAACAAGCAAAGGGAACTGACTCCTGCAGTGCTGTGTCAGGGCAGGTGTGGAGCATCCTCTGCGAATGATGGAACTTGTTCTCCCAAGTAATGATGAATTCCTGACGTGTTTCACACCTCTGGGATGAGCTGACACCATCTGTGCTGCTCCTGGGAGCCAGGTGGGATCCTCTGGGACAGACTGGGATGTCCGTGGTGCTGAGCTGGAGCTTGGATTGGTGCTGGGGGGGCAGCACAGGGTTCTGTCCCCTCCCAGGGGACCCTCCAGGATGTTCTGTGTAGCTGCAGGACCTGTGCCAGGTGTGGAGCCAAAGCTGGTGCCACACAGGGCACCCCAGTCCTCGGGAATTCCAGCGAAGGCGAGAGGTTCCTCCCCCAGGGGAACTTCAGAGCTCCCTCTCCTCAGTGCTGCAGGGGGGATCCATGGGTTTGTGTTTCTTTGCAATTTTGGTTATCCCCACTTCATCCCTGGCTCCATGGAAGCGTCGCTGGGGCTGTGGGGCCCCAGTGCAGCCACTGCTGGATCCCAGGGTGGATCCTGGGCTTGGAACTGGAAAACAAAAAGGGCTTTGGGTGGCCTCGAGGCTCCTGTGGCTCCGTCCCCTCTGGACCAGCCCATGCTGGGGGCTGGTGGCCATGGGGTGTCTGCCCAAAGCCCAGGGCATGTCCTGGAAGTGTTTCCTTGGTTCCTGTGGCCTCTGGCTGCAGGCCTGGGGGATTTTTAACCCCCCAGGACATGGCTGCTCCCCAGGACACTTCCAGGGTCTGTAGGAAGCTGCTCCTAAGGCACAGCTTTGGAGCTGTCCTTGATCTGGTTTATCCTAGGAAATCCCGGCTGCTCCTGCTCTCCCTGTGGAGCTGGGAGATGGCAATTCCCTGGATTGTTCCCCTGCTCCCAGGGCAGCCCCTGGGCTCCCTGAGCTGCTCTCAGTGCTTTTCCCTCGTCCTGGGATGTGTTTCCTGTCTGAACATTCCGGGTGAGGAGTTCTCACACCTAGGGACACCTGGGCAGGTTTCCCGATGGATGCACTGCAGGAATTCTCAGCCAGAGGATCACTGGGCTGAGCCTGTGGACCCCGAGGGGCTGCCCACGTTGAGATCCACGTTTATATCCGTGTTTTCTCCACTGAAGCCTGTTTTTGTCACTGGGTTGTGTTGCATGGACACAGGGGATGTTTGTGGGCCTGGATGTGTCTCCAGGGTGTTCCCAGCCCTGTGTGGGGCACGGGTCCCTCCCCTCTCCCGTGGCTCTGGGAATTTCCTTTTCCAAGCAGGATTGATCCAGCAGAGCCTCACCTCGGCTTTTCCGGTTTTCCTGAAGGCCAGGCCAGGTGTTACAGGAGGGTTTGGTCCCTGGGAGTGAAACAGATCCATGGATCGTGTCCATGCAGCAGCTCCAGCTCATCCCTGTGGCCTGGGAATGGCAGGGGGACCAGGAGCAGCCTCCTGCACACCCCAGCTGGGAGTCGGTGTCCAGGGCAGGAGGAGAAGGGAGCTGGACCAGCCTGGTGGGAATCACATCCCGCTGCTCCAGGGGGTCGGGGCTGCCCGGGCTGGGGCTCCCCTCCCACCACTGCTTTTTTTTCCTGAGGATTTTTATGGCTCTTAAAAGACAACCAGGAATTTTGCTCAGCCCAAGTCCGACCTCGCTATGGAAGGATCCCGTGGGTTGTTTCTGAACCAAACTGTTCCTCTGGTCTTCCAAGCTCCTGCTCTGTCCCGTGGCAAAGGGAACACCCTGGATTTCCTCTCCCGAGCTGCTGTCCAGCCTCTGCACTCCCAGCACAGCAATTCCTGACTCCTGCCTTGAGTCTGTTTGTCCCGCTCAGATGCGTTTGTGCTGGAATCCCCTGGATTCTGTTGATATTCCCAGCAACTCTCTGTTATTTTACTGTCTCTGCTCCTGAGTTGTAATTCCCGCCAGGAGAACTGCGTTATTTAATCCGGATTAACCAATTCCTGTAATGCTGCAGTTTCACTTTTCTTTTCCTGACACTTTGTAACTCCCACAGAAAACGAGTCACCTCTCTTGCTTTTTCCTGTCATCTGTTCCCTGGTTTTCCCTTCCCTTCACTCATAGTCACTTTGGGTTGTACCATTTGTTAGAATAAAGACCAAACTATGCTGTTGGATTGGGAAACTGCTCCACCTGTGCAATCCAGGCTTCCCTCTCCTGTCCTGGCGCTCCCCGGGCCTCGGCTCTGCTGTGGGAGCGGGATTGGAGGGGAGGGAATGAGCTCCTGCTGCTGCGTTCTGCAAGGGCATTTTCTTGGTCATTTTTTAAATAAAATCCTGCATTTTCATTACAGCCTCTTCTCGGCCCTCTGTGAATCCCAGGTTTTGTGGGGAAAGGATATGGGGAGCAGTTCCTGGCCTCACCTGGAGCTGAGGGAGCAGGTTGGGAACAGCTGCCCGGGAGGGAGGGGGAAAAGGAGCCTGGAATTCACTGAACTCTGTTCAGTCCTTCCAGAAATTTCACCTCCTCCATCCAGGAACAGCCTCCCTTGGATCACAGGACAGTTCTGGGGGATGGAGAGCAAAGCCTGGATGTCCATAGAGGCTCTGGCCTTGCAGGAGTGTGGGGGCTTTGAGGAGATTTTTGGGTTGGTATTTTCTTTTGGCTTTGAGGGAGACTGTCTGGGGTTTTTGGGTTCTTCTGGGTCTGGGGTTTTGGTTTTTTTGAGGGAGGGCTGGAGGCTTTTTGGGGGGAGGTTGGAGGGATCGGGTTGGGGTTTTTAGTTTTTAAACTTAGTCTTGCTCTCCTGCCTCCAGCATCAGCCCCCGAGCTCAGAGAGAGATCAGGGCCTCCCTCTGTAGGTACAGATCTGCTGATTGAAAATCTCCTGTTCCTAAAGGGGCAGGAAAACTTCCAGCAAGGGCTTCAGCCTTTGCCAGATAAAACAAAGATTTTCATAACTGCAGCTGTGGCCCTGAGGTTGCTCCAACTGCTCCCTGCCAGGCAGGGTCTCTCTAGAGCCTTCTCTTGCCTTTCATCCACCAGCACTCCCCAGGTCCTTCTCAGCAGTCCCATAAACCTCCACATTCCCATTTTAACCCATTTCCCCCCCAAAAGTAAAATAATTCCTTCTCACTGTAACAGGGAGATGGAAAAGTCCCCTGTAAGGAAAGAGGTCAAGTTTGGTGCACCCAGGAGTGGAAATAAAACCCAGCAGTTTTCTAGGAAGAGGAGGTGAAGTTTCAGGGTTTTATTATCAAAGTTTTGTAAAACATTTTCTGAAACTGTACATCGACATGGCACAGACTGTCGGCTACTTTTGTCTCTTTACCTGCACAAAAGTAAAAGCTCTGGAGCTGCTGGAACTAAGGAACAGCTTTGGGTAACTACTCTGCAAATACCATGGGATCACCGAGTGCGGGAGGGAGGGAACGGCCGGGACAGGAACACAAATTCATCTGTTTGTACAACTTGAGATCAAGTAAAAAGTACATTATCAATGGACTTGCTTTAAAAACAGACCAAGGTCATTTTAAAATGCACTCCCTGCTGCAGCGGGTGAGCTCCTGAGCCCCCAGCCCTGCGTGAGGCTGCTCCCCCAACCCTCCCTCACTGGGCACGGGCAGGATTCCCCTTCCCGAGGTCAGACCCTTCCAGCTCGCCCTGGGTGGAGCTGAACGGGCACGGTGGAGAGAGAGAGCGAGCCCTCAGGAGGGTCAGGGCATCAAACCCTGGGCAAAGCCAACCAAAACCCACCAGGAAACCAAACCCAACCAAGCCCAGCACGTGGTTTAAAACCAGAACTAAAGCCAAGAGCACAAAGAGCTGGTGTGATCCAAGGCCGACTCCGGAGTGTCCGGGAGGCTCCTGGCAGCCCCTGGGTGGCTGCAGGACAGGGGGGCTGTGCCACACTCCCAGGGCATTCCCACAGGAGAGGGGGGCTGTGCCACACTCCCCACTCTCCTGGGACATTCCCACACTGCTGGGCCCTGCTGGCTCAGCCTGGGACACTCCTGAGGGAGGGAAGCAGGCAGGGAGGGAGGAGGGGTGGCCCAGCCCCACTGTGGCAGGGGACAGGAGGGACGTGCGGCCTGGCCCGGCCCCAGCTGGGCCCCCGGGGCAGGGGATCCCTGTCTCAAGCTTTGGGTGTGAGTTAGTATCGGGATGGACAGACCATGGAGAGCTCGGAGCTGGATACATCTAGGTTGAGGATTAACAAGTACAGCATAAAGGATCACACTGGAGGGGCTGTGGGCGGGCTCAGTCGCTCATGTCCATGTCCTCCTCATGGTGGTCGTCCCCGTTGACCTTGGATTCCCTGCCCGGATCCCCGCTGCCCTTCTCGGCTCCGGGCTCCTTCCCTTTGGGGGAGGGAGCATCCGCCACTTTCTTCTCCTCCTTCTTCTCCTTCTCGCTGTCGTAGCCCTGTTCCTCCTCGTCGTAGTCCCTTGTGACCTGCTTTGCCAGGGAAAGGGACACGTTAGCACTTCCCTGTGGGCCGGGGCGGGGGGGATGTGGGGCAGGGCTGGGAGCAGCTCCAGGGCTTTTTGGAACATACTTTCACATCCTTGTCGCTCTCGGACTTGCGGTCTCGATCCTTCTCCTTGTCTTTGCTCTTCTTTTTCTTGCTTGTTGACCGCTCCCTCTCGTCTCTGCTCCTCTCCTTGTCTTTATCCTTCTTCTTTTCCTTTTTATGCCTATAAGAAGCAGCAGGAAGAGGATGAGGCCCATCACCACCACCCCATTCCATGTCTGGAACTGTGTCCACAGCATTGCCCACAGCAAACCCAAAGGAAAAGAGCAGAGTGCAGGTAGGGAACAGCCTCTGCTTTCAGGAAATGCCCCAAATCCCAACTTCTTAGCTCTGGCCCAAGGACAACACCACAAAGCCAAGGCTGAGCAATGCTGTGGCAAACAGAACCATGCAATCTCCTGAGCTGAAGGGCCCCACAGGGATCATGGAGTCCAAATCCTGGGCAAGAACAGCAACGCACCAGTGTTTTACAGAGGAGCACCTCGAGTTCCCCATCCTGGGACAGGGTCACAAAACGCCCAAGCCACCCAAAATCAGCTGATCCCAACTGTCCAGAGCCACAGGGACTGGGAATTGTGGCATGTCCTGCTCCTACCACCCCTGGAACCCCTGACCTTTGGAGCTCCCAGCCAACCCCAGAGCAGCTCCGTAAAAGCAGCAAGGACTCCCCCCAAACAGAATTCCCTGGGAGCCTCCCTGGAGGTCACAATTTGGGAATTTTCCTCCCAGACACCGTTTTTTTCCAGCCCAGTGTTTCCCTGACCTTCTGGGCGACGGGGACCGGGACATTTTCCGTTTGGGAGACCTGGGCTTTTTCGGGGACCGTGTCCCGCTCCGGCTCCGCCGGCGCCGCCGTTCTCTGCAGGAGACACACAAGAGCTTTGGAAATCACTGTTCATTTTTTCAGAGCTACAAATGCATCCCCAACTCCAACTGTAGCTCTGCTCATAGGGTACTGAAGAGTTGTTAAAACTGCAAGTTAAATTTATAAGTTTTTTCTTAAAAAAAGGAAATTTTTGCCTGGATTTATTCCCTAAATCAGGAAGAGCTTGGAACATCAAACTGACACAGAGGAAGGAGAAACTGTTCTAAACCCAAAGAATTTACCTCAAACACGGCAGGAAAATGAAAGTATCTTATAGACACAGGTGGTACAGGTGCTGTTGTGCCTGTACCAGACACATCCTCACTGGAATTGTGATCCAATGGGATCCAGGCAGAGTTTGGGTTGGAAGGGCCTTCTAAGCCCAGATCCCTCCAGGGGCTGGGGCACCCTCCACAGACCAGCTCCTCTACCACAAGAACAGTTTTTTCTATTTAATAGTGAAGTGTATGAAAATCCTGCTGGGAATGGAGAGCAAGGAAAATCCCATTTCTGTACCTGCTTGTGCTTCTGGATCTTCTGGTTGTGCTGTAGCTTTTTGGGGGAGTTTTAGAACGTTTCTTTTCTTTCTCTTCCTTCTTTTTATCCCTTTTAGTAGAAGAGAGATGAAGTTAAAGTCACTTTCAAAGAGCACATGCTAATCTGCTGTACAGGGACACAGCCCTGGGGGGACTCAGCAGTGCCAGCACAGGGGACAATCCCTGCCCTGCTCAGGGCTGGATTCCCTGGAGGCATTACCTGGTTTTGGATGTGCTCCGAGACCTCCTGCTCCTCTCTCTGGAATGAGATCTCCTTCTCCTCGGACTTTTGGATCGCCTCCTGCTTCTGGATTTGGAATGGGACCTTCTCCTGGATCTGCTCCTGGAGCGTCTGCCAGGGAACACCAACATGGAGTCACAGAAAGGACACGTGGGGACTGCTGCCAGCCCAGCTGCTCAGGCTAAGGAGAGCCCCAAAATCCAACAGAAGCCTCCATGCACAGCTCTCCCCTTCCTGCATAGGAACTCTGCACACCAAAACGTCAATAAAGCTTTAGAGCCCCAAATCAAACCCAAGGCTCTTCCCAAGAAGAAGAAAATGACTTCTGCAGGAATTGCTCCAGCTGTGGGAGGTGTTTCTAAGGAATTGCTCAGTCACCTGTGTCTGGATGAGGAAGGTGTCCTCCTCCTCCTCGAGCGCGACCTCGACCTCGAATGTCTTCGTTTTTCATCTTTTTTGTCTGAAAAAGTAGAAGCAGAATAAAAACCAATGTTTCGTTTTAATATTCAAAAAGATTTTCTAAAGGAAAGGACCTTGGACTTCATGTAATTGATATTAATCAACCTGATTTTGCAATTTGAAATGAAGGCTCATCTATAATTTTCTTCACAAGAAGACAAAAAGAACCAACAGAGGAAGGGGGACATGTTTGTGACATAAAATAACAGTTTCATGCAAAACTCGAGAAGTCCAAATTCACAAAAACCCCTTAATTTAAGTCAGTGAAAAGCTGATGGCTGTAGGGCAATGGAAAATCCTGTGAAAATGCCAGCATCTGCCATTTCCTGAGGGGCTAAAGAACCTCTCAAATTGTTGTTTTGAATTTCCCACAAAAAAGCCTCAAGCTAAGCAAGAACAAGTACAAGAACAGGAGCTCTGTTCTTTCCTAGAAATCATCAGGAGGCTGCAGAACTGGTGAACATTCTGTATTTTCAGTGTTCAAGTTTCTGCCTCTCAGATTTGGTGGCTCTGACATTTGTGAGAGAGCTGCTGGAGCTTGCTCTAAAATCAAACCTGCTGCAAGAAGCTCCAAAACCCAGAATTATTCACAAGCTTGCCTAGATTAGGAATGAAGATAAAGGAAAGCATCCCTGATAAGCATCAGCAGGGTGCCAAGTGGTGAGACCAGGAAATCCATGTTCCCTTGGAATCTGAGACAGCAGCAGGGACTTCCCACAGGGAAGCCTGGGTGTTTTACAGCCTTCAAATCAGTGAGTTTTGGGAAAATCAAGGGATTAATTCCAGTACGTTGATGCAGGATGCATGCAGCACCCACTGCAGGATGACAAAAGCCTAATAAATTCCCTGCAGACCACAGGCATTAAGGCAGCACTCTGCAGCCCATCAGTTTTTACCATGTGCTGTGTCCAAGGCCCATCCTGGCTGGAATGGCTCATTCCAGGCTGGACTCACCTGGCTCTATAGCAGCAGAAATTAAGGACTGTGCTTCTCGGACTCTCTTCATGGCCTCTTCTATTTCTTTACTGGAGGTATCTGATTTCAGACTGGGGGACACAAGACCTGCAGCCACGTGGTTCAACCTGGGCAACACAAAATTCCAGAGATTCAGCACTGAGGAACCCAAGGGATGCAGGTCTGCATTGTCAGAGCCAGTTCACAGGGTCAGGGAACCCTGCAATGATTTAGGTTTGGAGGAACATCAAGCCCACCTCATCCCACGGGCAGGGAACCTTCCCAAGCCCAGGGTGCTCCAAGGCCCACCCCAGCTGGCATCAGGGACTGGGCAGGACAGGGACTGGGCACTGAACCCCCATGGATATTCCCATGGAATCTCTGTGGATATTCCCATGGAATCCCTGTGGATATTCCCATGGAATCTCCGTGGATATTCCCATGGAATCCCTGTGGATATTCCCATGGAATCTCCGTGGATATTCCCAGGGAATCCCCGTGGATATTCCCAGGGAATCTCCGTGGATATTCCCATGGAATCCCCGCGGATATTCCCATGGAATCCCCGCGGATATTCCCATGGAATCCCCGTGGATATTCTCAGGGAATCCCCGTGGATATTCCCATGGAATCCCCGTGGATATTCCCCAGCAGTGCAGTACAAGGGTTTGGGAATGCTGGTGCTTACTTTGGATCCACTGTGCTCATCAGTTTTAGGAGCTGATCTGCTGCAAGAGACTGTGAGGGAAAAACGACGTTAGAACCAGGCTGGGAGATGTGAGAGCTCAAGAGAACCTGCCTTGGAATGTCCCCTGGAAGTTTTCCCAGCTGGAAAAACAGAGCAGAACAGCCCAAGCAAAGAGGAAAGGCCACACTGGGCTGGTGTGCCTTGGGGCTGCTGGCAGGGTGGGAACATCCCACACTTCCCCAGCAGCCAAAGCCAGCCCAGCCTGGGCAGGATCAGGAATAAACCCACAAATGGATAAATAAAAATACACATGGATAAAAATACACATGGATAAAAATACTCTGCTGTGTTGTATCTATGATTATGTACTAGTAACTTTTTGTGCGCAGGTTATTTCTGTCACTGCAAGAGAACAGAGCCCTCTCTAAGCTGTCTGTCCACTGAAGACCTCAATGCCAACTTATAAACATTTAACTATTCAATGAAAAAATGGATTTTACAGCTCAGGATAATCCAGTTATTATTGTGATCAGTCACTTCCTGCACCAATGGGGTATTAAGAAGAAAATGTTTAATCCTAACTCATTTTTTTAATGAACCCCAAGTTTCATTTTTGAAATGTTTGTTACAATCTCATGGTTTAATGTACAAAATTCCTCCATCATAGAAATTAGATTTTTCTAATTTAGATTTTCTAATTTTTTCTAATTTTTTCTAATTTAGATTTTTCTAATTTGCCTTTTTTCATTTGTTATTTAATTTTCACCACCATTTGCTTGTTCTTCCACATGGGAATACATTAAAAAAAATTCAATGATGGCAGTAGCAATGCATTAAATTATTGCTGCTTCTTGTTGCTGTAAAAGAGTACTTGGTTCTTACCTCCTAAATAATTTATCCATATAGATATGATCGATATATTTATATTGATATATTTTATTCATATAAATATTCTCAATATTCTAGTATTTAGTACTTAAAAGCCTTTTTTGTTCACCTGTAACAACCTAATGAAGTCTCCTCACATTTTTGACACCCACAAAATTAAAAAGTCAAACTACTTTTTACTTGAAGAACGAGGCAGGTTCCTGGCCTGATAATGACACATATTTGAAATATTTCATTGCTATTCCCAAATTATTCCTCGGCCCCTTCCAACATTTAATTTGATATTCAAGCAGATTTTTTTTTTCCAAGCAGAAACCAACTCCTGGAGTTGCCAGGCAGTGGCTGTGAAGTGATACAAATGAAAACCACTCCTAGAGCAGGAAAGAGGGGCCAATAAAGGATATTTTGGAATGAGGACATACCTGGGAGTTCAGGTTTGCTCCAGGAAGCCCAAGAGCAGCAAGGGCAGGGTCGAGAGCAGGAGCTCCTAAAGCAGCTAAAGGGACAGCACCAATCTGTGGCAGAGACAGCAGTTAGGGCACAGGCAGTGACAAAAATCAGTCAGTGAGACCAGTGGCCAGGGGAAATAAAGGTGAAGGAGCAAAGCATTCCAGCAAACTGAAGGGATAGTAGAAAATTAAGTTATTTTTCAGTGCTAAAATGGAAATTCATTTCAAGTTTTTGAGGCTACTGCCCCATTTCTAATTCATTTCAGGGTTGAGATGGCCATGGTTTATGTTAAAAAGCAATTTAACAATATTGCATCCCTGCAAGTGTCTCAAATTTGGTTAAAAAGCTACTGGGAGAGCAGAAGGCTCCCTAAAGCAGCTCCTTTTGGGCCATTTCAAATGAGATGATTGAGACAGACCCCAAACCCCACACACACTGTCCAGCTGTGCTTGAACACCTGACAGTGCAGCACATTCCCCCAAAATGGGTGTGTTGAACACATCCCTCCACAGGGGCTGGGAGCAGCCTGGGCTTCAGAGACACAGCTGCAATTCAGGTGCCTCAACAACCATTTCCAGGATTCACATGCACAGGTTTTCCAGAGAATGAAATCTTCTGGGTTGTATTTGGTTCTTCCAACCCCTTCCCTGGGTTTCTAAGGTTAAATTCAGGCTCTTCCCTCCTGAGCAGCTGCATGGCCAGGGGTCCTTCAGCTAAGCAGGAGCTGAGGTGGGTTTGAGAAGTGCAGAATTAATGAGGCTTTATTAATTTGCCTCCTGCATTTTGATTCTGTGCAGAATTCTGTTAAGAGCTGAGCTGTGACTCCAACTTCCCCCACAGTGTGCAATTCTCACTGTTCATCTTCCACATGAATTCCTGTGGGTTCACACCACCAGGCTCCAATTTTCCCCTCAGCTGGAGGATTAATGAAGGGAATCTCACAGCGTGGCAGCTCCTTGGACTTGAGGAATTTAAAATCTGAGAGATCTCTACTGCTTGTCACATCTGTAAAGTACAGTGGGTGAGAGGGGTGGGAGGCACAAACAGGGCCCTGAGAAATCAGGAAATAGGGGAATAAAGATATTCCATCTAACAGCTTGTCACTGTCATGCCCCAATTCACATCAGAGCTGCCCCAATCCATCAGGGTCGATAAACCACGCTAGGAATTGGAATCAACACAGCAGTCCTGAAAGAAAGAGCAGGAATGAAGTGGGAATGCAGCAGAAGACACCCAGGGGTTCCCCAGCCTACCTGAGAGAGAGGGTTGGGAGTGGGCAGCAGGCCACCCCCGGGCAGCAGCCCTGCCACGGCATTAGCTGGTGCCAAGAGAGACAAAGCCTTAGTCTCATCAGGAATGACTCCTGCAGGGAAACAGCCTGGCATTAGAGAGCATCCCAGCCCAGAGGCACCAAATACACAAATACACCCAGCAAAGTCTCCCTGATACACCACCTGAGTTTGTTGAAAGTACTTATGTTGGCTAAAATACAAAGCTTGATGGCTATTAATATTTAGCATTAACTTTTTTTGTCAGAATGCAACTTCAATGGGTGACAATTTGACTGTTCCTTTTTCTCTACAAAAGGTTAAGTTTCTAGAGCAAAAAAATAGCACAATACACACTACTTTGTTGTTAACACTGCCAAGGTTTCATCACCTGTACTCGATTTTTAAGTCATGAACCAAACGTAAGCAAGCACAGTCGGTTCTCCAGGGGTGAGAGTGCTCTCAACTTTCAAAAGCTGTTTTATGAACAACGACTCGTGTCGGCTGCTTCACTACAAAGCACACAGAAAAATCAAGATACACAAGACAAAAAAAGTTGGATTTAGGGGTTAATAATATGGTACAGTTCACTATGTTTTCTTTTACACCTACCATACAAATTTTGGCAAACTTAAAGAGAAGGGATGGGTGTTTTGGGTAGGGCTTTTGCTGACGTGTCACATGGAATGCGGTCCCTGCGGCTCTCCGGGAATGCTGGGGGTGTGTCTGTGGCTGGGATACACACAGGGATGCTGGCACATTCCTTACCTGTGCAGTAAAATGCTTTTGTTCCAATATGTGCCAGCTTAGAGCACCAACAATGCTGCTGCCACCTGCCGTGGCACAGGGGACTCGTGGCCCAGAGTCTTGCAGCCAGCTAAGCCCAGGGGTTATTGCACTGCCTGCTCTGCACACGGAGTGCTCAGGGCCCTACTAGCAAACAGTTGTGGAGGGAGATTTACTCTATCCAACAGCAAAAGCCCTATACAGATGGATTAATTTGTTAATGTGCCCAAGCCCCCAAAATGAGAGTTCAATAAAACAATTTTACTATATAGTTGCAAATACCAGTAGTGTTTCTGTAATACATATTAAGAAACTGCATCTCATCATAAAACATACAATATGTACAGGGCACTTAAGAGAAACTGGATAAGCTGCAGAAGAAAACTGTTGGGTGGTATTTTCAGCAGGGCCTGGTATATAGTTCAGGCTGAACCAGGGAAAAGAACTGTAAAACACAACAACAAAAAAGAAAAACCACTGTTAAATAAAGGTAATGGTTCCTCCCACCTATACTGAGAAGTGCCGATAATCTACACAAATGTACAATACACAGCACTGATATCTGGCTCGTGGCACTGAGCTGGCAGCACTTTAGATACCCAAAGTTATGGAGGGACAGGGGAAAAAGGTCATGGAGGCAAAGGGCAGGAATGCATAAATACATCAACATACCTACAGAGAGATTACGGGGTCATTTGGCATGCAAAATTATGTCTCAAGAGGATATTTATCAATTACAGCTAAACATTTCAAATTAGTGCAACTACAACATTTCTGGCATCTAAATACAAATCCTCAGACTTAGCTCGAGACACCTCACAGAAGATCTGCATCCATTAAAAAAAATTCATGCATCTGATCCTCTAATTGTTTCTTTAAAAAGTATTTAAATAAACTACAATTTAAAAAAGCAATGAGGCCCCTCACCAGTTAATTTTCATGCTTCAAGAGCTTTTTTTACTGCTGCTTTGTTAGAACCATGAAATACTGCATGAATGTGTAGAAATGAAAGAAAAAGAAACAGACAAAAGAAACAAACATTAACCAAAGAACCTAAACACCCCCCCCAGCCATCTTTAACCTTAAGAGTTCCTTCCAAATCTAGGAATTAGCCCAGAGAAAATGACAAATACTAAACCTTACCGTAGCCTTTGTGTATAGTTCTATAACACAAAGCAACAGCCAACACCAAAGTGTCTGTGTGAGCTAAAACTTGGGACGGGGGGGAATTATTGCACTAAACAGATAATAAACATTTGCTTTAGTGACAGGCAATAATCACACAGGTTCATTAGCACAGCAGAAATCAAAGAGAGGAGGGCCCCGTTCAGCACAGGCCTGGCTTTAAGCACATCAGCAGTGGCACTGTGGGTTGGGGAAATGCTGCTCCTGGTTGAATTGGGACCCTGGCAGGCTGAATTTTGGGGGAAAACTGTACTCCAGCACAGGGACAGAAGTATGGGATTATCAACCCAGGGGCAGTACTTTACTGGCTGAACGTCTCTCTTGTGATGTGCCAAGGCCATTAAATTCTGAACTGTTAAACAACACAAGGTACAGCCCAGGAGTGACTCCTTAACAGGCCCAGTAAAATATTCTATTTCAGTAATTGGATTTTCTGAAGCACAGCTGCTGGGCAGGTTTCTCTATGTGCCAGGTTTATCCACAGTGGACAAAGTCAGACTGACAGAGAGAAAAGTGGGTTTATCCTTGTAGGAAGAGGTAAACACTGGCATTATTCCCATGGGCCTTGGAGAATATTCCAGCACAATCTCACTGGACTGGTGCTGTGTTTAATGCCCAAGCAGAGACAGGAAGCCTCTCAGCCCTGCTGTTCTCAAGCAGGGGCAGCAGGAGCAGTAACTCCATTGCAGAAGGGGTTCTGTACCCTCAGCAAGCAGCAGGGCTCACTCAGAGGCCACAGTGCACATTCCTACACTCCAGGAATTAGGCTGGACATCTTTTAAGTTTAAGTTTCGTATCTTTTAAGCTTAAGGAATACAAAGATAAGATAAGACAGCTCCCCAGGCCTCAAGAGACAGCTCCAGCATGAGAGATTACAGGTATGACCCCAGGCCATGTACCAAACTTAGCACTGTAGTATGACTTAATCTGCAAGATTTTATTCAATTCAACCTTTCCCAGAAGTAAATCAAGAAATGCACAAGTACAATGGAAATCAGTTACTTCTAAAGCAAGTCTAGAAGAGTTTAATAAGACTTCTGTAAGAAGAGGTGTCTTCTCAGCACTTTGCTTTTAAGGTAAGTTCCAAAAACCCTGCTCATTGCCTTTCAAATTACTGTAACACCCTAAAATGTAAAAATAAAAAGAAGAAGAGAAAATGTAGTTAACAAGTGGTTACACCAGGAAAACACTTGGGGACTTGAGTGCTTGCTGGCCTTTAGTTAATGGCTAGAATCCCCTGTAGCTGCAGAGGACCCACTGTTTTTCAGTCATCTGGAAGGGCTTTGCATTTGCCTTCTCCACTACAAAAATCACACACACAAATAACAGAGAGAAGAGTTTATTATTTAGTGAAATTCTATTAAATATATCAAGGATGAACAAGAAAACTTGGAATTAAAAACTAGGACCAGTGCCCATGTGGCACCTCTTGGAAGTTGTCACTTTTGAATTAAACCGTAATGATTCAAACCCTTGGTATACTGGACTCCACAAGGAGAGTGAGGGCCTTTTTTGGGGATGTTCCCAAATAAATGCAGTGGCAGCATATCCCAAAGCAATATTAATTCCTCTCCCATGCACTCTCAGGGAGGAAGAAACCATTCTCATGAAGAGAGTGAAAGTGGCAAACAATTATTAAGGTAAAATTTCCTTAAAATATTGACCTGTTTGCATTACAGCCTGTTTGGGAAAATGTCTCATTGAGACTGACACAGAGCAAAATTTGCATAGAATTCTGCCTAAAATGTTCTTATTCTACACTTTAAGACACACAATACTTTCCACTTTGATTTGGTGTCACTATGGAGACAAACTGATCAAATCCAGGGGCCAAAGGCAATATACCAAGGGTTTCAGAATGGCAATCTCTGACGTGTTTGACATAGGACTACTGTTAAACTTTGTGCACTAGACAGGAACCAACCACCACCCAAGGGTGGCCCCATAGAACATCAAACAAGTTACAAACCTTCAGCATAGGGAACGACTATGAGGGCTCTGTCAACGAACACAGTGTTTGTCAGGTGCTGGGCCACCACGGCCGAGTCGGGGTCGTGGAACTTTACAAAGCACACGCGCGACGACACCGGCAAGGGGGAGTCACTGCAAGAGACAGAGCCAGCACTCAGGGACAGCAGCAGCCACACCCAGCAACCCCAAAATCACACTGTTTGTTATATTCCCTCACTTGGAGCTGCACATGAGCTCTGTTATCACTTGGAGATGCACATTAGTTCTGTCATGCACAATAAATCCGTGAACGGCTGAAAAAATGCAAATTGCGCCCTGGCTGGGAGGAAAACTTGGCTGAAAAAGGAGAAAAATTTACCAATTCTGTCTCAGTTAAACCCTGTGGCTTCACGCCCGCTGCTTTAGGCCCCAAATGACTGATTAAGGTAAATTGTGAAACGAAGAGGGTGGTGATTGAAGGATTCTTGTGACACACGGGACAAGGGCATGTAGGGGCAGGGTGTGCGGTGATGGCTGTGACCTGACAGAGGGCAGGGATGGGTGGGACATTGGGAATTAGGAATTCCTGGCTGGGAGACTGCTGAGGCCCTGGAATAGAATTCCCAGAGCAGCTGTGGCTGCCCCTGGATCCCTGCAGTGCCCACTGGAGCCAGGCTGGAGCACCCTGGGACAGTGGAAGGTGTCCCTGCCATGGCAGGGGTGGCACTGGATGAGCTCCAAGGCCATCCCCAACCCAAACCAGTCTGGGATTCTGTTTTATTTATCAACCCAATTCCATTCCAGCTTCTAGACTAAACTTCACCATGTCCCCACTTCCTGAGGAATGCCCAGTGCTGAGCTCCTGCCTGTCCTTCAGCAGGGAAGAACAAACACTAGAACAGACTTCTCTACAAGGTAGGCCTGTGTCCGTTCCCAGCTCAGAACAAGTGTCTGTCAACCCACAAACCCAAA
The DNA here is from genome assembly GCA_013397155.1 of Irena cyanogastra. Classification (NCBI taxonomy): domain Eukaryota; kingdom Metazoa; phylum Chordata; class Aves; order Passeriformes; family Irenidae; genus Irena; species Irena cyanogastra. Next base: position 28,079 of record VWZV01009672.1, on the reverse strand, counting down.
ACTTAAAAGTTTTGAGCCACTTCAAAGAAAAACCAACCCAGAAATATCTACTTCCTACAACAGGAAAGAATGGTAGAACTACAGCTGTAACTTCCCTAAACCAAACCAAACTGAAAAACCAGGTGCAGTCAAGCCAGGCAAAATCCAGAATGGGTTTCAAGAGCCTTCCTGTCCTGAAAGTGGGGCAGATTTTGCTGTAATTGGATATACAGAGTGAAAGACAGGAAGAAAATCTGTTCTGCAGACAGAACTATGGGACAGATGAGTTAAAAGCTGCCTCCAGAAGGCCCAGGCAGGGAGTGGAAGCAGCAGCAAGTCCTAAACCCCTTGTTCCTATGCTAGGCCAGGTCCAGATCAGCCTGGGGAGCTCTGAAAACATCACTGATCCTGACAAAAAACTGCTTTTCCTACCTGGATTCCCAGGCACAACTCCAAAACATCCCACTTCAAAGGCATCCCAGCTGCAGAGCAGTTTGATCTGGGCTGCTGAGGCTGATCAAGCCTTTCAGCACTGAGGCTGTCAGAATTCAGGAAACAGCTCTGACACAAGCAGACAGATCCAGGGTCTATTCTGGGCACTGTAAATGCCAAAAGCTCCCTCACCTTCAGCCCCACTGAGCTCAACATACACAACTGCCCCCAGTGTTTGTCAGACCACACTTCAATAACCTTACATTTCACCTGATGTGGAAAACTAAACTGGAGGCAGCACGTTGCAGCTTCTGAAACATTAAAATTAGAAACAGCCACTTGCTCCCACAGCTTGCAGACTGAATAAATTGGGAAATAACTGCAGTGATAAATGAGAAAAAAAATTGAATCTGTTGGCTCTTCTGTGCACAGGAATCCACAGCAGCTTGCCAAAATGGTGCCTTTTTTAGCCCATAAGTAATAATTAATAACAAGAAATAAAAAATAATAATAACATAAACCCAAAGAAGTGTTAGCAAAAGGTGTTTAACAAAATCACAGTAAAATTGTAAAGGAAAGTAAATCAAGGGGTGATGGCAGAGCTGAAGGAGTTCCTAATCTAAATTGTGTAAAAATTACACAATTCATTACAGAAATGCAGCCCAGTATTTTCAGGCATTTTTAAAATGCCAGTGATAACACAGGAATGTGAACCAGAGCAGATCCTATTGACTCTTCAGCAGATCCTGTTTACAGCCAGGAGTGCCACTGGGAATGCTTTGGGATAGCTGAGCTTTCTCCCAAAATAATGAACCTAAAATAACCACTGAAAATGTGTTAGGCAATGCTTCTGCAGCCTGACATTTAATTTACATCTGTGCATTGCACTTTTAAAAATGGTATTTTCACTCACTCTCAAATCCAAGCTGGGTGAAATTCAACAAGAACTGGATGTTCTCAACAGCTCCCAAAAAAAGCCACCATCCATCATTATTCTAATTGACCCAAGACTGAAACATTCAGGAATTGTCTCTCAGCCAGTGGAATGCTCGGACACACAAGGATTTCATACAGATGCAATATAGGAAACTCAGAAATCCACTTCTTCCACTTTCCAGTCTGGATGGAGTTTCATGGAATATAATAAAGATGAGAACCAGGCAATGGAGCTGGGGAAAAGCAGGAGGAGGAGGAGGAAAATTGGAAGAAATCCCAAAGCTGGTTGTGCATTAAGGATGAAGCTGGGGTGTACAATAAATGGGAAACAGGGGATTAAATAAGCTGGAAAAAGGAGGTGGATGAGGAGAGAGAAGGAAAAACAGGAATTGAGAGAAGCTCAGGAAGTTACACATGATATGGAAGTGCAGGAGAATAAGGAAGTTCTACAGCAGTCAGAGTGACCCAGATCAAAGGAGGAGGTGGAGCAAAGGAAATGGGATTGGTTCCTCAAATACTACAGGCAAGGAGAATCCCAGCAGGATCCAGGGTAGAGAGGAATCCAGACTGTGGGGAGAATTCACAGATTACAATTTATATCCCATACCCCTCCAAAAATGGATGGACATCATGGGCAGGGAGAAGCCAGGAGCAGGAATCTGAAGGAGAAGGAGCAGAAAAAGAACGTGGCACTATCAGAAATGTCCCTTTCTTTGGGGTGCAGTGGAACTGGGGGCCCTGAAGTGACCCAGAGCAGATGCCATCAGCCCAGGGAAAACCCCCTGGGGCTGAGCTCCTCACACAAGGGAAAGGACCCCAAGGCACCGAAGCAATCTCTCAACAGTTAGTTAATGTGTATCTAAAGCTACAAAGTTTCAGGACACAAATCACCTCCAACAACAGCCCTGAAAAATGAGACAAAGTGTTCAAACACAGAGCAGCCCAGGAAAGGACTGCACCTGCCACAGGTGAGCTCCTGCCAGGCCAGTTATGCCAGCCGGGAACAGGCAAACTCTGTCTGGAACCATATTCTAGCAGGGATGGAAGCCTCAATGAGGAAAAACAAATGTTCTGCTATAGTTTTTTCCCCTAAAATAAAAATCCCAAGTAGTTTTGGGTGTTACAAATAACTGATTGTGTTCTTGTTTGATTAATCTTCATCTGACAGAAAGAAAACCTTTAACTTATATAATGAACATGCAAAACACCAACATATAATGACATCAGGCTCTGTAAATCAATCAAACTGAAACCATCAGCACTGCTTACACCCCAGTTTTATACTGCATCAGAACGGACTCTGAAAGCACTATTTATGTCCATTAGAACTTAGCTGCAAGTGAAGACATTGAAACTTTCTTTTTTTTTTTTTTTGTTTGTTGCCATTTGTAAATTGCCAGGGTACCCGAAACTTTCTTTTCAGTTACATACACTTGAAATGTGCATTATTTGTTTTAATTTGCACAGAATTCCTTGCAAGACGTGGAACTGACAAATGTGTATGTGTCTGTTAGCGGCTACCTGTCTGCTCAGCACAGATTTGTTCTCAAGGAACACAAATATTAAAAGTGTATTCTTTGTAGATCAGGGGTAAGCTGCGCTTTTAGCAAAAAATTCTTTGTAACAAATGCATTTATCCGCATCTAGAAGTTTTGGTGCCGCGGAGGTGACGCAGCCAGCAGAGGCTCAACGGGCACAACCCTGGACAAACAACTCCTGGAGACAAACGTGAATTTCACCGGAGCCGCACGTGTCGCTCCACGCCCCGCACTAATCCCCGCAGTCCCGTGACCGAGCAGAGCCGCGCAGCGAACACCGACTCTGGGGGTGCGCAGCGAGAGCCGCCCCCGCCGCCCCCGGGCGCAGCGCGGTGCCGCGGCCGGGCGGGATCCCCGCGGGCGGGGGCGGNCCCCCCCCACCCCCCTCACCCCCTCACAGCCCCGCTCCGGGCCCGCGCGCGGGAAAGCTGAGGGGGTTCTGAGGGGCCGTTATTTCCTCCTGCTCCCTCATCATTTCACAGAGCCAACTCTCACAAAATACACTGTCCCAGTGATGCCTTAGGAGTCTGGCTTTTGTATTTTTCATGTATTTGTGATCCTGCAGTTCTTTAGTGTATAACTCTAAACTCCATATACAGTGTGAGTTCACATTTCGGGCAGACACAACAATTCCTCTCCAGGCCCGGGAATCGAGGACACCTCACTGCCTCAGGCCCTGAGAAATGTAAACAAAAGTGAGCTAGGGGGGAGCAAACTGGGGGTAAATGACTTCATTACCTGAAGCTGTAACTGGGAGATTAACCCTCAATATGCAAATGGGACAAACTTATAAAAGTGTGAAAACTTGTGACCCATCATCCATTTTTGGGTGTAGACCCTGTTGGGCTTCATCTGCTCTAAATGCACCTGAAGGCCCTTCAATAAATATAACTGCTTTTTATTCCCTTAATTCTGCCTGGCCTCTGTTTTCAGGTAGCCCTGGAAAAGCCATCACAAGCAGTACAACGTTGGGATGGGAATTTTTCATCAACGTTAGAGAGGAAAAAAATGATTTGTGGTTTACGTAGTACAGATCACACTATCTCCTGGTGAGTTTGTTGCTTTGTGTTAATGTGTTTCCCCATAAATGTTCCTGAATGTAAATAAAACAAGCTTTATTTATTAAACAAGCTGAAATTCCACCGCATCTGATTCATAAAGTAGGAGGCACTCACCATCCTTGCTTACCAGATATCACATTTCCACTTATGAAATATCACAGATGCTGTATCTTGTACTGAATTACCAAAAGCTTATTTAAATTCCAGATTTGAATTTGTCAGCAATGTTCCATGTGGAACTTAGTTTTCCCACAGCATTGAAAGTGAATGAGATGAAAGTGACACAGTGTTTTTACCAGGGGCCCTGAGGCACAGAGCACTCACCCTCTGAAATCCTTAAAACCCATTTTAAAATACCACTGTTTCTTAAAAAAATCAGTTGACATACCCAGTATTTTCTGTGTGTTTCTGCCTCCACTGAGAGAGGAGAAATAAAAGGTGGAGGAAATTAAAGAACACTGGTAAAAAACTAATGAGGCCAATATCCTTAGTCAAGAGCAAGTGCCTGAAGTGAGTTTCCTGAATCACATACTTGACTAATGTATTTAAACCTTCACTAATTAATTTTCATTCCAATGGAACTACTCATAGAAGCATTTTTCAAAGAGGCGAGTGTTTGAAACACAAATGTGCTGTTTCAGAGTGAAGAGAGCTACAATTCAACATGGGGCCACTTTCCTTTTTCAGCATTTCCCTCTCACTGGGAGCTGCTGGTGGGATCTGCAGGCACGGGGCTGATTCCGTGGGCTGGTTTAGGTGGGATATTGGGGAGAAATCCTTCCCTGGGAGGGTGGGCAGGCCCTGGCACAGGGTGCCCAGAGCAGCTGTGGCTGTCCCTGGATCCCTGGCAGCGTCCAAGGCCAATATGGACACTGGGGCTTGGAGCAGCCTGGGACAGTGGAAGGTGTGGAGTATTTTGTGTATGATTACTCAGAATATCACTGTTTGCACCTTCCAAGCAATCGTGACTTCGAATATCATCGCATTCCACCCATGGCAGGNGTGCCGCAGGGGCTGCTGCGGTTGGCGCGGAAAAGCGGGCAGCTCAACCTGGCGGGACGCGGCCTCACCCACGGTGCGTGAGCCCAGCCCGCCCGCGGGGCCCTCCTGCCCGCAGCTCGCCGGCGCTGCCGCCGGGGAACCCTCGGGACCCCGCGGGGCTGCGGGCAGCGCGGCCGGGCGGGGCGGGAGCGGCTCCCGGG
>VWZV01009672.1:1906-22622 GCA_013397155.1 Irena cyanogastra | reverse complement strand
ATGGCAGGGGTGGAATGAGATGGGCTTTAAAGTCTCTCCCAACCCAAACTATCCTGAAATTCTGCTGAGGTTGGAACAGACCCTGAAGATCATCGAGCCCAGGCACCCACAGCCCCCCGAGAGGCTGCAGTGCAGCTGCGCACAGGGCCGAGGGGGAAAGGAAAAACAATAAACTGATGTAAAAGCGCCTTTCCATTTGCTGTGTCCGTGCACAACACCTCCGAGCAGCGCGGTCTGGGCTCACCCCGGGACCCTCAGCGCGTTCCGGGGCTCCATTTCGGCACGGCGGGGCGGGAANGGCGGGAGCGGCTCCCGGGGAGCGCCGTCTGCTCGCCATCGACTCGCTGTTGTCTGTTTCTGGCGTGTTTCCATCGGCTTGTTGTTGATACCTCTGCAAAAATGTCTCTAGACCATAATGGACTGGAGAGTCACTATAGGAATGTGTGTGTTATATATATGTGTGCGTGTATATATATGTATCTATGTGTATGTTTTTGTATATGTACACACATACGTATATGCCCGTGTGCAGCCATATGTATTTATCTATCTATCTACATGTCATCCCCCAAGGCAGAAGCGTTGGAACTAGATGGTCGTTAAGGTCCCTTCCAGCCCAACCCACTCCATGATTTTATACACAAAAAGCCCTCTGGTAGTGAAATCTTGGAGCAGACACCTGCGGGGTTCAGCTGACAGCTGTGTTTGTGCTGCAGTGCCCGAGCACGTGTGGAGGATCAACGTGGACACGCCGGAGGAAGCCCAGCAGAACCTGTCCTTCGGAGCTGCCGATCGCTGGTGGGAGCAGACGGACCTGACCAAGCTGATCCTGGCCTCCAACAAGCTGCAGAGCCTCTCGGAGGATGTGCAGCTGCTGCCTGCCCTCACCATGCTGGATGTGAGTACAGGGATCCCTTGGTGCTCTGATGGTACTTCTGTGTAGGACATGGGGAAATGTTGTTGTCCTGGATCCTTGTTTTCCATTTCCCTGGTGTATTAATTTCACCGGGGCCTGGAGTGCCAGGACTATCCACTGCCAGAGGGCAGGGATAGAGGGGATATTGGGGAGGAGTTCTTCCTGGGGGGGAGGCCTGAAAAAAACCCTCAAAGGTACAAATTAGTGACTGTAAAAATTAGTAACTATGTCCTAAAACCTCTCTTTTCCAGGTGCATGACAATCAACTGACATCACTTCCTTCTGCTTTAGGGCAGCTTGAAAATCTCCAGAAACTCGATGTCAGGTAAGGCCGTGTTACAGAGCAAACATGGGAAATGCTGCAATGGCTTTCAAGTGTGAGTGGGAGATTGCAGGATAGCAACCTTTCTTTCAAAAAATTAATTCCAGATTACTCACTGTAGAGTATTATTATATATTATATAAGCTACAGTATCAGTTGTGGGTCAAAACTGGTGGCCTTGGGTTTGTTGAAATTGTTTTCACTGATATTCAAAGTCAAAATTGCTTGGAAGGTGCAAACAGTGATACGCTGAATAATGATACACAAAATATTTATTTGCATTTATTTGCTTCAGTCTGGCAGCTCTGAGGATAAAACATTTCCAGTCATGAATAATGCACGTTGTAAATAACTGTGTAGATCTTGTTTGTGCTGGAAGGTTCAGAATCTTCTGTTTACTGGGGTAATTTTGTAAATTTGTGCACAAGGAGAGGTTATGCTACCACTGTGTGTGTGAAGTACATAAACAAAAAATACTGGGATACATCTGGAATGTTGTGAATTCAGAGTAGGATTAAAAGTCTTCTTGAACAAATAAATAAAGATAATCAAATGTTCCCAGGAGCCAGGTTTTCCATAGAGGTGGCAGTGTCCTGACCAGCAGGCTGTGGCACACAAATGCCCTGTGTGCAGTTACATTCCTAAAAACTCCTGAGTGTTTTTCCTTTCCCTTTGTGTTCCATGTTCCCACCCCAGCCACAACAAACTGAGGAGCCTTCCCGAGGAGCTGCTGCAGCTGCCCCGTCTGAGGAGCCTCCTGGTGCAGCACAACGAGCTGAGCCAGCTGCCCGAGGGGCTGGGGCAGCTCCTCAGCTTGGAGGAGCTGGTAAAGCACAGCTTCAGACTTATTTCTGTGTTGGGAAAGGATGTATCCCTGTTTTCCCACTGCTAGCTAAAAATCCCTCGGTGGCAGAACTTGGCGAGTATTCCAGTGGCTGTTCTGATGTCAGTTACTGCACGGTGGGGTTTGTTTGCAGTTTGTTCTTGGTTTGCCATATTTTGGGAAAGCTGAAATCCCCGGTGATCTGTCAGTCCTGGGGGAGTTGTTTCTTCTCTCACACTTGTGCCAGTTGTCAGCCATCTAATTTTACTGTTCTGCACTAATTAACTTTGCACTAGCAGCACTCCCGGGATGTTTCAGACACCTGTCATCTCTCTCTCTCTGTTTCCACGTGCAGGATGTGTCCAACAACCAGCTCACAGCCATCCCCACCAGTTTTGCTCTGCTGGTGAACTTGGTGCGGCTCAACCTGGCCTGTAACCAGCTCAAGGAGCTGCCTGCAGATCTCAGTGCCATGAAAAGTAAATCACTTTCCTCGGGTTGTTAAATGCCAAACAGCCAGTGCTGTGCTTGTGTTCAGCAATACACTGCAGGGTTTTAAAATAGATTCTTAAAGAGTTACTGTTTCCTCAAGAAAACCAGAGTTATTACTTCTAGAATCTGTTTGGCAAAATGTCGTTGTATTTATTTTAAATTAAACCCCAGGACAATTATGCTGCTGTAGAAGGGTATTTTTAAGTTTTCCTCTTTCTGTTTGTCACTGGACATTGACTCCCACAGGCTTGAGGCAGCTGGATTGTACCAAAAATTACCTGGAAACAGTACCTCCGAAATTAGCAACCATGGCATCCCTGGAGCAGCTTTACCTGAGGAGAAACAAACTGCGCTCCTTGCCCGAGTTTCCCTCCTGCAAGTTATTGAAGGTGAGCTTGGAGTGGCTGCTCTGCTGGAAATGCATGTGCTGCAAACTTTGGAATAATGACAGTTACTTTAAACACAAGCTTTTGGGAGGTGCTGTGATCAAAACCAGACGACAGCTCCGTGTTTAGAACTCTGGTTAATGCATCCCCACATGCAGCTTCTCTTCCTGCCCTCATTATTCAACCTTTTGAAAGATGAGTTTGCAGGACTTTCCAGATTTGGAGAATAAAAAGTGTTTAGGAGAGGAATGACTGAAAGCTGGATCTAATATTGCCTGCAACAGTTATTTTTTTTATCTCTGGGAGCTTTTTTCTGGATAAATTCACTTTGTTCATTATCATTTTTTCTTTGTAACTACAGAGTGAACACACTATTTTTCTTTTTAACATAATCAGGTTATATCCAGGTATTTTGTAGGCACATGAAAGGGAATCAAGATGTCATATTCTCCACATCATCCTACTGAAGGCTGCTGATGTCATGATTTAGGAGATAAGTTATAAAGTGATTTTACCACAGTTGTGGTGCTCTTTGTTCCCGTAGGAATTACACGCTGGGGAGAATCAGATTGAAATCCTGAATGCAGAGAACCTGAAACAGCTGAGCTCCCTGTGTGTGCTGGAGCTCAGGGACAACAAGATCAAGGCAGTGCCTGAGGAGATCACGGTGCTGCAGAAGCTGGAGAGACTCGACCTGGCCAACAATGACATCAGTAGGTAATAGTGGCACCTGGGCTGGGTGGTGGCAGCTCCTTCCTTCCTGTGGGAAGGGCACTGAGGGAATGACTCAGTCATGAAATGAAGGAGTCCTTTGTGTGTTGTGAAGTTGCTGTGATCAAAGTGGGACTTATAAAATGTTCTGTGTTCTGCCTATGACTTAGGTGTGACTTGGAAGTGCTGTGAGGAGGAGCTGGGAGGGGGCTGGAGCCCCAGGAGAGGCTGAGGGAGCTGGGAAGGGGGTGGAGAATCCCTGAGGGAGCTGGGAAGGGGCTGGAGAATCCCTGAGGGAGCTGGGAAGGGGCTGGGGAATCCCTGAGGGAGCTGGGAAGGGGCTGGAGAATCCCTGAGGGAGCTGGGAAGGGGCTGGGGAATCCCTGAGGGAGCTGGGAAGGGGCTGGGGAATCCCTGAGGGAGCTGGGAAGGGGCTCAGCCTGGAGCAAAGGAGGCTCAGGGGGCCCTTGTGGCTCTGCACAGCTCCTGCCAGGAGGGGACAGCCCCAGTCGGGCTCTGCTCCAGGGAACAGGGACAGGAGGAGAGGGAACGGCCTCAGGCTGGGCTGGGGGAGCTCAGGGTGGGCACCAGCAGGAATTTCCCCATGGAAAGGGGGCTCAGGGCTTGGAACTGCCCAGGGAGGGTTGGAGTGCCCATCCCTGGAGCTGTCCAGGGCAGGGCTAGAGGTGGCACTCAGAGCTCTGGGCTGGGGACAAGGTGGGGATCATGCAGAGCTTGGACTTGATGGTCTGGGAGAGCTTTTCCAACTTAAATTAATCTGGGATCCTGCATCTTTTCCTTTGAACCTGAGCTTCAGGATCCCCTCTGACAAGCCACTGCACGTTCTTCAGCAGTTGTTTTGGAGCTGCTTTGGAATCAATCAGCTATTTCCCTTGGCAGGTTGCCTTACACCCTGGGGAACCTCCCTCAGCTGAAATTCCTGGCCCTGGAGGGAAATCCTTTGAGAACCATTCGGAGAGACCTGCTGCAGGTGAGCACTGGGCTTTGGTTGTGTGTGTGAACATCTGCACAGGAGGGACCTGGAGCTGCTGGAGAGGGTCCAGAGGAGGCACCAGGATGAGCAGAGGGATGGAGCAGCTCTGCTGGGAGAGCTGGAAATGTTCACCTGGAGAGAAGCTTTGGGGTGACCTCAGTGTGGCCTTGCAGGACCTGAAGGGGTTCCAGGAGAGCTGGAGGGGGACTGGGGACAAGGGATGGAGGGACAGGACAAGGGGCAAGGATAGATGGGGTACTGGGAATTTGGAATTGTTCCCTGGGAGAGTGGGCAGGCCCTGGCACAGGTGCCCAGAGCAGCTGGGGCTGCCCCTGGATCCCTGGCAGTGCCCAAGGCCAGGCTGGACACTGGGGCTGGAGCACCTGGGACAGTGGGAGGTGTCCCTGCCATGGCAGGGGATGGAATGGAATGGGCTTTAAGGCCTTGCCTTAATGAAGGATCTAGGGTTCAGTTCTCTATTCTCTTGTAGGGAGGCAGCAAAGGGAGGCTGTGAGGTGTTCCCAAGAAAAGGAGTCCTTAGGGCAGCAGGGAGGCTGGAGCCTGGGCACCACTCCTGCTGCAGAATTCCCTGTGATTTTTTCCCTGGCAGGCCCCTGTCCTCAGTGGTGCTGTACATTCCTACCTGTGTGCCTTTGCCAGGGTTGTAAAATCAATGTTCCCAAAGCACTGGGATGCTCCCAAAATAAGCAGAACTGACAAGTCTGTGTTGCAATGAAATCTGTAACATCTGTCAGGAGAGGGAAACCCTCGTGTGCCTGGCTGAGGGAGCAGCGTGTGCCCTGAGTTAATGAGCACTTGTCCAAAGTGCTCCTGAAAGGACTCAGAGTCAGGGCTGCTGCAGTTCTGCTGTTCCTGGATTACTGAGGATTTGCTGCTTCAGCTGCAGTTGTCACTCCTGGGCTGTATTTCCCACCTGGGGCAAAGGCCAGGCACGAGGAGTCTGTCAGGCCACGCTCTATTTGTGCTGCCTGGCTCCATCACCAACACTGTAAATTCATGTGGCTGCAATTTTCTCTGCCTGGCTGGATTTTTTCCACTTGGTTTAGAGGAGCAATTGGTGGAGGAGCTTTAGGGCTCCCCAGGCACTGCTGGGAGCAGGTGGATACTGAGATAAAGGACTGGAGTGAGTGTAGAGCAGCAGATTCTTTTCTTCCCTTCCTCAGCCCTGCCCAGCTCACTTTCTCTTCCTCAGGTCTCTCATTCCAGTCCCAACCCCATTCTTGGTTCTTGGTGAATTTCCAGTTGATTTCTGGTAAATCCTGGTCTGTTTTTGTTAACTCCCATGCCCTTACTTGGCTCTGGAGCTTTGCCCTGCTCTCTGCTTTCCTCCCCACATTTCCTCCCCAAACTGAGATTTCAGTTTGACCTTCACCTTTCCCTCACAACTTCCCAGCCTGTTCCCTGTTGGCTTCCCTTGCCGTGCTCAGCACAGCCCCACCCTCCCTGCCTGTCTCCTTGTGGCAATTCCTTCTGTTCTAACATCCACATTCCCTTTACCCCTCTGTGTTCATCCACTCCCTTAGGCTGTGTTGGCTGGAATGAGAAATGTTCATTCACATCCAGCTCTTTAGGCCAATCCCTGATTCTGCAACCTGTAAAATCAGCCCCCAAACCTGCCTTTCCCCTAAAACAAACAGTGCAGAGGAGATTGGGCTTTACTGCTCACTGATTTGTGCAGGTGACAGCTGTGTCTGACCACTGGAAGTTGCTGTGAGAGGACTGAGGGAAATCTTTGGAGCTGTTAAAAATCTCTGCAAATGATGCAAGCTGCCATGATTTTCCCAGAGTTTATGCTTTGGGCCATAAAAAAGTAGCAGAACAATGAGCAGTCAGCTTCACTGACAGACTGTAAATGTGTTCTCCACAGCAAATTGTGCTGGAGCTTTTTGGAAGGAAAATTAAACTCATTGGAACTTTTTTACTTGCTCTTAGAAGTGGTAAAAATCTTGACATAAAGAGCTACAAAAGTGGAGCCTGAGGCTGTGATTTAGGTTCAGAAATTTTCAGCTGGAATAAATAAAATTCCCAAGCTGCTGTGGGATGTTCAGTGGGATTTTTAGTCAGAAGTGCTGTGGGCTCCACCTGTGTGCTGGCATTGTCCCTCTGCATTGTCCCCCTAGCTGCACAAAAACTGCTGAGTGACTTGGGGTTTGTTTCTTTTTTAAAGAAAGGCACCCAGGAACTGCTGAAATATCTGAGAAGCAAAATTCAAGGTATGTTGCTTTCTTCCACTTCATTTTAAAGAGAATACTCTAAGAAATTAAAGTCAATTACAATTTAGGGAAGATGGTTGTTTAAATCCAGTTATCCTGCAGTAATAATTTCCTTTACTTAGCAGTTTGCTGTGATAATTCTGTTTCTTTTTCTTATCCTATTAGCTAGTACTGAATAATAAACATTCGGAATTGAGGATACCCTTTACAAATGCAGACTCACCCTGCTCAGCTGGATGGGAATTCCCATTTCAGGCGTGCAGGGGCTTTTTCATGTGGATTGTGGGGAGTGATCAGAAGGAATTTGATAGAGGAGAATTTGTAAATACTAGTGCTTTAACTGAAATTGTGGTCAGATGTGCTGGTGTGGATAAAGCTGCTCTAGGTCATCATTTCCAGTCAGAATTCCCTGTTTTTTGTAGATTTCAGCTGCCACCAGCACATCTCCAGTGCTCCCTCCCCTGCTTGGCAAAGTCCAGGCCAACCCTTCTCCCTCCTTCACCCTAAAAGAATCCCCAAATCCAAGATGGTAAAAAGCCTTTATTAGGAAATGATTGAAATAACCTGAATCTGATGATCTTGAGTTGAGCCGGAGTAGAGCAGGATTAGAGGGGGTGGTGGCAGCTGCCTGGGGCCACTCAGAGCAGCTCAGCTGTGTCCCTGCACCCCTCTGGTGTCCCCAGATGATGGCCCTGGTCCCAATGAAGAGCCTCCTGTGACAGCCATGACTCTTCCCAGCCAGTCCAAGGTCAACATCCATGCCATAACCACACTGAAATTATTGGAATACAGGTATTTGGGAATATTACCCACTCCTGAAGCTGTAAGAACACTGTCCTGTTCTGTCTATGCTTGTGGGCTTTTTTTCCACTTTCCTTACACACCAAGCTGTCCACAAACCTGCACGTGGGCATTTTCCCCTTTAGTTCCTGTGCTTGGGAATGGGCGGATTTAGATTGTGGGGTTTGAATTAGTTTTTTGTATTATCAAATATTCTGCAGTAACTCATTGAAATGCTGAATCCCAGCAGGTGCTTTTAGTACCTTTGAAGCTCTTTATGATTTTCACTAAGTCCCAGAACATCTAGTAGTAGGGGAGTGTCTGCTCAGTTATTCCTTAAATGCACCTGGAAGGGTTGGGAAAGGGACAAAAATCCTGTTTGGTGGCATTGTGGTCATGGGGCAGTGCTGGGAGCTTTCTGCAGCTGTTCCCCGTGGGTTCTGCTCTTCATCTCCTCTACCAGAAGGTGGAAACGCCCTGTTAATGAGCAGGCAGTGGTTAATTGGTGTCACTCCTGTCCCAGTGACAAGCAGGCTGCCGAGATCCCCGAGGCCGTGTTCGATGCCGTGGGCGCCCATGCCGTGGCCACCGTGAACTTCAGCAAGAACCAGCTCAGGGAGATCCCCCCAAGGTACTGCTGGGAGGGCCATTCCCAGCTGGGATTTGCTCTCCTGCCTTTGTTTTCAGCGTGCAGTTCTCTCCCCGAGCTGTTTGTGCTCACAGATCCCGGTGTGGGGGGGCACTCGTGTGCAGGTGGGGCTGTGCAGTCACTGGGGCTGGCCACAGCCAAGGAGAAGCTTTCCCTGGCACTGCTGGGCACAAATCATCCCTCTGTGTCAGGAGCAAGGTTGCTGTGTCTCTGGAGTCCCAAAAAATCACCCACACTGGTTTTTGAGGATAATTTATTCCCAGGTGTGCTGAGCACTGAACCCCTGGCACAGCCAGCTTGGACAGGGGCAATCCCAGAGGGACAAAAAGGCTTCTGGAGCCTCAGTTTTGGGAGCTGCTGCTTGTGCATCCCAGGCTTTGTCACGGTGTGAGAGGCTGCTGACTTCCCTGGGATAGGTGTGGGGGAGTGTGCAGCTGCCCCAGAATTCCATGCCAACCCAGACAGGAGGCAGGAGTGTTTTCTCATTTAATTGCCTTTTTTTTTAGGGCTAAGCCAGAGATTCTGTTTGAGGGGTTCACCAGGGAGCTTTTTGAGCTGTGAAAACCTTTACACCAAAGCGTGTTAGTACAATAAATAACCTTCTGCAAGCAGCAGCAGCTACTCCCAGAGTTTGTAACAGCACAACAGGGGAGCAGAAACAAAAGATGGGAAAAAATGGGATTTTTTGGTCAGGTTTTTGGCTGCTGAAGAAGATGGGTAAAGTCTGTGTTAAAACATCTGCCTCCAGGGCAGGAGGTGGCAGTGATGTCACCTGTGCTGTGGTCTCTGAAACAGCTCCTGACTGCATTTACTGAGGAGGCTTTGGTAGCTATATTTGTGAGAGAAAATGCAATCTGATAACTGTAGGTAAATGATTTGAGCTTTGCCTTAGCCCACGTGTAAGGCTGGAGGAGCAGCACCTCTCACAGGTGACGTTCCACGATCTCCCCAAAATCCCTTCAGAAAAAACACAACGTGGCCTTGATTTGTAGGATAAACTGAATTTTTTAATCACTTACAAAGCAACCACGAGCTGCCATAATGAGAGCATCTTCCTTTTGTGCTTCAGGCTCGTGGAGCTGAAAGACTCAGTTTGTGATCTCAGCCTGGGCTTCAACAAAATCTCCTCCATTTCCTTGGAGCTGTGCCTGCTCCAGAAATTGACACATTTGGATCTCAGGTTGGTGATGTTGTTGCACTTCCTTGCCTGGGAACTTCTGTCCCTGCCTCCCTAAAGCAGCCATCTGTTCCAGTGGGATGGCAGCACTGAAATCATCTCTCACTCCCAAAATCTCTCCATGGCAGAGCCAGAATAGGACGTGGCCTAAATTTGGGCCTTGCTTAAAGAAGACACAGAAAGAAATGGACCAGTTCTGGGACTTGCTGGAGGAGAGATCCTGCCTCAGTCAGAGAAGGGTTCTCAGATGTTGCTATTTCAAAAGATTCCCACCACCCCCCAGAAGAAAACCACACCAAAAAATCCTGGGAATTAGGACAAGGAAGGTGCAGATTTTGTTGCACTGCCAGAAAGAGAGGCAAGAGGTGGTTCCTCGTTTTCACCTTGCCTCCTCTGATTCCTGAGAAATGCTCCTGGCCTTGTTTAGATCAGGATTAGCTCAATCCATTGATTTTGGGGAGCTTTGGAGTGCCCTGACTGATTCACTTTGGCTCCAGGCTCTGGGCACTTTGATAGGCTTTCCTCAGGAAATGAGTTAAATTTCCTAGCAGGTTTGTGCAGTTGATAGGTGCTTGGGAATACTTGGGAATCTTTAGAGGACAGGCTTTGAGTGTCCTCCTGGCAGAAATGGGAATCCCTGGTGTGCTCTTGCCCCTGTTATGAGGCAGTGAACTGGCCCCAGACTGTGTAGCTGGTCTGGGAATTCTGAACCAAACCCCTGACTAAGTTTAGTGCTTGTTGTTTGTCTTTCTTTGATAACAGAAACAATGTTCTGACAGCCTTGCCTGAGGAAATGGAGGCACTGAAAAGACTGCACACAATAAATCTTGCTTTTAATAGGTGAGCAACTCTTCAGATTTTTTTAAAATACAATAATAAAAAGAGCTGGGCTGAATTTAACACAATTTTCCTGTGATGTGAGAACAAGGAGCCGCTTCAATGAGCTGGGAGCTTCCATGAAGTGCTCCTGTTTGTGACTATCCCTCCTTTCTCTTCCTGAAGATTTAAGGTGTTTCCCAGTGTCCTGTATCACCTCCCAGCCCTGGAGACCATCCTGCTCAGCAACAACCAGGTGGGATCCATCGACCCCATGCAGCTGAAGGGGATGGACAAGTTGGGAACGCTGGACCTGCAGAACAATGACCTCCTCCAGGTGCCCCCAGAGCTGGGCAACTGTGAGCAGCTCAGGTGTGTGGGGTCAGGGGGGCCTGCTTGTAAACACATTTGCTGTCTGAGTTCTTCAGGGAGTGTTTGCCAGAGGAAAAAGCACCCATTGGCAGGGTGTTGGGTTTGCCCAAAAAAGGTCTCTCTGACCAGCTGTAGAACAGGGCAATTTCTTCCATGATCTCTTCCCTAATTTCTCAGTATTGCAGAGAACTGTGGGAGTTGTTTCATCATTTAGAACTGATGTTGAGGGTCTGGGGGTTGTGTGGAGCCTTGGGGGGTGACATTTCCTGTGCTCCCAGTCACTCTGCTGGTGCACCACCCTTTGAGCAGGGAGGTTGGACCAGCTGAGCCCACTGCTCCCTTCCAGCCTGAGCCACACTGGAATTCTGTTTCTATATTCCAGAATATAGATTTTGTATTCCAGAAGTTCTCTTCTCAATCCTCCTGGCAGAGGCTGAAGGAGTGGGGTGTGTGCTACACCCCCACTGATTTATCAGCATAAATTAAAATTCAGCTGTCTCAAAGCTCAGCTGCTGAGAGCGAGGGAAGCAGAAACCCAAACTCCTTTAACTCCCCAGCAATTTCAAAGGCCTCAGAAATCTCTGTGCAGTGGATGAGTGTGTAGGTAGAAGGAGATTGATCCCAGTACCTCATCCCTGTTTGCAGGAGCCTGCTGCTGGAAGGGAACCCCTTCCGCACGCCCCGCGCCGCCGTGCTGGCCAAGGGCACGGCTGCTGTGCTGGAGTATCTGCGGAGCCGCATTCCCTCCTGAGCCTGGGGATTCCCTCCTGGGCCTGGGCACCCCTCCTGGGCCTGGGGATTCCCTCCTGAGCCTGGGCACTGCCACCTGAGCCTGGGCATTCCCTCCTCAGCCCTGAGTCTGCCGTGCTGGAGTACCTGCGGAGCCGCATTCCCTCCTGAGCCTGGGCACTCCTCCTGAGCCTAGGGATTTCCTCCTGAGCCTGGGGATTCCCTCCTGAGCCTGGGCACTCACACCTGAGCCTGGGCACTCACACCTGAGCCTGGGCATTCCCACCTGAGCCCTGGGCATTCCCTCCTCAGCCCTGAGTCTGCCGTGCTGGAGTACCTGCGGAGCTGCATTCCCTCCTGAGCCCGGGCGCTGCCATCTGAGCCCTGGGCATTCCCACCTGAGCCAGGCCTGGCCAAGGGCACAGCTGCACTGCTGGAACACCTGCAGAGCCACATTCCAGCACCACAGGAGCAGCCAGGTACCCGCCCTGTCCCATCAGCACCCCTGGGCTCCACTGCTGCTTCCATCCTTCTCCTGCTCCTGGCTGGGAGTCCGCCCAGCCACAAGCCTTTGGTGCAGCGTTAAGAACCCAGCTGTGAAACATTCCCTGCCCTCTGCATGTTCCAGCAGGGATTTCTGCATCCCACGCTCTGTTTACACTGTTTTAATAAAGGACAGCAAGGAAAGCTGCCTTCAGCCCAGCCACGGTGCTTCCTGCAGCTGGGCTGGGCTTTGGAGGGAGTTGTCACCTCTGGGGCCAAAGGGAGAAGGGAACACTGGGTTTTGTATCCTTGTTTTCTCTTGTTTCACTGCTGCCCCAGAACTGCCCCTGGTGTGAGTGTGTTCCTGTGCTTGAGCTGTGAGGTGCTCAGAGGTGGCCCAGGTGTGTGCAGGGCTCACCTGAGAGCAAATGGGGCTGGTGCTGTGCTGAGACAATAAATGTTCCCTTGGCTGTCTGCTTTGGCTCCTTCAGGCTGGAATTGAGCTCTGTAGATGGGAACATGGAGAACTTCTCTTGTTCAAACACACTTCTGAGTGTCCTGCAGGTGCTGCCTTTAATGGTGATGGTGCTGTGGGTGGTGCTCAATCACCCTCCAGTGCCTGAGCCCCCTTTCCATGGGGAAATTCCTGCTGGTGCCCACCCTGAGCTCCCCCAGCCCAGCCTGAGGCCGTTCCCTCTCCTCCTGTCCCTGTTCCCTGGAGCAGAGCCCGACCCCCCGGCTGTCCCCTCCTGGCAGGAGCTGTGCAGAGCCACAAGGGCCCCCTGAGCCTCCTTTGCTCCAGGCTGAGCCTTCCCAGCTCCCTCAGGGATTCCCCAGCCCCTTCCCAGCTCCCTCAGGGATTCTCCAGCCCCTTCCCAGCTCCCTCAGGGATTCTCCAGCCCCTTCCCAGCTCCCTCAGGGATTCTCCAGCCCCTTCCCAGCTCCCTCAGGGATTCTCCAGCCCTTTCCCAGCTCCCTCAGGGATTCCCCAGCCCCTTCCCAGCTCCATTCCCTGCCCTGGACATGCTCCAGCCCCTCAGGGTCTCTCATTGACACAGCCCTGGAGGTTCTGTAGCATGGCAGGATTTTATACAGTTCCACACTCAAATTCCCAGGTTTTGAACATGCCCAGATGAAGATAAAACACTCTGAGCTCACCCTCAGCTCCCCAGGGGTGGGAATTGCCTTCCAGCTGGAGCAGGGATGGCTCAGGGGCTCAGGCCCAGCTGCATCTCCCTGTGTCCCCAAGGAGGGGACCAGAACCTGGTCCTGGCTGCAGGAAATGGGGGGCACTGACCTGGCTGGGAAAGGCTTTGGGGGAGTGGGAATGGGAAGGGCAGGACCTGTCCTGTGCCTGTGTGCAGTGGCAGCAGGGGACAGCTGGAGCTCCAGGGCCACTTCTGCAGCTCCTGGGATGATGGAACTGCTGCTGCCCTCAGCCCCTGCCCCCTTTTGTTTCCATACATTTTGTCCTCTGTGCATTTGTCCTTTCATCTATTTCTCCATGCATTCATCCTCCATGCATTTATCCTTCCGTACATTTATCCTTCCATACATTCATCCTCCATGCATTTATCCTTCCATACATTTATCCTTCCATACATTCATCCTCCATGCATTTATCCTTCCGTACATTTATCCTTCCATGCTTTTATCTTTCCATGCATTTATCCTTCCATACATTTGTCCTTCCACACATTTGCCCCAAAAGCTGCCGAACCTGAGTTTTCTTCCCCATTTCCATCACTCCCTTTCTATATTTGATGTCTCCCAGTGGCTGCAGCTGGACCAGGGGAGTCCCAGGTGGGAGCTGCCCAATTTTCCAGGCTCACTCCCCCCTTCCCCACCCTCTGAAACATCCTTTCTGCCAGGAAAAAAAAAAAAACCACTCGAAAGCCTTACAATAAGGTGACGTTTTTATTATTTATACAATAAAGAGACTTTTTAATGTTATTCAAAACACTTTTTTTTTGGAAATACTGAAAAAGGTGGGTGCAGCAAAGCCGAAAATGGCTCTGCTGCACTGCACAGCGTCGGTTCAGTCCCTGGGCTCCCTCTGCACAGAAGCATCTGCAAAATGCAGCAGCCCCACAGCACGGGCCAGGCCACGGGGAGGGGACAACCTGCATGTGCCAAGGGACAGGAGCTGATTGCACTCAATCAATAGATTTAAAATAGAGTTTTTGAAGTACCTTTTTGCACATAAAATGAAGCAGCTTTCAAGTTCAGTAAGTCTTTATACTGCAAAAAACATGAAGTACATTCACAATCTATGTTAGTAAAGTAGTAAATATTTCCTCATTCAGCTTTATTTACATGGATACTGGAATTCAACTGAAAAGTACAGTCATCTGGAATATAGCAATCTTTGAACACATACAAAAATGACCATTTCTGTATATAATTTAAGCTCAAAATCACAATTATCTCAAAATATTAATTACAATACAGCCATCTCCATCATAATTAAACATGTCTTTTATAAAATGGTAAAATCTTTACTAAAGGAAGCTGTTGGTTCTGAACTGGATACAGTACTCACAGGTAGAAAACCGAAGTGATGAGCGAGTGCCCTGCCCGGGGAGGAGGAGGGAGGGAGGTTGGGGACACAGCCACCGCCACCCAAGGGACACAGAAAGGCCCCAGTGCCACCTCTTGTGCCACGGGCCGTGCCAGGAGAGCCCAGAACCCTGACCCATGGTGTCAGTCAGTCACTTCCACTAAATCAGTGAGAATCAGCCAGGGAGAGGGTTGGCAAAAAGCTTTATTTGGGGTTTCCTTTTTTTCTTTTTCTGGTTTGAAAGTCCGTGATTTGCAATTGGTGCCTTTTGGGGTTGGGTGGTGGTGCCTGGCCCCGGTGCCACCACAGCCCCAGCTGTGCCCGCCCGTGGCTCCAGGGCCAGGCCAGCTCCCCATGGATCCCTGGATCCAGATCCTGTCCAAACTGCTGCCGGGGAAGTTGTGTGGGCACGGGATGAGCCTGCCCTGCCCTGCCCTGCCCTGCCCTGCTTTGCCTGCCCTGCCTGCCAGGACCTGTGCACTTCCAAAGGGATGGGCACGGGCAGGGAGCTCCAGCGACACTGCATCCCCAATTTCCTTTGGAAATTCTAACTGTGACACCCTCCCAGTTTACAGAATCACAGGAGGCACCTCTGGACATCACCCAGCCCAGGCTGGAGCAGGGGACACGGGAACGTGTCCGGGTGGGGTTGGGATGTCTGCAGAGAGGGAACCCCAGACCCGCTCTGGGCAGCAGCTCCAGGGAGAGAAGCTCTCCCTCGTGCTGAGGTGGGAATTGCTGTGTTTATCTGTGTCCAAATCCTGCCAGGGTGGGTGCTGACCCTCCAGCTCTGTCACCCCCTGTGCCATTTTGGGACCTATCCCCAACCCTGCTGCTGTGGGACAGGCCCTGCCCGCCCAGGAGCCCCCGTGTCCAGCAGGATGACATCCCTGATCCATGGGCATTTCCTGGGAATGAGCACCCTGATCCCCCCTCGGACCCAGGGGCTCCCCTGCCCTCAGCTGATCCCACTGGGGGGGTTCACTTCCCTGGGTTTGCATTCCCTGCCCTGGCATTCCCTGCCCTGGCATTCCCTGCCATGGCATTCCCTGTCCTGCATTCCCTGTCTGGCATCCCCTGCCATGGCATTCCCTGTCTGGCATCCCCTGCCATGGCATTCCGTCCTGCATTCCCTGCCCTGCATTCCCTGCCCTGCATTCTCTGCCATGGCATTCCCTGCCATGGCATTCCCTGTCCTGCATTCCCTGTCTGGCATCCCCTGCCATGGCATTCCCTGTCCTGCATTCCCTGCCCTGCATTCCCTGACATGGCATTCCCTGCCCTGGCATTCCCTGCCCTGCATTCCCTGTCCTGCATTCCCTGTCTGGCATCCCCTGCCATGGCATTCCCTGCCCTGCATCCCCTGCCATGGCATTCCCTGCCCTGGCATTCCCTGCCCTGCATTCCCTGCCCTGCATTCCCTGGCTGGCATTCCCTGTCCTGCATTCCCTGCCCTGCATTCCCTGCCCTGCATTCCCTGGCTGGTATTCCCTGTCCTGCATTCCCTGCCCTGGCATTCCCTGCCCTGGCACTCCCCCCAGAGCTCTGTGCACACGTCTGTCTGTACAGGGGCATTCCTGACTGCATCAGGAAATTCAGGGCTGAGTTACAGCAGAGAGGGGTCCCAGCATCCCCCAAGGGGCTGGGTGGGAAGGGAGCTCAGAGCCACCAGTGCCACCTCTGCCATGTTGGGGACACCTCTCACTGCCCCAGGCTGCTCCAGCCCCAGTGTCCAGCCTGGCCCTGGACATTTCCAGGGATCCAGGGGCAGCCCCAGCTGCTCTGGCACCTGTGCCAGGCCTGCCCACCCTCCCAGGGAACAATTCCTAATTCCCAATGTCCCATCCAGCCCTGCCCTCTGGCAGTGGGAGCCATTCCCTGTGTCCTGTCCCTCCAGGCCTTGTCCCCAGTCCCTCTCCAGCTCTCCTGCAGCCCCTTCAGGCCCTGGAAAGGGCTTTAACCAAGGGTTTTAACATCTTTACACTCCAAGTGCCCACTACCAACAGCAAACCAACCTCCTGGACATTTCCTACTCAGATTTTTCCTGGATTTCCTTGGCTCTGCTCTCAGCTGCCCCATTCACCCTCAACCTTGTCCTGCCTGCTCCCTGTGTGGAGCCCCCTGTCCCTTCCCAGGGCTGGCACTGCCACCAAGCACAGATGCAGAGGTGGATGTGTTAAACAATTCCTTGGAAAACATGAAACCGGATTTGAGGATGTTAAATGGTCGCTGCTGGGAGCAACTGGCTGAGAACTGTCCTGGTTTGCCATCACCTGGGCAGGAACTGTGAGCTGGCACTGGGAAAACGGGAAATCATTGGGGGTGGAGGGTCCTGGAGGCTCCCCTGGGCCTGCAGCTCCCCAGGTCCCACAGGCAGAGAGAGAAGGTTTGGGAATTCTTGGAGAAGTGGAACAGCCCCAGCCGTGCCCGTGGGCTGTGGCTGCACCCTTGGCTCTGGGGTTTTGGGTGGCAGTGGCGCAGGTGGCCCCGGAGCCAGCTGTCCCTCAGCCCCTGGCCATTGCTCCAGGGCACTGGGATCCCCTGGAAACACCTGCAGGGGCTTTCCCTGTGTTTGCCCAGCTTGCTGTCAGGGATAGCCAGGCTGGACCCCGGCAGCTGGGCACGGTCTGGGCTCTGGGATTCTCCGTTGGGAGCAGCCCCAGGAGCTGGACACCAGGGGTTGTCCCACTGGCCCTGTGCTGGGAATGCTCCTCCCAGGCTGGCTCGGGTCACCTGCTGCCCCCTGGCATGTGCCAGCTCTGACACCTGTGCCCATCCCTTGCCAGGATTCCAGCCAAGGATCCCAGAAAGCCTCACCCACGGGAATATCCCGAGCAGGGCCTGGAGCAGGGGGGAAAAATACACAACAATGTCAATGGGGAGTCTGAAATGAGAAATTAACGAGTAAAATTAGCAGCAACAAAAGGAGTTTTACTGCCACCATCACAACCTTCCTCCATCCGTGAGCCAAACCTGCCTGTCCTCGGTGTTCTCCTGCAGTGTGTGCACATGGAATCGAGGGAAGAGCCAAAGCAAAGGGAGTTAACCTGTTCCAAAGGGAGCTACCCCGTTCCAGAGGGAATCACCCTGTTCCAAAGGGAGCTACCCCATTCCAGAGGGAATCACCCTGTTCCAAAGGGAGCTACCCCATTCCAGAGGGAGCCACCCTGTTCCAGAGGGAATCACCCTGTTCCAGAAGGAGATACCCCATTCCAGAGGGAGCTATCCCATTCCAGAGTGAGCTACCCTGTTCCAGAGGGAGATAACCCATTCCAGAGGGAGTTACCCCATTCCAGAGGGAGATAACCCATTCCAGAGGAAGCTGGAATCACAGAACCATGGAATGGGTTGGATTGGGAAGGACTGTGAAGCTCATCTTGCTTAACCCCTGCCATGGCAGGGACACCTTCCACTGTGCCAGGCTGCTCCAAGCCCTAGTGTCCAACCCAACCCATTCCAGAGGGGGCTATCCCATTCCAGAGGGGGCTATCCCATTCCAGAGGGTGTTCACCCATTCCAGAGGGGGTTATCCCCCATTCCAGAGGGGGTTATCCCCCATTCCAGACTGAGTTATCCCATTCCAGAGGGGCTATCCCATTCCAGAGAGGTTATCCCATTCCAGAGAGGTTATCCCATTCCAGAGGGTGTTCACCCATTCCAGAGGGGGCTATCCCATTCCAGAGGGGGTTAACCCATTCCAGAAGGAGCTATCCCATTCCAGAGGGGGCTATCTCATTCCAGAGAGGTTATCCCATTCCAGAGGGGTTATCCCATTCCAGAGAGGTTATCCCATTCCAGAGGGGTTATCCCGTTCCAGAGAGGTTATCCCGTTCCAGAGTGGTTATCCCATTCCAGAGGGGTTATCCCATTCCAGAGGGGTTATCCCATTCCAGAGGGTGTTCACCCATTCCAGAGGGGGTTATCCCCCATTCCAGAGGGGGTTATCCCCCATTCCAGACTGAGTTATCCCATTCCAGAGGGGCTATCCCATTCCAGAGAGGTTATCCCATTCCAGAGAGGTTATCCCATTCCAGAGGGTGTTCACCCATTCCAGAGGGGGCTATCCCATTCCAGAGGGGGTTAACCCATTCCAGAAGGAGCTATCCCATTCCAGAGGGGGCTATCTCATTCCAGAGAGGTTATCTCATTCCAGAGGGGTTATCCCATTCCAGAGAGGTTATCCCATTCCAGAGGGGTTATCCCGTTCCAGAGAGGTTATCCCGTTCCAGAGTGGTTATCCCATTCCAGAGTGGTTATCCCATTCCAGAGGGTGTTCACCCATTCCAGAGTGGTTATCCCATTCCAGAGGGTGTTCACCCATTCCAGAGGGGTTATCCCATTCCAGAGGGGTTATCCCATTCCCACGTGGGTTCCTTGTCCCTTGTCCCAGATTTACAGCTGGAGAAGTCTCTCACCCTGTGTAGTGAATTGTTCCTGATCCCTACGGAGCCAGCTATACACACGGCATATGTACAGGTATTTTCATAAGGCATAGAATATCTTTGCATTGAAAATAAATGAACATTATTAAATTTAATTTAATATATACTTTCTTTGAGGTGTTTATGAAAATATTTTCTTCTCTATACTTTTCGTATGCGACATGATAGAAATATTTCATGGGAAGTACAGGTTAATATATTTCATCTTTATAAAGGCATATACAACTTTGAGGCAGTGTTTCTGATGGACAGCAGAATTCCTAGAGGATTTGTATGTGCTTCTGTGTTTTGAAATCATATGAAATTGACTTTTAAGAAGGAACTTGGTTAAAAAAACGCACCAATGCACAGCCAGAGGCTGACAAGTAAAACTAATACGGAGCCACATGAACAATATATTTATAGAGTTAATCCTTATATTTTTTCCCGATGATTGGTACTAACATAGAGTATTATACATTTGGCACTACCATTTGCCATTGGTCCAGCAATTGGCAAAAAAATTGGTTTCCTATGTATAAATCTGTTTGAACATTAGATCTGGCTAGACATATTTACTATTTATAAAAAAATATTTAGACAGTAAGCTCACGTTGGATAACTAAGTCTACTGTGTTCTGGAAACTCTTCAGTAGGAGCACAGCCTTCTCGTGTTCCAGGTGCACAAAGCTGTGTCCGTTGGCCTGCAGCAGGGAAAACACAAGGGAAGAGCCTTTAGAGCCTTGTTTTGGGGGAAAAAAGGGCTGTTTGGCACTTAAAAGCGAGGCTGAAATAAAGAATGAACACGTGAGGGTTTCTCCTGGGCACACAGCACACATTCTCTGCTGCTCTGAGGGGTGGATTCAGGGCTGGGCTGGGTGCTCCAAGGAATGATTGCATTCCCACTGAAACCAGGCTGTGACTCTGGGATGGCTCTGGGGTCTGACCAGGACCTGCCGGAAGCCTCAGCACAATAAAACACCTTTCCTCTGGGAAAGAGGAATTCCGGGCAGGGGAGATTCCCAACGCAGGGACAGCTGTGCCCAAAGGAGGCGTTAATGGAATCCTGGAACTCTGCACTGCGGGCCGGGAGGGACCTCAAGGGTTTGGGAGATCCAGAGGGAGATGGTGGGGCAGGGTGTGAGGACAGGGGGCAAGGCTGGGGAGGAGATGGATCCTCCCAGTGAGCCCCACCTGGAGGCACAGCCAGCCTGGAAAACGGGTGGCACAGACAGGGACACACTCCAGAGGGAGGATCTGGCTGCAGAATCTGGAACGAGCTGCTGGAACGAGGGGGACAAAGGGGGAATGGCCAGGGAGGATCAGGGTCCTGACACAGCCTCAAGCTGCACCAAGGGGAATACAGGTTGGATATCAGGAAAAGGTTTTTTATGGTAAGAGTGACAAAGTTCTGGAATGGCTGCCTGGAGAGGTGGTGGAGTCACCATCCCTGGATGAGTTTAACAAAGCCTGGATGTGGCGCTGGGTGCCAGGGGTTAGGTGAGGGGTTGGGGCTGGGTTGGACTCGATGGTCTTGGAGGTCTCTCCCGAGCTGGTGATTCTGGGATTCTGAGATTCTATGGTTCTGGGATTCTGGGATTCTGAGATTCTCTGGTTCTGTGATTCTGGGATTCTGTGAGAATGACTGGGAGGGCACTGTCAGACCTCAGCAGGAAAAGCAGGAGAAATTTGATACCCAAACAAACCACAGGGTTTGACCTCCCTTTGAGGGAGAAATTCCTCCACCCTGAGCTCCCCCAGCCCAGCCTGAGGCCGTTCCCTCTGCTCCTGTCCCTGTTCCCTGGAGCAGAGCCCGACCCCCCGGCTGTCCCCTCCTGGCAGGAGCTGTGC
>VWZV01009663.1:461-41274 GCA_013397155.1 Irena cyanogastra | reverse complement strand
ATTATTATTATTATTTATATATTCTATGTATTATTAGAAAAACTACTTTTTAAATAAAAAATAGACAAAAAAACCAACAAAAAAGCAATGGATGTCTACTTGATAATAGAACTGTTTCTAGAGAACCACTGTGGGCGGACTCTATCAGGAGACAAGGAAACCCTTGATGTGATGGCATCTGCATTTTGAGATTTTGCACTTACTGTAGCATGTGAAACCTGTCTCTTCTCATCCATCTGCTGTGCTACAGCCTGAAAATTCAAGCAGCACCGTTGAAGACCATGGCCTTGGGGATCACATTTCCATCTCCTTTGGACACCTTTACACTCAATAACTCTCCTCCTCCCTGCGTCCCTTCATGTCTTCTCCACACCGTTCTACTTTTTTTTCTTTTCCTTCACCTTTCACTTGATGGACAGCAATTTCCAAGCATAGGGATGGAATATTAATGGCATGTCATAGCCATCACAGAAAAAACAAAAGGAGGAGCAGAATCCTGGAAGAAATGACATAGAAAAATACCTCACCTATACTTTTCTTTCCTTTTTTAAATTTCAATTCACAGCATTTTTTCCTGTGTTGCCCTGTTTTTTCTCTCTAGTGTCTCACGAGACACTTTATTTGCTTTTTAATAACTTCTTTTGAAATAAACCAAAGTAATACAAATTAAAGTTCCAAGGGCAATGGAGAAGAGAGTGACTCCCTTCCCAGCGACTTTCCCAGAAAGGAGGAA
This sequence comes from Irena cyanogastra, assembly GCA_013397155.1. Taxonomy (NCBI): domain Eukaryota; kingdom Metazoa; phylum Chordata; class Aves; order Passeriformes; family Irenidae; genus Irena; species Irena cyanogastra. The sequence continues at coordinate 40,541 of VWZV01009663.1, read as the reverse complement.
ACATGCAGCAGGATTTGAAAGGTATGTCTGAGCTGAAATGTCTTTCACTCAATTGTGAAATTTCTTTCTTGACTTTTCAGCAGACCCCTGACTGAGTTTTGTTGTAGCAGCAAGTCCCATGGATTAAGTTGTATCATACATTTGTGACACATTCATGCCCCTGGTGAAACTAATGGAAGTTTTGTGAGAACAGGATCCAGTCTTGCATACAGTCAGAAGTGATGCAAAAGGAGTCAGTGTGTAGTTATGTTTTGCTTTCTAGTATAGGCAAAAAGCTCCCTGGAGAAGGGGCAAGGTTAAGCTCTAAAGATCTAATTTTACTGATGTACATAATGGAAACAGGGTGAAATCATGACCTGATTTAGTGCAAAGGCAAAAGAGACATTTCTCTGGACAGTGCCTAATCCTTAAGCTGTAGGTGTGTGTTATTGATACCAGAGTAAAAGTCTTAGCCTTGCAATAAAGAATTTGGATATGTGCAATGAAACAGGCCAGACCAAATGGACTCCATTTTTCCTGCTTCTTTGCTAGGGTAGTCTGTCTGTGAGAGCAATTTCAACTCTCTCCCCCATCTTCCAACATTATAGAAAAAGAGAAACAATTCAGTCTCTTGATTTTTTTATTGTTCTCTTTAGACATGGAATGAGCAGTGGCCAAATTCTGCTTTTAGGTATACAGGCATACATCCAGAATATAAGCTAATTGATGTCTAGATTACATTGATAATCTGCCTTCAGGATGCTGTTAGAAAACATTACAAATACTTCTGTAAGTGTATACTAAAGTATAGTGCATGCCAGAGCCATGCACACTTGCCAGGAGAGAGCCTTGTTTAACCTTTCTCCATTTTGATAATTCTTTTCTGTTGCTATTGTGTTACTCCTGACTTATTATAATCAATCAAGTATTAAATCAATTATATTTTGACATAATGCTGTCAATGAGAAGTGTACTTTAACTGATAAAAACATTCATTTCTTCCACAACCAGTCCTTCATTCCTCTGAAATAATGCAAAATAAATAGATAATGTTTTGCTGCTCTTCTGTATTTACTAAAGCTCAGTCCTTGCAGCACCTGAATTAGGTAGCTGAAACCTACCCAAGTACATCTTTCTGAAGAACTCCCATCACTGTATAAACTGCAGAACAGGCATACTCTAAATGGAGTTTTTCCAAGTGGAGTACTTAACATTGTCTTTTGTGAACCATGCCTAACACATTGTGGGCTCTTTTGGAATACAAACAATAATCAGATGCACATAATTCATTAAATCTTGAATTACTTTCACAAATGCAGTTACTATAACAATGCATACAGTCTTAATCCTTTTGCAACCAAACTACCCATCTTTGTGACAACTGGGTAGCACAGTACTCTCAGAAAGAAGCCACAACAGCTCACAAAGTGCATAAAAATTGCCAGCTGACATTTATTACAGATAGCATAGAAAATATCCTCACAGTTATTTATGTCATTAATGTGTATATGGATGCTCACTCATTCAATATAGTCCTGAGAGACCAAGTGAGGTAAAATTAATTTACTTTTATGGAGGGAGACTAGTTCTGGGATTCCTCAAGATGCCTTATGAGATTGAGATAACCAACATGAGTTTAGTCCAGCAGGCTGAGCAGTGTGGTACTGACCATAGGAAGGCATTGATCATTGCGAGGAAATTAGGATGTAGAGTTGGAAGCTAAAAGAGTACTTGTTTAAGCTAGGTTGTAAAATAGAGTTAATGGTGAATATTGCATGGAGTGATAATATGGAAATTAAATATTCTCAGGATATATTGTGCTGGAGTGAAGGCTGGGAACAGGGAAAGAAGGCTGGTAGTTCCTAAGTTGAAGGAAGATGAAAGCAAAGCAAAGGGGCTGCTACACAAGACCCTCTCATGAGGGGAAGATGACAATATTAATGAGGCAGCAAATATATAGGAGAAGGTTTAATAAGTACAATTAAAAAAGAAAAGATTCTGACACTAGCATAACCAGCTCAGAAATGAGAGAACTGCACAGTATCAATTGTATCTTAAAGGGCACGTTGTTCCCAAACCAAACTAGGGAGGCATAAAAAAAGTTTGCAATGTGAATTCTATATTGTAACTAAACATTTATCTTTGAAATCAGAATGAAATGTGATGCTCTTTATTCCCCAGTGATTTCATCAGTTCAATGAAACTTTCTGTTCTTCATATATTCTTCAAAGGTGTAGCCCTTCAACTAATAACAACCCTGGCTATTCCAGTTCTCCTCCAGACATGTCCTTCTTATTACAGGAAGGTTGGCACAAGGCTGTCCAAAGATTCTCCTGAAACACATGTTCCCAAGAAACCACATACCAAAATAAGACAACCCCAATGTGAAACGTGAATAAAGAGGTGTTTCATTTCAGGCCCTTAATGCAGACTTTTCTGTGTTTAATCATTTAATCATAATCAGGCACATTTCCACTGCTACATACTAAAGGATCTTAGAAAACACACACAGTTTCCAGAGCTGTCCTCTGCTAACTCTGATTCACAGATGGGAGCAGGAGAATAAGGAAGTGGCATGCTGCTTAAGCAGCTGATAAGGGAGAAGAAAGGCTACATGGAGTGAGCACTGATCCTTAGCCTATTCCCTTTTGAGGCATTTAATTAGTTGAAATTTTAGCAGGGAGAGACCTCAGCTCTTTCATGAAAATAGTATAAAATTTCAAGCATCATAATATACATTGAGAAAATTTTAAGCAAATACAGGATTCTGGCATAGAAGTTAAAAAGTAAAAGGAGAACCAGGCATATGGTGGAAGAGGAATGGAAATGAAATCTGACTTGCTTCACTTTGCATCTCTTCCCTTCACCCAGACACCCCCCAGTTTTGTGGACTGGCTGTTTATTTCTTGAATATGTGATGGTGCTTGGCATAACATCATATGTAAGGTCATAAATGATGAGCCTAGGCTGCTGAAACAAGGGCCAGAGAGAACTTTACCACTGACTTCAGAAGGATTACCACTGGGCTTTCTTAGCTATTGCTTTTATTGAATGAAACCTCTCTGTAAATATGCTTGCTGGAATGGTGTAGACAAGCTCTGAGATGGCCATTTGTTTCAGCAGAATGTGTTATTAGAGTCCCCTCCCTGCATTGTTTTTCCTTTGAGCTTTTACATTAGTTATTCATTTTGAATTCCAGTTTGCCATGGGACAGACCTCAGCTTAGGCTCTTGATTGAAGACAGAGACTCAGTTTGCTGCCTGCTGATGCATTGACCAAACAAGAACTGCACCCAGAAAGTCAGAGTCCAGACAGTGCTGGGGCATCACTGTGTTCTCTCATGCCTGCTTTGCCTTTCTTTGATTAATTCTTGCAATGATATTTTGAGATAGGCCCTAAAATAATAGTTCAAACACCATAAAACTATGGAGTTTTCAAAGCCTGTCTCTTCATGCAATTTGCCTCTTCCCCATGGCAAGCAGTTTTACTGAATCAAATCCTCAAGCAAACATTTTATTGACCTCACTGGGAGTCATCTTATTATAAAAACTGCAAAATGTGCCCAGTGTGTTTTGTGCTGCTACATGTGTAGATGTTTCCAATAAACACCCATTTCATATTCTCATTTTTTATTTTTTTCCTTATTTATATGAAATTTGTAGCTATAAGTAAAGTATGAGGCACATGCATGAGTTCATGCTCACATGGGATTGTTTTGACAAACCTCTCAGTGCAGGAATTCAGCTGGGATGAGTTTTTGCTGACTAAGTCATTACAATAAACCCAACCAATCTTTGTTCTCTTTGCCAGATATCTACCAGTGTTGAAAAAAAAACCCAACATGTATAAATACCATAGAATACTGAAACTGAGTCAGAACTATTTTGATGTCCCTATCTGTATTTCCCTGAATGCTAAATTGCCAATTTCAGAGAAGACAAGTTGCAATAACATTTAGAAAAAACCCAGATCTTGGGATTTCCAGGCCTAATATCTCTGTTAGGTGGATGCTGCCAGTTCATATCTTTGACTTATTCTTTTGGTGTCTGACAGCTCCTAAGATTTTGGACCTTTGTTTAGTCTAGAACTGATATGAGAGATGTGGGAAGATATGTAAAGAGGCACTTGCATTTTGTGGAAATAAAGAGATGATTTCATTTGCTATCTAATCCTGCTCAGGATCTTAGCAGCATGTAATTTAGTCAATTCATGGAATAAATACAATGAAAAATGCAATCTTTCATTCTTTCCAGAAGTTATTGCATTGCTGCCACCCTATGTGTATCGTTTAGACTTCTGAAAACATCTTTTGTGCCATGCTGTATGTGCTTGTGGCTCCCTACAAATAATTAGTAATAAAGCAAGGTAATTAGAGCAGGATTTCATAAGCAAAGATCTTAACCTCTACTGAGGAGACAGCTATTTAAGCTGAATGATGAAGATTATTAATAATGTTCCCAATAAGAAAGATTGACAGTGTGCAGTGCCTTTCTTTTCAATATGCTTTTTCTTATGCTATTTTTTTGCTTTGTGTTCATTTATGGCTTCCACAGTCAGTTGAAACTGAGTCTGTCGAGCTATATTTTCAAGGAACTACAATGCAAGCAGTGTTGGAAGTTTAGTTTGTGCTGTTTCTGTGTTTGTTTTGTTTTTTTTTTTTTCTGAACACGTGCTTTTTTTGTCTGCTTGAGTTTGTTTAGTTTTACTTTGTATTGCCTTTCCCTCTGCAGTCAGCCCTCAGCCCTGCCCTTGTGGATTCCAGCAGCCTTCAAGCAAAATATTTCAGAAGAAAACCGAGGGAAGCCAGGATGCTTTGATACTTCTTTCCTTGCCCTGAGTCTTCTGTACCTGAGTTCCATCTGGCACAGGAACCTGGACTGTGGGAAGTTGGCTGCCAACTGTTGAGAGAAGTTCTGGGGATGCCCCAAGCTGGTGCAATACAAAGAAGTTTTTCAAAGTCTTGATTTCACTTTCTTTTAAGAGTGTGTATAAACCCAGGTCAGACTGGAATTGATCTACAGTAGAACTGACTGAAAAACAAACAAACTGAAAAAGACAACTATTTTATTTATTTCGATATTTAAGAAAGAAGTGCTGAAGTTGCACAATATTTTTGTTTGAAATACATTTTACTTCAAATTTTAAATACAATTTTGTGAAGACATGGAATTTTTAAAAGCACTTACTGTAAAATAAAGACTGAATATTTACTTTAAGGAAAAAGCTTTTTTTAAGTAATGAAAATAAAGGTCAACTCTGCTCTCTCTCTTACTTTAAAGAAGCCATTCATACATGTGCTGGGTATCTTTGTTTTTTGAAAATTGGATGTGGTAAGTGAAGATTGTTCTGGTTTATTTTCTCTTTAATGGTATTATCCTGTTAGATGCTTAAAACCTACTTTGCTGTACAGTGTTAGGCACAAATCAGAAGAAAAACTGTTGGAGTAGCGAAGACCAGGCTCAGTGGTTGAATTTTTTTGTTACCCGTTTTTGTGCTTTTGTGCTCCTTTTCAAAGGAGTGTCTTCTCCCAGTAGGATTGATGTGTCTCTTCTACACGGTAAAAGAGGTTTGCTCTTGAGCAACTCTGTGAAATATTTCTGCTGAAAGAGGGGTTTAAGAATTGAAAACAACTCCGATCATTTCTGTATTATTTTTTGCTTTGGTAATTCCACAGCTGATTGTGAGTTGGTTGTAAGGGAAGTATCTAAATGTTCAGTGCTCTTGGATTGGATCTTACTGTCAAGGATGATGTCATGCATAGAAAATTGTGTATTTCAGCCCTTTCTGAAGCAGTAGTGGACTTTGAAAAGCATACAGGAACAACCACACATCTGTAATAAGCAACAGAGGTTACTATGCAGGAGTAAAATACGAGTTCCCGCAGCTGCAATCCTAAATTGTCCTGTGAGGTGCAGGGAGGGATGGTCACATCCCAAATTCTGAATCGTTTGGCATTTTCCCGGTGAAAAATGTGTTCTTCTTGGTACGAGCACCAGAGGGTTTTGTTGGCCACCAGATCTGCTTGCAGTGGATAGCACAGGTCTGCTCAGTGTCATGTGTGATGCAGTCTAGTAGAAATGCAGGATAGCCTTGTGTCCTAGGAGAAGAGTATTGGACTTGGCTCTGTTTTGTTTTGCTGTTGGCACCCCTGTTGGCACCCCTCTTACAGAGAAGAAGCAAACTGAGGGCAAACCACACCAACCATTATTGGGATTGACCCTCAGGGTATAGGCAGAAAAAAAGTAGTTTTGTTAATGTGACTTATGTTGTCTTTCAGAATGAAAAAACTATGTCTACAAAAATGCACGCTGACTAGGTGAAGCTGACAGAAAACCTGATACTGTCTTCTGTTTCCTGCACATCCAGAACACAAACTCACCTCATTGAGAGGTTTCCATGTGTCAGTAGCAGCAGATTTTTTACTTTTCTCCCTTTCCCTTCTCTCACTTCTTCCCAGATTAAAACATAAAGTAAAAAATAACCATGTAAGGTAGTCCTGCTCCAACTGAATTAAATTACAATTTGTGTCCTAATTGGACTCTTTAGCAGGATGGGTTTGCTTTGCTCATGTTTTTGGTTTTTAAACACGCAGTGGGAAACTGCCTCTAGAGAAAAAAAAAATTCACTTCATCAAAATATGAGATGCACAACTGTAATGAAGATCTGAAAACTGTAGGGCCTGTGTTCAGTTTGTGTAATATTCCTTCCAAAGGAAAGTTCTGCTTCTAGCATCCCTACTACTACTGTATATTCCTCTGTAAATATTACTTTCCCAAAGCAATTCCATAACGTCTTTTCTAGTGCAAATAATGTTCTTTTAAAAAGACATTGTTGAGTAACATATATGTACATTTACTTTTCTAAGCTCACAACTGTTTATAATACTCTATTTGAAGCTTAAAATAAAACTTCCTCTCTATTGATTTTGTTTCCCTTTTCCATTTTGTAAATTATTACTTTTGTCCCTGGATTTTGTTTTGTATTTCCTAATGAACCATGACATTAACCAAGAATTATCTTAATTTTTCTCTTTTACTTTCTTTTCTCCATTCATTGGAGTGCAGAAAATGGTCCTGTTGCTTGCAGGTGAAGGTAGGCAGGAAATAAAAAAGTGCTTCTGTATAGGACTCATTATAAGAGTGTTTTCTATCATTTGGAGATAATAGAGGATCTTCCTAAATGTGTTTTAATAGCCTTCTTCATGAGATTAGTAGAGTTGCATTAAGGTAGTTTGGAGTCAAAGGTGGAGTCTAAGCTATATGATAGCTGTTTGCATCATGTATCATGTGTCAATGTTAGTGACATTGCCTTAAGGAGTCCTGCCCCTACCTATGCTGTTTCCAGTCCAGCCACTGGAATAACTGGAAGCTGTGGTTCCTTTTGCATTTCACAGTGCTGGCATGAACCTTCCCTTTCCCCTTACATGTATTAGATTAATGATATGGCTGTATAGAATGAAAAGAGAAAGAAGAAATATTGTTTTAGATTAGATGCTATCTTTTTAGGAAACTCTGTGTGTCACCTCTTCCCTAATGTGTTATTTTTTTAAAGCACTGTTATACAGGTGGGTCCTACCTGCCTGATTCTTAGCATCTGTGTGACAGACTGTGTGTCATTGTGGCAGATAATTAACAATTAACAGGAGGGAGGGAGAGAGGGAAGGAAGGAAGAAAACTGCTTGTGGCATCAGTGCACTAGGTCATCTCCCATTCTGACATCCATTGCCATTTTCATTGTTCTCAGTGTGATGATGCACAGTGCAGAGCCAGACCTTTTTGCTGAGGTAGCCAGGAGTGAACATGTATGTTGAAATTGGCCTTTATGGATGTCTGTCAACAGCTGGCTTAGACGAATGGGATCCTTCCCACCACAGCAGAGCTGTTATTACAGGCTGTCAGACTCCAAAGAATGTCTCTATGTAAGTCTTATTACTTTGAATATTTTTGTGCCTTTTTTTTTGCCTTTTTTTTTTCCTCTCTATTTTTTTTAAGCCACAGGCCTGGAATTAGAAATGTTAAAAAAAAAATTTAGTTTTGCAGAAATTATCTGAACAGATTTATGCTGACATAAATAGATCTTGTTTTCCTGTTTGGAGAATGGCTCTTGCCAGTGAGAGTGAGAGATGGCAGCAGGAGAGCCTAAAATGTCTTTCAGCATTGCAGCAGTTAATGATGCCCCCAAAGTTGTGTTTCCCTGGACTGGGACTGAGCTGAAGGCTGGCAAGACTGAGGGCTGGAATCCTGTTTTCTCTGGGTGGAGTGAAAACAGCATCAGCTAATTTGTTTTGGCCTGAACTAGAATTTGGCGCTGGTTTAAGATTTATTCCAAATTTTTGCCTGCAATAAGAATTTAAAAAATCTGATTACATTTGCATCTTCGGTTTGTGAGCCCTACCTGTATTTAAATCCATCAGCCTATAGATGATAAAGAAAACCCATAACATTTTCTCTCTAAACCCAAGTTTTTCATTCTCATTAGCAATGACACAGACTTCTCTGTACCCTATCCCATCCCTGGTGTTGAATATGGATGAGTAAGACCTCAGCTACATAAGGCATGTATAGCAGAGCACATAAGCAATGACTACTGCCCTTACCTTTGGCTGGGTGTGTCCAAATTGTGGCTTGATGTTTTTAAGACCTCCTTGTCTCTTGGAAATTGATGTATAAAGATTGTATTTTGTTTACTGCACTAAAGCTGGACATTTGCCATAATTAAGCCCTAACTTTGATTTTAATGACATAATATGAGAGCCATCCATCTGTGGCACCTCACCAGTATATTTTGAAGACCTAACTACATTGTCTGCTGTTTCAACAAATGCTCTTGCAGTGTGTGTTAGAAACTCCTACTATCACATCTGTTATTTCATGATGTTTTGTCTTTGCAGCCTGTTATTCTTCATGATTCCATGGGGGGTGAACCATGGCGGGAGAAGGATGGTGTTTACCTTCATGAAAGCACAGATTTCTGGAGCAGGGTGCTGTGGCTAACATTGCCATCCATAATTAGAAACAGGTTTGCTTAATGTTGCCTAAGGCAGCTGTGGTAACTTTGAATCATCTACAAGCCAACCATGGCACTGCTAAGGAAAAGGCAACGTGATTTGAACACTGAAGCTGGGCAGTGGGCTGAAGCTCTTGGACTTCTGCTGCCTGCCTGAGAGAGCTTGCACAGGGTAATTAATTTTTGGCAACTCAGCTGATGGATGAGCAGGAACAGACACAGCATCCCTTCAATGTCTTAAAAGTGAGTGGTTTGGGATTTTTTGGAGTGGGGTTTAATTTCTCAGTGCTGCTCATCTTTCATAACCAATTCTCAGTAATACCTAGTTTATATCTAGGTTTGCATAGGTGTTAAGAGCAATTTTTTATTTGGACTGAAGCCTCTTCCCATTACATTTCTTCAGTCTTTTCTGTTAAGTATCCTCATGTCAGTAACTTCATTGTGGACTGCAGGAAGTAAATGAAGATGACCAATTTTTTCAATACAGCCTCCTTTTTTGAAACAGAATAGAGATTTTAAGTAATACTGGAGATAGTTTTGTCAAACATTGCTGCAGACTTAGCTTGCTGTTTTGTATTTCTTTCCATAGCCAACAGCCATTAAATTCCTCATATGATGATTTCAGGAATTCGTATTGAGGCCATCTCCCCAAGGTGAGAGGAAGTCATTGGACGGGAAATAGTGGAAAGCCATCCTGTCACTAAAGGGGTATTTTTATTTTAGTGTTAACCAGTGTGACATAGCTTTCAAATTCATGTAGCACTTTGTGCAGTAGAGTTTGCATGGAATGGTTTTAAGTCTATGTTGGAAAAATTAATTTTCCCCTGTTGGTACAAATCATAGTTGCTTCACATCAGTGCTCTGCTGGGAGTGGCTTAAATATGTTAAATAACACTAAAGTATTTTCAGCCCTTTTCCTGGGCTCAACAACTTGTTTTACAGTACGGTGAATTCTGGGTAAGAAGTCTTATCCATTGCTGGAATATCTGGAGTTTGGATTCTTAAAGAGAAGGTTCCAGGACTTCTCAGATCTTTCTGTATTGATTGTGTCTCTGAATGCATCCATCAGCCTAGGGTCTTAGGATAGTTTTTAACTGTCCACAGATTCTCTGTAGGTTGAATTTGCTGTTGTACTGTTCAAGCATGCAGATAGTCCAGAACTGTGTATTCCTTCATCTGGAGAAGAGGACCTTCCCTGGCATAGGGGACTTCATTTCCCTTGCAGCCTCTTCATTAACCAGCTCTCCAAGACTCTTTTTCGATTCCATTAGGGTGAGATTTTACAAGTACTTAGTGAGCTGAAAGAACAGAGATGAATTTCCGAAGGACATCCACAGCCATTATGTTCCTCTGTGACTGTTTACATATTTACAGGTCTGGCAATACGTGAAGAAGAATTAGTCCCCATTACACTCAGTGCAGCTATCACTGAGAATTGCCAGACATCTTGTGGGTGGTGGGATCCCACCTAACAAGTGAATATTGCAGGCGATGAACACCCTCAACAACTGTTAAAAGTGAAAGGATTTGGGGTACCCAGAGCTTGGTCAGACCAAGCTTTTAGGAGAGGATTTCCAAACTTCCTGGCCATTAACAGAGCACTGAGTAACAGTCCTGCTGGCCAATGAAGTAGCAAGTTAAAAGCCGGGTCAGAAGAGTCAGGGATTGTTGTAGTACTGTAGAAGATAATTTTCTTCAATTAAATACAGTAATATTCTACTTTTGTATAGGCTTTGTTAAATTATTTGGTGCTGAAAAATAGCAAGACTAGTGAACTGTTTAATGAGGGACATTAGGGTCCACTGCCATGGAACTAGCTAATTTTTCTTGTTTGGTCTGACGAGGTGTTTAGCTGCTATGAATTATTGGTCGTGTAGGTTAAAGTAGCACTACTCACTCATTACAGGTTAAGGAATGGCCAGGACTTTGACTTGACTTATCTAGGGTGGAAGGTCTGGCGAGCTCTAAGAAAAGAGATCATGGATTTTAATCAGGTGGTCTTCCACTGAAAAAAAAATCCTACTTTTTTTAATGTCTCTCAGCATTTTGTTGGACGTTTACTCAAAAAGGTCATTGAAACAACTGAACTGAAAAATACCATGGTGAGGATAAAAGATTTTGGTTTGATTTCAAATGAAACACAATCTCTCCTTCTCAATGAAATGACCCTTTCCCACTGTCAGCTGTGCACAGGCTTGAATGAAACATTTCATTTGTGACTATTTTTTCTCTTTCTTAAAAACAATTCCCTTGAGATCACTTTTGAAGCAAGGTACTGCTCCAAAATGAAAGTCTAGTTTCTTATTTGTGAGACACTGGTACTAAATGTCTTAACCTTTCTGAAAATCAGTTTTTTGCCCTGCCACCTCTTAATCCTTTCTTCCCTGCCACTTACTTTTGACTGAAACTACTTTGTTCAAATTCACTCCTTCACTCAGATGTTTAGATTACCTTGAAATGGCATTTTTTAAGAGTAAATAGAGACATTTCACTCCCTCCTACCACACTCATACTGATGCTCTTCAGCATGTGGTTATAGCACTTACTTCCCTCTAGATATTGATGTTGCTGGGAGTTTGGTGGTGAAGCGAAAACTGGCTGTCTTGTCGATGAAGTCTCTATTGACACTTAAAAATTCCCAACCAAAACGGGGTTTTCATTGACACAGAAGGAAAAAAATCAGTGTTTTCTAGCTTCTGGTATTGCATTACAAACAATGGAGAGTGTGCATGGAGATCACTGCCTGTTTGGCAGCTGAAAGGGATTCTTTAACTCAACAAGAGACTGAAGTAACTTGCTCCAAATTGGTCTTGTTTGTGTTGAGTCAAGCAGTTCTACTTATGTCCGAATATACAGTCACATTAACAACAGTGTAAATTATGCTTCGGTGAGAAAGGCAGATCTCTTGTGTTTTCAGTATGTTCACATCAATTATCAGTCATTTACCTGTGCTGAATACCTTTACCTAGATGGTATGTGGTTACCTCATGTAACAGCAATGAGGTCATGTCTATGCAATGGCATGGTGTCTTCTGCATAGTTAAGTTTCTTTAATATTAAAATGATGACATTTAAATAATTTCCCTGGAGTTTGCCATTTGATTTGAAATTTCTGGAAATGTGCTGGCAGGGAATTACTCTAGAGTCATTCCTTAATCTTTCTAGAAAGTTAGTCCAGAGATTAGTAATACTCTCTCCTTTTCCCCTTCCTTTCCCCAAATTAATCAGCTTACCCTGTTTCCAAGTAACAATTGCATTTATGAGATGTCTATTCCATGACTCATGGGTGAAATTACCTCTGAAGTTCTCCCCACAGTCCTTGATTCTTGAGGAGCACCACAGTGGTGCAGTGAGGTTGTCTTGGTGCTCTCTGACCAGACTGGGTGAGCCTGGCCTGTTTTTAGTGAAGAGGTGTCCGTGTCACGATGCATCACCTTCATCACGCTCTCCTGCCTAATCCCAGCAGAGGAGCCCCTGTCGGAGTCCTCTGGGGAAATGATGTGTCCCATCCACTTCTGCCACTGGCTCAGGTTAGACATTCTTTGTTGGGTCAGTGTGAAAACTCTGGAATCTTTTCGAATGCTGCCTTGATACCATGAGCAGGGCTGGGCAGCACCGAGAATCCCTGCAAGCGTGCTGCCATCTGTGGCTGTGTTAGTGGGGCAGTTTAACATGAGAGGTACTGGGGAGGGACCAGGTATTTGGACAGCATATGTGGGTTCAAGCAGGTAGCAGAGTTCTTGTTCATGTTAAAGAGAGGGGAGGAGGGGCAATACTGATATCTTGTTTTATGGGGGGGATTTAACAAAGGCACTGTTCTCGCGGAAGGCTATTCAGGCTGCCATTTCCCTAGCATTTTAAATACCACTCCACTCCTCTCATTACAGCTGGGGATTTTGGCTCTCCCAGAGGGGAGGAGATGTTCTAAATGGGCTGCCAGGGAGGTGGATTTAATGCACTAGGAAGAGCTGGCTTCACCAAGTTAAAAAGCAAAACAAAACCCAATCCTCCATTCCTATTTTTAGTGTTTATGACCAAGTATTTTTGCTTGGTTGCTCAATTTGAAAGGGTTTAGTGAGCCTGCCAGTTGATTGAAAGCTCTGTGGTGTGTGAGCTGGCCTGGCTGGGGAGCCCGCAGTGCGTAGTGATGAGGTCAGAGCTGTGCTGGAGGTTTTTTTCCACTGCAGTTTGTTGAAGGGTAAGGAAAATGTCCCCGGGGCAAAGGGGACGTTGGCTTTCCAGGTTGTGGTGATTCATCTTGCCTGGATAAGCAGTCTTTCTCCCACTCCTGCATTTTCATATCCCTCTACCTCACCGCCACTTCACTGTGCAACCAAATGCAAAGCCAGCCCCTTCTCCATGCAGGGGTTTTGCTGGGGGTCTCCGGCAGCAACCCCGGTGAGCTGCACCGCCTGGGCAGCATTAGCATTCAATGCCTGTCCTCCTGCCCAGTTCATGTTCTATAAATGGGTTTATTCTCGTTATTAGGAGCGATGTCCCTGGCATATGGAGTCCGTGTGATGCCTGCAGGCAGATTTCCTTCCTGTTGGTGTTGGTAAGCAGCCCAAGTGCCTCCTGGCAATTAGAAGATCGTTACCCATAATGCAGCACGCAGCATGCAGCCTGGTGGTTTTTCTGGAGGTCATTCTGACCGAATTCACCCTCAGGAATTGTACAGCGCTGGCATGACTTACCAGTGCATTAACAAGCTGATGCTTCAGTACAAGGTTATTTGAGTGCTCCCACATTATTTTTCCTAGGCAAGAAATAGCCATTCTGTCTAGTGGCCAACAGTGGTTAATAGGGGCTAGTCTGGAAGAAGAGGGAGCCGAGTACTGTCTGGTTTTGAGATGAGACATTGGGGCTTGTGCCATCTCCTTTGGGTTTAAAGCTGGGCCCTGTTTTGTTACCCCAGGTTGGAAATGCATGGGGCCCAGTTTGCCACCTCAGTTCTGTGTTACCACAGCACGTTCGCAATGAAGAGAGCAGCGTGTGGCAGGTGTGTCTGAGTCCCCATGGCTCAGCTTCAGAGGGGAAGACAGAGGGATGGGCCTGTGCCTCACCCCAGATCCACCCCAGTCTAAACCTCTGGGAGACAGGAAATGGAGGTGCAGATTGCAGCCTGTCCCAGGCAGTTTTGGAAGGGCAGGTGTGCCTGGCCGGAGGGGGACACCCACACATCAGCAGAAACCCTGGCAGGGCTCATGCTCCCTCTGGCGAACTTGAACACAGGGCAGAGGGCCTAGCTGCAGCATCACCAGCCCAAATCAGAGTGTTCTCCCAAGGCAATGATTTGTGTGCACCAAAGTTAATTGTTGGCAGTTTTTAGAGACTTTTAAAATCTCTAATTTATTTATTTTCATTTCTCCCTGCTAACATACATATGGCTGGATTGTGCATGCTGAGGAAGTGGCGTACTCAGGGAGAGGCACATACAAACCTATTGCAGTAAAACTGTTTTAAAACATTTCTCAAGCAGTTTTCCTGTAAGATATGGGGCACTCACTACCAGGGATGGTGTGTGGGGGGTGATTTGACTGACAAACCATTAGGAAGCCCAGAATAACTCACTCCTGGCTTGTCCCTTTGCATGCTCCAGAGGCCACCCCCGAATCCAACCCAGCTGTTCCTGCCACCCTCTGCCAGCCAGAGTTACACTGTCTTGTCCACAGCCAATCTCCTTGGGTGCATGTGGCTCTGTGCATACATATTTGTGCATATTTCATTTTGTTTATGCACGAGTGGCCTGAGCCAAGCTTTGTTCTTACACCCTCTGTAACCCAGGCTCCTTATCCCAGCTGATGCTCTTGATACTTAAAATAGTTTCAGAGGAAATTATGCAGCATCGTAGAGTCAAAGCTGTGCGTGAGTAGTGCTGGTGGGTGGACTTTCCTCAGGCAATTAAATTTTCTGGAGAGTGCCTGGAGATGAGGGGCTTTTGGCAGGAGCTTACTCGTTTGCTCCCTGTGCCCTTTGGTGTTTTCATGGCTAAAGGAACAGCAGGGCAGTGCAGGAGAGTGAGCTGCAAGGGCTACCTGCCACACACCACCATTTTATAACTATTCCCTGAGATCCTTGGCCTTGCTTTCAAACACAGGTCTGTCCTGCTTTCTCCAGTTACACCTGCCAAACTGCTGCTGGGGCTGAACCACTACCATTTGCACAGGAGTTTTATTTGTCCCTTGGGTGAACAATTAAAATGGGCTCTCTTGTATCAGTGCCAAATATTTGAGCAATTGCTTGTAATTTATATAAGTTCTTCCACTGGAACTGGCAGTACTGAGAAGCAAACCATCACCGCTGGTGTGTAGCTGGCCACCAGTCCTGGTGCTAATGCAGCAGAGCGTCCCTTCTCTTTTTGTGCACTCAGTTTTAGCTCTGTCCATGCTGGCCAGAACAACTGTAGGGCCAGAAAATGAAATAATAGGAACTATAAGCTCTTCTACAGCTGAGTGGTTTCAGAAATCTATCAATTATTAAAGGCATTAATTCCTCCACAATTACTGGCATGTTGTGACATATTAGAATAGAAGAGAGTTGGTGTCTGACCAAATCAGACTCACCAGACTATTCAGTGAAACCACTGAGTCCTTTTGGACTCACTTCTTTAGCTGAGTCGGCAGTGCTGGAACACACTGGGAGAAACAGCTAGGTTTTTCTCACTTGAGTCAGGATGCAGAAGTTCACAGTGGTGATATTTCCTCTCCTGTCTGATAATAATAAACTCCAATGTGGTGCCTATGAGACTTTCTATTGCTTGCTTGTATGTTTTTCTTAAGAAGCTGGATTCAGTAGGGCCCTGTACTGAAGGGGGTGAGACAAGAGCTCTTCATGTGCAGCCTCCAAGATCTACCTCTGTCCTGGCTGCCAGGAAAGCTGTTATATTTTTCTGTAATGAAATACTCCCGCTTATCACTATCAGAGATAGTGTGGCAGGTGGTGCCTTGGACCCTCACCCCATGAACACTTTTGAAGACTTCTATTCATGAGTACCTCCATTTGAGCAGGCAGGCATATGTCTCTACACTGTAACACCTTCATATTGCAAGATGGGAAGGGCCAGGAAAATGGCGAGAGCTCCCTAGCCTCATCCCTTAGGAATGTTTAGTCTTTTTCTGAGAGTTGCAGCTTCTCGAGCCCTGGGATTCTGGCAGAACCAATTCCTTCAGTGTGCTTGGATAGTCTGAGTTTTTAGGGGCCTTTTCTAATCCGACTGCTGTTGACGCTGTGTATCTGTAAGCAAGCCTTCTTATACAGACAATTAAGAGGTACCTTTTAAAATCATAACCATAAAATGATATCACTTATTAGAATTACAAGTTTCCTTTCTTTTGTACAGGTAATGGTAATAATTCTGCCTAATGACAGCAGTGGCCACAACAAACCTTATTCAATCTTAGCAGGAGGAAATTGTGCATTTTCTTTGCATGTAAGCTTCCATTATTTCGATGGGGCTCCTGTGACATAGGCCATTATATCTGCAATATGTATTTATAGCTGCTTAAAGACCTGAAAGTTTATGGAATAAATCTGATGCAATATAGCCAGGAGGCCTGTGAGTTTTCATTACACTATTGATTAAAAAGCCCACCACTACACTGTGAAGATAATGGAAAGAATTGGAAACTCAGTAAAAATTCCTTTTATTCTGTATAAATAATTTCACATTTGTTTTTAAAAAAAGAGTATTTGCCTATTTTTTTCCTCAAGATAATCTCTGCCTTTGTTTGAGAAAGGTTATTGATTGGGTTGTTAACTTAAATAGTCTGTGGCGGGTGTGACAGAGCACATGGCTGCAATTAATCTTGCAATGCAGAATCCATTATTGAAAAAGCTGTTCTAAGGCCTTCACTGGTCACAGAGCAACTGGAAGCAGCAGATTGCTCCTGCCCTTTAACGTCAGTTTTGGTCTTTAATGTTATACAGCCAGTGTAAGCAGAAGAGATTTTTAGATACTTTTAGGGTATCCATGTTAAAATTATCCTTCCCATCAGCCTGCAGTTGTACCAGGTGCAGGATACCAGAAATGGTATCTGAATGTGCTCACCTCCCCACTCCTCTAAGCAGATGTCTGGTGAACATAATGTACAATTAAGGCCAGTGGCATGTGAAACACTGATGTCACTATAAAATATGTTCTCAGTCTGAAAGTTCAGATCCAGAGGAGAGTTTTGACAAAGATGAGGGAGCTTTCAAACCTGATCTACACTTTAAAATATTGTTTTAGGAGAAAGGGATGAGCTGTTGAAAACATCATTGCAAGTTTTATTGTCTCTGTCTGTTGTTTATAGCTATTGCAGCATAGCAAAAGTTTAGGTAGAGAATGGTTATGGTAGATTAGAAACCGTCAATGTTAACATATTGCCTTCTCCTTCTACAGAACTCTCCCAGGGTGTATTTTAGAAGTCTGTCTATTGACTTCGGTGACACCATAAATATGTGTTACTTCTTCCCCCTATTAGATCTGCAGAGCTGATACTGACTTGTGAGAGTGATCCAGGGTTTCCCAGAGTAGAGCCACTGTCTGAATTATTAACTGAGTTTCAGCTGCAGACTCTGCTGCACACCTTAGCCACAGCAAAAACACTGTTCATCACACAATTAGGTGAAATAAGACCATTTCTCCATCTTAAGCACATAGCAAGAAGACTTTCAGCTCCCTGGCTTGTGTGTTACTGCAGTGTCCATAACTTGAATCCCATTTTGGACTGCTCTGTGTGTAAAAGAAAACTGTGGCCTGAACTAGCGTTTTTATTTTTAAGGGAAAAAACGGAATTTGAATCTACCTGTAGTAGCTTGCCACATGCAGCTATAGGACTTTGTGCTCAGATATTCTGACACAGAAGTTCTGTGATAATGCAGCAGGGATGGTGTTCACTAATACTGCCTCAGGAAGTCTTGGATATGTGAATTTTCTCATAGCATGTAAAACACTAGGTTTTGAACAAAAGTAGCAGGAAAAGAAAGAGAAAGAGATTGTGAAGAAGGAGAAACCAGGAAGGAAAGGAAAAAGAATTTTAATATTTTGAGTATCTACTGGCATAGTTGCCATATACTACAGTGCCTCACCATGCTGATAGGATAAGGAAAAATAGTCTTTCCAGTGACATTAAGTTGGAGTCATGGTACCACAAGGAATGTTGCTTAATGTGAAAGAGCATCTGACTTAGAGGCTGAAGAAAGACATCCTTTTTGCCCTGGGCTAACAGAGAGCAATCTGCAGCTATACAGACTCGACTCTTGTAGTCACAGTACTTGGAGAGAGAGCCTAATGGAGTGAATGAATTGGTGTTCTTGCAAAATATTCCTGCATTGCTACTAAAAAGAAACCACTGTGGCCCTCGCTCTATTCCAAATTTTTCTAAGGAATCCTCAGCCCTCAAGAGGCCATTTCTTTTAGGCATGTGGTAGGTGTGGTTCTTAAGAAGTGCTCTGCAATATAGGTAGGATGTATCACTTCAAGGATGAAGCACCACTGATGTGAGATGCCGCACAGAAGACCTGCAGAGGTGTTTTTGAGGCAAATGAGGAACAAAACAGTCAAGACTGATAACTGGAAGAGAGCAGGAGCAGCTATGAAGGGACAGAGATAAAGTAGTGAACAGAGCCTGACCCTCATGTTGTGTTAGAAAGGGAGGGTCCTCAGCTGGAGTCTCTGCAATGAGCAATGTGTGTGCACAGACAAGTGAGCACGTGAAGATGTGCATGCATTTAGCTGAGATTTATTTCTGTGAGTTTGATTCTTTCTGTTTTTTTTTTTTCAAATGTGACTAAAGCTATTTAACTCTCTGATTAATTCACTCCCCTATATGAGTTGTTTTCTGTGATATATTCCAGCACTGTACAACATTTCTGGAAGCAGCTCTTTGCTGTTGGGATGAATTCTTCCCTGATGTGTAGTGTGGCACATTAGTTCTGTTTACTGGTGTTGGAATAAGGTTTGCATTCAATGTAAATCATATCTGGAGGACCATTTCAGTGTCATGTCAGGTTCTGCTAGTTTGGTAGTATCAGAAAGTATATGTGGTCCTCTCAGCAAAAAAAGGTATCTTGTCACATCTCCTTTTGCTTAGTTGCAGTTTCAAGGTCCCCAGAACTTTAGTTGGTCCACTGTAAATCTCAGTAAACACTGTCACTTGTTTTGTGCTGACATCTCAAGGGCTCCAAAACCCTGTGATCTTCTTAGCCCATCTGAGCTCATCAGTATTGTCAAGATGTTTCTTTTTTTCAAAGGCTTAAGAGTGATATGAGCAATTTCATTGATCCCTCCTTCTCTAAATATCTCCTTTATTTTCTATTCAATATATTTATATTTATTTATTTTCTATTCAATATATTTAATAAATATACGTATACATTTCTTTGCTGGACAGGCTTAGTTGTTGTATCACAACTGTGCAAATATAACTGGAGAACAAAAATTCTTACTACAGCATTTGGTGGTATCATGGACACATAAATATATTCCCTGCAGCTTTACTTCCTTATCCAGCAATTCTCAGCAACTGTTTGCTTCACTACTTGGAAAACACAGAAACTTTTTGTAGGGTGGTGATGGGTGCTGTGATGACACAGCAAAATGTTACTGATAGGAAGATGACACATCTGTGCCCACATCTACCACAGACATGCCTTTTTTTTCTTATTGGAGAAACATCCTTTCTTTCTCCACTCTTAAAAGGCACTTAGGCTGGTGGAAGTGGAAAATATTTTTTCCAATCCATTGGTTGTAGTCTAAGAACAGCAGATTGGATAGAGGTGGAAAACCCCATGCAACTTATGGTGCCAGTTTCTAGAAGAAGCAGGCGGTAGTGCTGGATGTGCATACCTGTGTTCCTAGTCTTTCTACAGATGAGCAATTCACTCTCTCTGCCCTGACTATGCACAGTGTTAATGTTTAAGTGTGTCAGAGAAGGATTCTAAATATGGGGCTTTCCAAGAAAGCAGGCAAGAGCTCATTGCAGGAGATTTAGGCAATGTCTCAGCCAGGTAAGGGTGGTTTGGGAGTACAGTACTTTATTTCAGTGGTGTATTTGTCTTCTTTTGTTTTGCAGAAGGAACACTGATCCTACCTTTGGTTTGTTTGTTTGTTTGTATTTTCCCCTCCAGAAAGCCCATTGCTGACCCTGCTACTGTGATACCGCTGTTTTGCAAAGCTGAAGTCGACACGCATGTAGGGGCGGGGGTTGTAACTCTGGCAATTTGTCTTTCCCGATTAGATGTGACTGTTCTGCTAGCTTTCCCTTCTTTATTCCTTTCATTTAGTTCATTGTGGGAGTTGGCTTGGGATTTTTTTTCCTCTCGGTTTCCTGTTTTGATCCTGGAAGGTTAGCTGTGCAATTTGGTTTCTTCTGTGCCAACCAACTTTAATGCCAGAGCTCTTAAAAAAAATTAAAAGCTATATCCTTCCATCCTGTTTTGCGTCTTCTCTGTACGCTACTGCTTCCATTTAAGCAAAGTTTACAGAATTGCTCCACCCATTTGGACACCAGGAAAGGAAGCTGTGAAATGGAGAATAACCTCATTTCCACCAGGTCCTTCGTTCCGGTCGAAACAACACTAATTGAAACTGTAGTCCAATTTCTATTAAGATGGATGGCCTCTCTCTGAAATTGGGTTTGTTTCTGATTTCATCCTTTTTCTTATTTTCTTTTAAAAAAAAATAAATCCCCACAAAAGCCAACTCAAAGCCAAACCATTTTTAAGAGCTCTGAATAAAACTGCTTTGCCAATGGGGAATGGGTGGAGATGACTCTGATTTTCTCTTGTGCCCGGCAGCGAAAGGGTTAATGCCTGCTTTCCTCTTTGGTATCTGTTAGTTGCAGCCCATGTTGTGATCAGTCCATGTCCATGCCTGTTTCGTTCCCGAATTTAATACCGGTTAATTAACAAGCAATAATGAGCGTTAACATTGACCATTGTTTCCGATCTTCCTCAGGACACCCGACCTGCCTGCAGTTCACCACAAACATGACTGAGGCTGTTAAAACCTATCAGTGGCAGTGCATTGAGTGCAAATCCTGCAGCCTTTGTGGGACCTCAGAGAATGATGTGAGTCCATTTACCTTTTCATGCAAATAAGCATCACTGCAAGCTGCTGCCATGCCCACCCTTGAGAAGCATGTGGCACTGGTGTGGGTCCTTGTTTTACTGCTGCTTCCATGCATCTCCAAGGAAGAGCCACCCCTGAGAGCAGAGATGGGCTTCTCCCCATTGTCCCCATTCAGCCACTGGTCTCTGCTGAAATTACCACCGGTATCATATAGGGCCACTTAAGATGCTGATACTTGTGGTTTGTGTACTTATTCAATAGAAATTAGCTGGGGACCATGTATTCCTGTTGCAGGGAGCTTTCAGCATGATAATCAGAAGTAGATGTGAATACATGATAACCCAAGACAAGCAAGTATGCTCCTTCTGTCCCTGATTTTCTTTACTTTCTTGATATGATTTTTTAAACTTAATTACAAGACTTGGGAAACATGAAACCATTTGAAGTGGGGTGGCTAAGCCTTACCTAATCACCAACTCCAGTGATTTCCAGAGCCTGCAGCTGAACAATGTACTCCCTGAGGGGTTTGCAGTTAAAATCTGATGCTAAGGGTCCTTGGTGGCCCATGAGAACCTTGGAAAATTGACAGTGGCTGGAGAACTTTGAAGGTGATTAGCTAACACTATATTCCATACAGCAGAATAAATTTGATGCCTGAGATTTTGTTTTTGCTTTAGCATAAAAAATCTAAACGCAGGGAGCTTAGGAATCACAGGATACTTCAGAGCAATTTTTTCACCAAAATATATGAAAGACCCGCAGACCACATGGTGGGATCATGTAATTTCCATCTGTTTCACAAAAAATTTACTCAGCTGAGTTTTGGAAAGCTGTCTAAGTCAAAGATTTCCTCTGAAGGAATGAGATCAGCACATGGTGACACCGGAGCCCAGCAAAGCCTGTCCTCTTCTCTCAGTACAGCATATCCCTGGCATAACAGCTTTCACTCCTGCATCATGAGGCCATCTTGGACTGGAACTCCTCCACTTCTCATAGTGATTTTCTGCTTAGAAACTGAACTGTCTTTGTGCTGAGAGAGGCTTTCTGCAGCCTCTCAGGAATATGGTGGCTAATCATGGATGAACAAATGTGATGCTTGTAGCCTTTACATTCCCAGCAGTCTCTTCATCTCTGTTGTTGCAGCTCTGCATTCCCAGCTGAACATTGCTGGTTACCGTACTTAAGTTTTCATCTTGGCAATAGACTAATTTGCATAATTGTCTCTCTTCCCCTCTCCTTCTCTCCCTGTTTCCCTACTGTCTCTCCAACAAACCTGCCTCAGGACCAGCTGCTCTTCTGTGATGACTGTGACCGTGGCTATCACATGTATTGCTTGAATCCACCAGTCTTTGAGCCCCCAGAAGGTAACATATGACTGAAGTTTGCTTTACAAATCACAATGAAGTCGTTGTGGAGAAGGGAAAAATTTCAGAAAGTTGTTTTGAACCGTGTAGGCTTAAGGAAACTGCAGCAAAGCAAAGGGAGGTAGCACTGGAAAGAAACAAAATTAATAGATGTGAAGCGCTAGTGTGATCTATGGTATCCTATTCAATCTTACCTGGTCTCCTCCTCTTCCAGAAAAGGGCTCTTTTGTGGGTCATGGGTACCTCAATTTAGTCAACTGAATTGATTGTCTGTGAAATGTGACTTTGGACTTCTTAAGAAGTCAAAGTCCTGGAGAGAAAGCCTCGGACAAGGAGGTCCTCTCCAGAACATCTGAGAGCCTGTTGTCAGGAGACTGGATTAAAGGGAATTACCTTCCTTCCTCTATGATATGTTTCTGTCTTGGCAGGGTGAGGGTTTTGTGGTCTGTATTACATTTGGTATGTAGTTATGCCCTCTGCAGGGGGTTCAGCTGGACTATGCTATGACTGGTTGGAGTTTGTCACTTGGCTGTAAAGCAGAGGAACCAGTCTCTTACCAGTAGAGGTTCTCTGACTAAAATCCTCAGAGAGCAGTAGAATTGGGGAATGAGACTTGTGAGTGACTGCAGTTTACATGAGGGGCAGGACAAGAATAATTACAAATTAATCACGCATTCAGAAGCAAATGTTTGTAACTTTGGTAAAGAGGAAGCTAAATCAGGAGGGGGAAATTTTGAAATGCAGCTAATAATTATCTAAAGGTTTCTGTTCCACTGGGAAGTGGTTTATTGGAAGTGTGAAAATACAAAACACCTCATTGCAATGCACATCCCAGCAGCATTGCAGCTCATGTAGAAAGCCTGTGGACACAAAAACAAGGGCAGCAGACTCTGCTTCACAAAAGTACAGGCAATTCCAATATTAGGAATATCTGATATACTATTCAAGCCAATCTTGACATAAACTCTGAGTGCCTGGATTTTATGTTATTCCTATAAGAAGGATTTCTTCATTTGCAGGGAGCTGGAGTTGTCATTTGTGCCAGGAGCTGCTCAGAGAGAGAGCATCAGCTTTTGGCTACCAGGCCTGAGGAGCTCCAGCAGTCAAGAAATACCTTGCTCCTGGTGTTGCCATACCAGCACACAATTCCCATCCAGAACACAAAGACACGACCCACATCCAAATGAATGGACACTCAAATACAGGAAGAGGCATCTGTAGTATTCACTGTCACTAATGCCAGACCTCCTGGGCTCTGCTAGGACTGTGCACTTTCCTAGTGATCCAGATGAAATCTCTTCACTGCTATGCATGGTTGCTGCTTGCCATTAACAGGCTCACATGCATTATGGAAGGGGGAGGTTTGTTATACCAACATGGAGGGGTCAATTTTGTGTGGCCTTGTGCTTTCTGTTTAGTCTTTTTTTTTTTTTTTAATGAAAAAGTAGTAGGATATTTCCCAAGGAATTATTGGTGAGTACTTCAGCTGGGAGCAGCACCAGGTGTTTCTCTTCACAGGCTTGACTGGAAATCTTTTTACTGCAGCCACTCTGTAGATGCATGGGTGCTTAAGAGGGGTGCTCTGAGAGTTGCATTTAGTTCAATATTTCCCAGTTCATGAACAGCACATTGTCACTAAGAGAAGCATTGATCAAAACTTTTTGGGGTGACCCTTTCTCCATTGAATCAAATGCCCTGATTTGGCAGATCATTAGGAATCTGTTTTAAGTGTAAGGAAGAGCAGTACTGGTATGTACACATTCAGATGCTTAGAAATGCCTTTGGTATGTAGGATATTCAGGCATATTGTCCCACTGAAACACGAGCAATACCTTCCAGACACATAATTTCTTTTTGTTCAGAAAATTCTAGTGAAAAATCTTACGTATATGCAACTGACTTTCTGTTTAGCTCAGAAAATTGAACAAAAGAAAAATTGTCATCTTAAGTTGATCATAGAAAGTAAAAATTGTCAGCTTTCTGAACAATCTAATGCAAGTTGCAAAAAGGGACAATTTTGGCTTAAGGTCAAATGAATCACTTTGATTAATTTTTTGAAATTAAAATGTTCTGCAACTGAAAGCTGCATTTTCTGGGCATTGCCTAATCCGGGCTTTCAGCATTTCCAAAGTGTTACTGTTTTTTGTCAAAATAATTATAGAGATCTAACGGAATTTCCAAATAATTTCCCCCCAAATTACCTACGACCACATTTTTGGTCAATGACATAATTTATCTGAAAACCTTCCCCAACTCTAAAGAAAAGAATCATTTGCTGAACCTAACATGAAAAGAAGAATTTTCATAATGATTAAAAAATTTATACTAGTAGGAATAGTTCTACTTTATTTAAACAAAGCTTTACATGTGAATTGAAGAAATATTAAGTGAGAACATCCATTGAAAAAAAATCATTGCAGTTGAATCTCTTTGAATAATTTAAGACATTACTAGGACAATAAGTACGTCAAATATTTTCTACAAAATACATCTTTAAGGTTAAAAACCTACCACTCCGTGAACTGCCAAGTAGCCCAGAATAACCATTTTTTTGGGTATGATGTATATCACTTTCTATGCATAGATTTAAGTGGGTTTATAATATAAATTTATGAGAGCAGCACGTGATTCATGTTGCTGGTACAAGTAGATAAGGATACTGAAGATTGTATTTGGCATGTTTATATTGGTTGAAACTCTTCTGCAAAATTAAATGTCCCCAAACACTTGAAAGACATTGTGAAACAATATTGGTGAGCTATTTTTTCTTCCTTCTCCTGCTAATTGCATTTAGTTAGGATGAGCTATAGTGACCTAGTGCACTTTTTCTCATTATTTTGATAGTTTCTTCCCCTTTTGTTCAGCTTACACACCAAAAGTAGCTGTCTCAGCTACTGGATTCTCCCACCTACTGTTGCAGCCTCTTCTCAGGCTGCAGCAGGAGTATTTTAACCTGTTAGAAAAAAAAAATGTAGGAAGTATTTATCCTAATTGTATTGGACCAAATCTCTCCTGGAGCAGCTGCACTGGCTACCTGTAAAATTCATTCAATATCTTGTGCTTTCCATGTGACAGCCCTTCAATGAGCTGAGAGCGCAAAGAAAATTGAGCATCAAGTCTGGAGAGAGCAAAGTGGAAGCCTGTGCACTTGCATCAGGTGTCTGATACCTGTTGGGACATGACCTTTGAGCAAATATAAAGTAAAGCATCTTCCTCCCAGTCTGGAACTGGCCTGGCCCTGGGGAGCACTTGAAGGACACAGCTGATCTGCATGAGCATTTATACCCATATGCTGGTGTGGTTGAACCCTGCTGATCTGGTACTTTGGGACCATCACATGGTTCAGTCTGATACAAAATCCTGTTGCTGTTGTGGCCAGGAGTGCAAATGTGTGTTTGCCAGAGACATCACTGGGCTCTCTCACAGAAAATGGGCGTTTTGGGAAGAGTGACTGGAAATGAGAAGTGTGTGTGCTGGAGGAAACTTCTGTGGTGGTACTGGTTGTGGGATCAGCAGATGTAGGTTAGTGTTTGGGCTGGTCCTCAGCTGCCAGTCTTGCTGGACCTAAAAACTTCCATCATAAAAATGGCCATCGCCTTCCAGTGTCCTGATGTTTGCACTGACCTTGGAGGAGTGGGACAATGTCTGCATTCCTAAACAGAGAGGACATGCATGTTGTTTTGGCCTGTGCGTTAAGCAGACACTGGTGGCTCATCATGTAAGTCTCAGGTAGCCTGGTTGGTGGAACCGCTGCTGCAGAATTTCAGTGGTCTCCATCCCTATGACAGAGACATTGCTAAAGGAGCTGTGCTCTCTGTGCACACCTGCTTTCTTATTTCATGGTTTTGATCCAGAGCTGTTTTTTCCTCCCACAACCATACTGCAGCCAACAGTATCTTTCATGTTCAGAAATACACCTCCGTGGCCTTGCTGAAGTTTCATCACTAATGAGGTATGACAGAAGGACAGATTGCTAGATCTTCAATGCCAAAACGTTGTTTGCCATCTGAGATCAGTGAGACAGGGTGCTTACCCACAGCAGACCAGCTGTGTTTCATCTCTCCAGGTTTACGCTGTGTGCTGTATAGCCAGGCAGCTCCAGGTAACTTTGGCAGCAGATTAGGTACAAGCTCTCCCATGCGGAGAACTTCCTCCAGCTGCAGCCTCACTTCAGCTGAGTCCAGGATAAGGGGCTGTAATGGAGCTCTCAGTGACGTTTTTAGCATGCATTTGGAGCCATGTGTGTTGGTGCACTTTAGAAACACTGACTGACCTCCCAGGTGAAAAATGCACCAGCTTTGCTGAGATGTGGAGAGGTTATGGCACTACCATGGGGGTGAGGAAGAGTCTGATAACTGATTCCGTGTCACCTGCTGCCCCGCTGGGGATAGTCCTCCTGCATGACTGCTGGGATGTGTGACTTGGGTAACACCATCTGCTGCCAGGCAAATCTTGCCAGTGGTCTGGTCTGGCCACCAAACAGTGTGAGGGCTCTGGCTCAGTGTGCTGCTGTCTCTCTTGCTATGGCAGGAAATGCAAGTTTGTTGGCAGTCTCTGAGATGAACAAACTCTAGTGTTTTTCAAAACTCTTCTGTGTAGGCAAGGCAATTAATATTTTAGCAAAAATCAGGGCAAACTACCAGGAGATGGTAGATCCTGCATGTCTTGAAGACTTCAAATCAAGAATGGACAGATTCCTAGATGTATTTTAATTAAACACAATCTTATTTAATCACAGGAATGTCTGACTGAAAAAGGTTTGTGTTATAAAGGAAGTCAGGCTGGATGATGTAATTGTTCTTCCTGGCCTTATTATAAAAACAGATGTTTACTGTGGGAGAGGATGTATTTAAATACAAGTGTGTCTGCATAATGGCCTTGAAGTATGTTAGTTAAACATATGCACATGATCCTTCTACTTTTAACTCCTTTTGGATAGCCTGAGAAAGGTCAGTTAGAGAAAATCATCTTTACTGATGCAGTAAATTGCACATTACCTCCTTCATGCCCACAATGGCATCTACTTTGGTGTTGGCTACCTCGGGCTGTTCCAGAGATTGAGCAATTCAGACTGTATTGTGTGAAACCATGGCTTGCCTCTGGCTCTGCCTCCATCCCATTTGTGTGCTGCTCTGCCCAGTTTTCTGTCCATGTGAGAAGAGTGGCTAGGGAGGGCAACACCTGTGGGGGTGGATTCAGAAATCAGAGGGGTGGAGAAATGACCACTGAACGGGTGCATCCACTGAGGAAGTGAACTTGTGTTGCCATCACAGAGCCTTCCTCAAAGCTTGGAAAAGGCAACACCTTTAAGAAACATGAAATGGGTCCTGATCTGCCCCCAAATGGTGCTTCCATAGCTGTGCTGTTGCATCAAGTTTACAGTGCAGAGAGATTTCCTTCTGTAAACATACCTCAGACCAGTTCTTGAGCTAGGAAAGCCACCATTAAGTGTGTTCTTTTGAAGCAAATGTTACTCTAAATAACTTTGAAATTGTGATTTTTCATCTCCCTTTAAAAGGACCTTAGTGAATTCTGCCCCAAAGGAAGATTCTCCTGCACCATGCAGTGTTATGGGGCTGTAGCATTTTCTTTACACCTACAGCATGTGTTTTGACAGGGGTCATTTGGGAGGTGAGGAGTGGATGGGGGTAGAAAGGAATATTAATTAAGCTTGTCACTGCTAGAGGGATAGTGTGCATTGTGGGCAAGAAAATTCCAGGTAGAGCTGGGCATGATTTTTCTATGTGGAATGAATTTCTTTTTAAAAAAGGTGCTTTTGAGAGAACCATAATTTTTCATATATTGAAGTCCAATCTGGCAAATTATTTATACAAAAACTGAGGAGGAACAATCAAAAGAGTTGAAAACTATTGTTTCAGTCTTTTTAGAAAGAATCACTTCAATATTTGAATTTTAAAGTTAATATAATTTATATTGGGAAAAATCTGGCATCAGTCTGTGAGGGAAGAAAGCATAAATCTTATGGAGGACATGAGTAAAAGACAGATTATCTTTTCAATATTGTTATGGGAGGCTGTGGGATGATCACGAGAAAGTCGCCTGACATTTTAACAGTTGACCAGTTCTATAATTTTGGGAAAATAAGTTCTGTGGGGAGGAGGAGGCAGACAGGTCAGGAAAGCTCCCTTCTCTAACTGGTTCTGGGTTCATGATGATCTTACCATCTCCTACTTTTGCATGACAGGAAGAGGGGAGCGTGCAGTTGAGCAGGGTGACCATGGCTGCCAGGCAGGAGCAGGGGGTGCTGCCCCAGCCCCCCCAAATAAGGAGTGTCTGCAGAACGAGCCCCCAGCCAAACTGGCAGGGATGCTCGCGGACTGGGGGCCAAACCTAGAGCTCAGCTCCCAGCCGCTGACCCGGGTGGGGGACAGCCTGGCCCGCAGTGCTGTGGGCTGTGCCCGGCTACCCGTTCCAGGGGCGCTCGGAGCTGCTCTCAGCCAGTCTGGGAGCAGGACATTCCCCACACTATGCCTATGTGGAGTTGTAAAGCACGGGGCTTATTTTCACTTACAACAAGGATTGCAGCATGGCTGTGGGCAGGTACTCAAATCTGTGCCTCGCTCCTGGAGAAAAGGCAAGATGGCAATTCTTGGCTGCTTTTGCGAAGCACTTGGAGCCAACAAACAGTGTGCAAGCCCCAGGTGCTGCTATTTGCCACAGTGCTGCAGACCCAGGCTGTGGCAGAGCAAGAAGAGCCTGCTCTTCTGGGCTGTTCCTTACACCATTATTTCTGCCAGCCACGGGCCCATGATGCTGCCTGGGAGATAGGAGCAGGTGACAAGGCAGGAGTTGGATGCAAAAGATCCAAGACCCTGCAGAAGGAACAAAAAAGTTTAGTTGCTGTGGCTGTGCTTCTCTGGTAAAAGAGGACAGGAATCATGATTGGCAGGCAGCCAAATCCATCTTTGATGGTGATAAAATTACTAGCAATGACCTCCAGCCCCAGCAGTAGTTAAATGGCTTTTCAGGGCAGGCACCAAACCTGGTCTGGTTTACATAAGATAAACTCAGGTTTGCTGGAGGGGCAGGGAGAGGAGGGGAGTGTCTGTGGTCTGAAGGGGACTGATTTGCAAGTGCAGCAGCCCAGCCCACTCCCCATCCTGTTGCCCTGGCTGTGCAGGCTCAGGCAATGTCCCCATCCTAGCAGTGCCAGTGCCATTGTCCAGGGCCAAAGCATCATGTCCCTGCTCCTGGGAGCAGTTTCGCAGAGAGCACTGGCACTGCCCCAGCTCTGTCTCTGGAGGTGCTGGCTGGGGCACAAGGTCTCACTGCACTGCAGACAAGAGCGAGAGCGACTGATGCTCCCAGGCAATATCCTCGGCCCTTGGGATCAGTGGCTGTCTCAAAGGAGGCAGGCTGCGGGTTGTGCAAGCACAATTTTGCTGTCCTGATGGCCAAGCCTTAGCACAGGCAGAGGAGAGGTGCATCACTCTCCTGTCTCTCCAGCTGCATCGCTGGGGTGTTTGGAAAGTGCCTCCACCACTGTGCCTTGAGGCACTCAGCTGAGGGGAAAGGGGAAGGTAAAGAACAGCAAGTGCCTCCACAGGACAGAAGGGGTTTTAGGCTTTACCCTTTTATTATATGCCAGTGAGAATGCACTCCCCAGGCATTTAGCAGCTGGGGAATCAAGCCAACAGTCTACTAATATTTGTTGTGTATTTCTGCCATGTTGGATGAAAATGTAGAGTGTTATTACATTAGTACATTTAGAATATATGTTGTTACTGATATTTTGAAATGAGAAAACTACTATTTTCAGATCAGCTTACTGCCCTTCGTGTTCATGAAGTTAAAAATAAAACACTTCATACCTGAAAATTGCTGATTTTTCAGGTATTGATATTTTCTTTCAGACTCCTGTCAATCTAGTTATCCATCTGATTCAGTTCATTGTAACAAACTATAGGTTTCACCTCCATGGTGACTTGGGAAATATTTAATCTCTTCCCAATTTCAGAAGCTAGGGAGAGAGAAGGGCAGGTTTTTTTCTTTGTATTTGGAAAGACTGATAAAGGGTGACACATTCATTTCATGTTCATCTCCTTTCCATGTCTTGAATGATTGAATTGGTTGGCTGGGAGAGCATTCCTTTCTGTAGTGGTCTGAAGGGTCTTTGCTGCCAGGGCTCACCTCTGTATGAGAAAGCACAGTCCAGCATTTTGTCCACTTGGATAGGACTGCTCCTGCTATTGCCAGCAAGACTTTGGAACTGCTAATTCTCATCAGGGACCCTTGTGCCTACAAGATTCCTTGTAGGCAGCACTTTCCTTCCACAATATCCTTCCACTTCTCAAGATCTTCTGCCTGGAAGGACAAACCCCCTGCTGCCCATGAACTCTGATGGAGCACAGATCTGTTTCTAGCCTCAACATGTGCTTCTGCTGGACACAGGACCGCATTTGGATGTTCACAATCTACTCCCACTGCAGAATTTGGAAGCAGCAGTGAAAAAGGTTGTATCTGCTGAAAACCAAGAGACAAGACATGAATGTTATACTTCCTTCATAGCTCTCCTGGATTGCAACACTAGAGATGTGCCTCTGCATACTTTTTGGAAGGCTGTGCATCAGGAATTTCCAAGTGTCATCTACTTTGAACTTCATTACAGAGTATATTCCCTTGTTCATTCTTATTTTCTTACAGTATTTCAGAGACAATGTATACTAAAACTGATTTGAAAGGTTTAGAACAATTCAGAAATAGACAGGTCCAAGTCAAACCATTAGCTTTTATCTCTCCCTTAGAAGTGTTCAACAAACTTTTGATCATTGCAGAGAGTCAAGCTGGTGTGCTTATTTAATCTCAACTCAGCATTAAGGCCATACAGTAGTTCATAAAGTCTTTTTAATAATGAAATATTGTTTTAAAAAAGTGAGAGATATTTCCTTTTTACCTTGATGGCTTTCCATTTCTTCTGCTGCAGCAGAGATCAACAGTCTCCCTGTTTACTTAGACTTCCTTCCAGTACTGCAGCCTGGGTCAGAAGTGATGGGCATAGCCCTGGAAATAATGTATTTCATCGAATTGCAGATGTAAAGAGAAGCTCAAGAGTATTTAAGTAAATTGTCATCTGTGCGACTCAGTTCTTCTAAGAACCAGAAGCTTGTGTACATTCTAATTTATTGGATCACCTTTTCTTCATCCGCCATTTCAGGTTGAATGTGTCATTGGTGTACACTTTTTTTTTCCCACTAGAAGTGGTTGTAAAGAAAAACACAACAATTAAAATTGGGGGTGAGGAAGATTGAGTTACAGTCTTTGCTGTTGATCCTTTATTTGATTTGGGACAACATCATCCCCATTATTCTAAAGGAAAATAGAAGAAGGATAAATCTGTGACATCTCAGCACTTGTCCCAGATAAAAGCTGTTTTGTCATCATCTTGTAAGTTCACTTTTAAAATGCTGAATTAATGATCTCTGAAGAGTGACACTGGCACAGCCTTAATGTGTGATGCTGTGGTGTTAATCTTTAATTAGGGGACTTTAAGTTATATATACAAATATATATATACACATATATATTTGTGTATCATCCTAATATTGTTTACTGTAAACATTGCTCGCTGATCAGGAGTAGATGTAGAGTCCTATAGTAAGTATTACTGAAGAAGGAGGAAAGAGAAAATCCTACTTATTTTGGAAAGGTGTGCCAGCATTCTAACAAATAGGACAAAACATTATCCCTTACAACTTAATCTGAATTGTATATGGAGCATGACTTGTCAACACATGAAAAAGAACCAATGCTCTAAAAGTGGGGCTAATTCTCAGCTGCTCATTCACATTCATCCACTGACTTTGTGGCTGGCCTGGTATCCTTAAAGATGCCAAGTCTGTCTTGGATTTTAGTTTTTATGAAAAGGTGTGTAGCTGCTTAATAGTTGAGCACACTCAACACATGCAATAAAACAGTTATTTCTATCTCTGTCATAAATCTGGTCTGTTTATGCCTTGTTCTGGCTCAACCTGACTCTGGTGATGCCATGTCACAAGTTCCAAAGGAAAATAAGAAATCTTAGCGAAAGATAATGATGGAACAGTCAGCAACCAGGGCAAATGTCTCTCTGACTTCATGGAGTTTGAGCTTGTTTCATCAGTTTGAGCTTGTTTCATCAGTTTTTGGTATACTGCCTTCTGATTTTCTGTAAACAACTCCTCACTGCTATAGCAGGAAACAGTGGACAGCAGCACATTATTTTCCTCACCTGTATGGGACCTCACTTCACTCAGCTCCATCCTCCCCTTTCTTACTCATTTCTAATATGTTCTAGTATTTTTGATATCTCTGTCTCTTCACATGGAAATCTTTTCCAGCCTCTCTCATTTTTAGCATCTCTCCCTGGAGTCAGTCCTCTTCAGCATCATTTGCTCTGAGACAGTCACCCAGGATATGCCACAGGTGCTTGAAGCTTTACTTCTGTCCCAATGGTATGTCCTGACAGCATGTCTGCTTTTTAGCCATCCCGTAAGTAGGCCATGGTCATCTCCGGGATATTTTTCCTTTGTGATTACAGCTCATCCCAAAGGAACCTGTGTTATAGCCAAGTGAAACCATGCAGCCTTGCTGCTGGCACACACACACTCCTTTCTCCAGTGCTCCAGCTGGGGATGTGGTCAGGCTGCTGGTGCATGAGATCACATCCAGCAGGGCTGCTCCCTGGAAGCCAAAGTGTTGCTTAGTAACCCACTCATGGAAGTACCAGAAGCATTTTTCAATCTGTCACATTGGCAAAGAATGCTGGCTTCTTGATTTAGAGGCATTCTGCTGTGTGTGGCAGGGCCATGCTCCATTATCTTGCATCCAGCACTATCTGCAAGCAAGGAAATGAACCTCCCATTTAATGGAGGGGCTGGGAGAAGGTGGGGGGTGTGAGGCACAGAAAATATTTTCCTAGGAACATGAAGCTTTTAGCTGGTTCTCCTGACATCCAGTCCTCATCTTAACTTCCTTCCCATGGGAGATATTGTCTGCTTATGAAATGCACTCCAGGGTCCTATAGCAATTGGCCAAAGAGGACCCTGCAGCACCTTCATCTATTATGAGACATTACTGCAATAAAACGTGGTGTGTCATACAGAAGCTGGATGAGGTATTACAATATTTATGCTGTAAGCTTCAGTGTCATGGACAATTGCTACAGAATAATGTATGTCTTTTCTTAATGCAGTGGAGTCACAGCAGCTTCAGCAGAGCACTCTGAACACAGATCATCTGTGATTGCATGGTTCCCTCAGTTATTTTCAAATTATTCTGTTACAGACACTTAAATGAAAAATATCCTCTCATTTAAAAATAGACCATAAAGGCTCTTAGGTTACTCTCCCTTTTAAGAATAATTCAGTCTGAGAGCAAAACATCCAAGAACTGGGTTCTGACTTGAGGGGCTTACTCCTTTATCTGGCACTGGTCTATCATTAAAAATGGCTTCAAAAAGTAACTTGAGGGCTTTTATTTGAGGTGCCTTATTGATTTTGCTATCACATCTCCTCATTTTGGAAACAAAAAGGTATTTTAAACAATGTCTAGCTTTGAGCTTTGGGGACCAGCTGGACTCCTCCCATCCTATTTTTTCTTGTCAAAGACAGTAGAAACATAGAGTGTGTCCAGCCATGGTATCGCCCATTTCTGTGGCTTGCCTCCTGCTGACAAATTGTGTCCTGGAAGCCCTCTGCAAAAAATTGAAGGGCTTTTATATGAGTCGTTGAAGGTCTAGGGTGGTCTGAAGACGAGATTGTTAGACAAATGTACCCAAGGGCTCTTTTGGTCTTTGGAGTGTCATTTACCTGGGCTTATGCTCAATGTTGCAGTGATGAAATCAGCAAGTTTCATCACATTTTTTTTGTGTAAGGCCTTATCAGTGCAAGTGACATGCACAATAGTCATGTGCTAAGGCTTGGCTCAATATAAAGATGAAAAAACATCCCACAGTATTGGAAGCTCCCGACTTAATTTCTGAGAACTTTTTGAGGAGCAGAGTACCTTCCTGTGCTCTTTCCCAGTCTAATAAATAAATTAGGCTACGGGATAAAGAGTCCTTCAAATTTATTGTTTGTAGTTGTATTTTTATTGCACATAGGTTAAGAAATGCAGAAAGTGATCAAAAAATGCTCCTGGTGACTGGCCAGCATAAGAGCATTTGGTCACCTGCTGTGGATCCCAGAGCAGAAGTGTCTACATCACAGAAATATTCAGAATGAACTGTTTTCTCCTGG
Organism: Irena cyanogastra; assembly: GCA_013397155.1. Classification (NCBI taxonomy): domain Eukaryota; kingdom Metazoa; phylum Chordata; class Aves; order Passeriformes; family Irenidae; genus Irena; species Irena cyanogastra. The sequence continues at coordinate 5,904 of VWZV01009663.1, read as the reverse complement.
GGGCAGGGAGCATTCTTGGCAGGGAAGCAAAGACTATGAAGGCTTGATCTACATTTTAACTCTTAGAACTGGCTATGCCAGCTCAGAACTGATGGAAAGCTTGGCATTGTGATGCTTTGCTCTGGGGAAAAAGGATTCAGAGAAGCACTAAGTGTAAAATACATTATTGTTTTAAAAGAATCAGGGTATCTGTTTCCAGTCTTCTAATACATTAACCTAGAAGTTTGTTTGTAATTAAATAGTCTAGCCTTACCAGTTAGGCATTGAAGCAAAAAACTTCCTGTTATAAGGACAGTGGGCTAGGGAAGAGCAGGTGTACTGGGTAACCTCTAGGCAATACTGAGAAAGCACATCCACTCCCTGCATTCACAGGGGAAGACACCACTTTCTTTGCACTTACTGCACATTCTGCATCTTAAAATTATTTGAGGTGAGAACCATTTTAGACCAACTGAGTTAGCTACAAGGCAGGAGATGTTCCACTAGCATTAATTCCTGTTGTTTAGGTTTTGGGGTTTCTATCTGCTCACATACTCACAGACTTCTTTTCAACATCTGAGGATGCTCTAGATTACTTCTGTCTCACCTAACTGGGATCTGCCCGGCCTTATGGAATCAACAAATTGTGGATTGGAAACTGCCCCACTTCCTGGCTGTACATACCCCTATCTATACAACATGTATGTGTATGTTGAGTGATTGCATTGTAGTGGCTTTTGTAATGCAATAACTGTGGTGTCAAGAAAATGTGGTTGGAGAAAACTATATTTACAAATAAACATAAATAGAAAATCAAAGTCACTGAAAAGGCAATACAGCTGAAGAATTCTTACTGTGAGCCACCATCATGTTTTCCACAATATGCCAACTTCTGTGTCCTCTAAATAGCCATTTATCCTCTTTGCAGCAGAAGTGAACTTTAATTTTATGTCTGTACTCTGAACTGGAGAAATTATTGCTCAGTCTTTTCATTAATGTGCTGATGAATTGAAACTTTGTCATGGGTTTGCCAATTTCCGTAGCTTCCCACCAAAATAATCCAATGCCAATTGGTGAATAGCCTGGAGGAGTTTTGGGTGCTGCTGACTGAAGCATGCCATTGAAATGTTGGTCTTTGGGGCCATGAGGTTTTGTATTGATGCTTGTAAGAAAAACTCGTCAATCTCAGATGAACCTAAATGTCCTATTAGTCACAGGGTAGGTACAGACAAGTCAAAACAACTGAGGGTGAGGGGAAAAAAATAAGGGCTCCTGCCAGAAGAAAACTCCACATACCACTCTCATTTCAGAGGAAAAACCCTTCTGTGACCAATCCTGGGTGACAAGTAGGTGGGCTCAGAGGCTGGAAAGACCCATTTCTGTAGTGTGTTTGTCACTGTGTCTTTGGTTATGTACATGTACCAGAATAGGAGAAAATGCCTGTCTTTCTTTCAAATTCCTTTTCAACTATGTACACTTCCTCCAGGTTGCCTGTTGCTACACCCCATGAGGCCTCATTGAAGTGTACACTATCTTGCTAGGTATTTGTTTACTTTTGGCAGCCACAGACTAAGGTTACAGGTTTGGGAACCAGTACATAATTGTAAGGACAGCTTCCTGTGTTACTTCCCCCCCCGCTTCCTCTTTTGTAAAGTGTGAACCTTTCTTTGGAACTCTGAAGTGACTGTATCGTTACAATGTTTGTATGTAGAGATTCGTTTTAACATGGCTTGTGTGGAGGATCTTTGCTCTTCTTATCTTGCATTCAATTTTATTTAGTGCTTGATAGCTATGCCAACCTTCTGTGGGGGAGGAGAGGTGATGGGGTGGCTTCAAAACTTGGCTTTTTTTAAGGAAAATTTGCCCAGCTTTACCTAGAGCAGTATGAGAATCTGGGGTGCTCCTGACTGTTCTTCAGTCGTCCTGATCTGTTTGCTTCTTGGAGAAAGAGATCAGCCTTGAAACCCTCAGAAAAAAATAGATTGTTGAATGCACAAAGCCAGCACTGACCAAGAAGGCCCATCAGTTTGTCATGCATGGAAACCTGCATGGTGTTTCACTCCGCCAGAAGGTGTCTGCTGAGCACAGGGTGAATCATGGCAACTCACACTGCTATGCGGATGCCAATGGAGCCACCACAGCTTGCACCAGCCAAGGATCGGCCCTTCCGTGTTTTGGTGGTTAGGAAACCTGTGAGTGAAATCCTGTTGAGGTTTGAGAGGATAGGAAAATGGCTGTTAGAAGCCTCTCAGCTTCTCAGGATTTCTTTGGTATTCGTACACATTTTCAAGAATGTATTCCAAGCATCTTGTACTGTTATTAGTAACTTGTACTGTAGTTTGTTAGCAGTGTTGACTACCTACATAGCTAATATTCTGTTGCAACTTAGAAAATGTGTAAACAACTGCAGAAAACAGGAGTTTAGAACTTGTATGTACTGTTCTTTTTATATTAAAACACTTCAATTAAAAGTTCAAGGAAAAATGCTTCTGTAGCCTTTGTATCTGTTTGGATGACAGATGAGTGGAAAGAGATGGGACTGCCCTCTTCCCAAGATCTTCCCTGTTTGCTTTGGTATTGACCAAAAGAGATGGTCAAAATTTTGGGAAGAACTTTGTGTGTTAAAGTTTATTCAGCAAACAGAAGGTGCCAGCAACCTAGTCCAGAAGACATTATAATCTTACAGAGCCCCTACGACCAGCGCTGAAGCGTCTGAGGGACAGCCGAGCCATCACCGAGTGCTGATTCACACAGATGTGAGTATCTGCAAAAGAGGTTTTAAATGGGGAGCAGTTCATGAATCAGTCCACATGTAGTAGATTTCTTTTATTTTTATCACGACGTCCCTCAGAGGTCACTGGAAGCCTGTTCATGTGAAAGTGAAGGAAAAGCATCCCCAGTCCAGGGTTATTTCAGGGGTACTGGAAAGTGGTGGGTTGAGTACCAGAGGAGTTGTGTTGGAAAACAGCAGCACACACAGGCAACAAATGGTCCTCACCACACATCCCAGGAATTGTTTCTCTCTCCTCCCTGTCCCCTGCCCCGCCTCAATGTGCATATCCAAATACCTTCCTGGATCACATCACTGTGGGATTGGCATGCATAAACAGACATCTCTAAAGCAGCTTGTGATTTGGTGATCTCAGCCCAGCTCTTAGTAGCCAGATGCCCATAATATGAAAACAACCATCAAAACTGTCTCTTTTGCTGGCACTATTTAATCAAAGGGACAATGGGACAGAATGGCAGTCTTATTTCCACAAAGAGCCCTTCAATGTCAAATTTGCCATACAGTAGAGTAGCATTCACCTCTGTGGCACAGACCACAGCCACTCTGGAGGGGAACAAAAGCTCTCAGACAGCATGCAATTAATCCAGCATCTATTAAACCAAGCATGGGTAATTTTGAAGGAATGTAACAGATTTCTGCTTTAAATTATTCTAAGCACTATTTTTTTTTAACTCTACACAGGATGCACAGCTCAAAGTACAAACCAGAAGGCTCTGTTTCTGGCAGCTGTTATCTTCCTGGTAGCTGTTTTACATCCCTGGCATCTCATAATCCTGAGACAAAAATCAAGTAAAACAGCAGAGAACAGCATTAAAGTGCCTCTGGTTTTTCTGCTGCCCAAAGCCATGTTCAGGGGCTCAACGCCAGAGCAAACAATTAATTCCATTAACAAGGGAACTAATGAAATCTGGTTTCCTGTGGATTTATGACAAGATATTACCTTGGTGCCAGAGACTTAAGAAGTTAGCCTTTCTGCCAATATCTTGAATCCAGATGAGGATTTTATCAGCACTAGTCTCTGGAATGGCATAATGAACTTTGAAATTGATACATTAAAAAAAAATAAAAACAAAGGAAGCTATATTGCACAGCATACAGTGAGAGATGAAATTTACTGCTGATGGGAATTTACAAGATAATTAAAATCACAGATCAAAACAAATATACCTTGTCTGCTAAGTCCTAAAAATGGGACTGCTGCTTGTTTTATTTCTGTAATGTCTGTCCCCACTTTTTCCAGTGCAATGCTATTGAATAACAATCAGTGGAGTGACTGCAATAAAAGACACAAAGTATTTGTAATAGTAGAGCAAAGGTGTAAATAAACAATATGCTTTCACAGAGGAGGAAAATTACTCAAAATATCTAAGATGGACATGTATTTATAAATATTTTTCAAAGTGATTTGGAAAAGAAGAGGAAAAGTGAGGTGAGAAGTTTACTGAGAATGAAAAACTGTTTTGGGCAGTCAAAACAAGAGTTGACTGTGAAGAGCTGCAGAAGTTTTTCATGATAATGAGGAACTGGGTTGTAAAATGACAGATGAAATCTACTGTTGATAAATGCGCAGTAACGCTTCTGGGGGAAAAAAACACCCTAATTATACATGCATAATGAGGGGCTCTAAATCACCCATCACTGCACGGGAAAATGATCTCAGCTAATTTTGAGAAAATTAGGTCAAGGCTGAGCAGGTGTCAAAAAGGCAAGTAAAATGTTAGGAAAACTAGGAAGGAGAAAAAAAAAAGACAGAAAACATCAAGTCTCTTCATAAATCTGTGGTGTGGTCCTGTGCTGGGTAGTGTTTGCAGCTTCTCCATGCTCCGACCCTCCCATCCCCACAGCCCAGAACACATCCAAAGAGCCAGAAGAGGCACAGGGGACAGCCAGATAGCACTGTCACTATGGGACAGCTGCCATGCAAGGAGAGAACAAGTGTGCTGGGACTCACTGGCTGTCAAGAGTGATGGCAAAGGAGAGACAGGTTTGCGAGGAACCAGCCACTGCAGAGAATGAGCTGCACTTCCAGCCCCAGCTGTACTGAAGCATCTGGCCCCCTGCAGTTGAGTAGGCACAGCCCAGCATGGGGTACACGCTCTATATGCACCTTGGTCCTCATATTTGCCGCCCCCAAACTTTCTTTACAGGTCATTATTAGGGAAGGTTATCTCCACATGGATTGGAATAATACCAATATCACCGGTGGGATGTGCCCTGGCTTGTCTGGCCCCTGTGTGTGAGCCTAATAACAGCAAATGGAGCGTCTTTACCCCAGAAGATGATATTAATTAGCTCACGTGGCCACAAGTCCAAACTTGCCAGACTCCAGGTGTGGTGTTGGTCTCTGCCGGAGAGACTCAAGATGAATGGTGGAGGATAAAGGAGTGAGTCCTGAAGGAGAGTTATATTCAGAGGTTTTTATTCTGGCCCGCAGCCTTCTGAATCAGTAACTGCTCCACAGAACTCTAAACAGACCCTAAACAGCTTCCCTGGTGTTTCCCAACTAACTCTCTGACCGCATGGCATTGGCACCCTTTTTACCTGGGGGAGAGGGGGAGGGGAGAGGTAGCAAGCCCACCAATCCAGATAAGGGAGAGGAGGTTCCAGGGACAAAGGGATACCTGGATTGCCCAATGCCCCCCAGGGTCTAAGGCATCTTTTGAATCTGCCCAA
>VWZV01009662.1:0-26694 GCA_013397155.1 Irena cyanogastra | reverse complement strand
TAATATTAGAGCTGCCTGTGTTTGAAGACATAAAACCTCCATTTATTTAAGTGCATTTTAGAGTTGGTTTTTTTTCCTCTTTGTTCAGTTAAGTGAACCAGTTTGTATCTTGTTTTAATCTTTGAAGTTCTAGAAATACCTAGTTTCAAGCTCTCATTTTTTTTTTTAATTTCTTGAAAAAATCAAACTTGCTCATTATTTAGATCTCCGTATTTGACTACAAATTTTGGATACTGAGGTCTTGATAAACAATTTTCCTGGAAATGCAAAAGAAGTATTTTGCTATGCGAAGCAGATTTAGCTCTTAAACCTGGCTTTATCTGGTGGTTTCTGCTGCTTCAACAGCTGATCAAAAAGTTAAAGATGCTCAGCTGGAAATGTGTACAGATTGAACAATTTAACTGTTTAAATAGTTTAAAACATTTACATTGAAATGTGCATTTTGAACTGCAGAGGTTAAAATGTGCAAAGACACAAAGTGTAACATACAAAATGATGCTTGAGGTTTTGTTGTTAACATTTTAGTTACACTATATATGCACAACTGTGTGCCCAGTGGTTTTTCTGAGTGGTAGCTTTTTGAGTGTGCAACAAGAACGCTAAATATGAGCTGTTCTGTCTAAAGGTACTTTAAAATATCAGGAGAGCCGAAGTTTGACTTTAGACTTGCTATTTCTGAAAGGGCTCTGTGTTACCTTGCAGAAGTGGCACATCAGAGTGACTGGGATGGTATTGTTGCCTGCCATCAAGGATATATAACCTGTACAACCTGGAACTATCAGAAAACCTCCATGGGAGCTCACAAACTGAGGCCAGAAGAATTTAGCAAACACAAACCTATTGACATATATGCAACAGTAAGTTTGTTTGGGATAAGATTTTTTCAGATTCACATTGTATGCTTTTTTGATTCCTGTTGGTACAGGAATAATCTTAGAATGAAAAAGCACAGTCTAGATGTATTTTAGTTGCTTGCAGAGTTACTTTCTGCCAGCTCAGTGTGTCTAGTGAGCTGGTTTGTAATGCTTATGGTGTTATGAAAAGCTTTTCTTTTTCCCTAAACATTCTGGTTAAGTGCACTCGTTTTCTGGCTCAGGGAGGTGGTTGGTGTTTACTTTTAGTGTGCCACAGCCATGTAGACTTGTCTGTATGCCTGTGATGATTGACTTACTCTGTGAATGCAGATGGCTGAAGATTCTGGCCTTTTTTTTTGGCAGTACAGGCAGGTGTATTTCCAAATTGCAAGAAGGATATTACCGCAAAAATCCTTTGCAACTTGAGCTGGACACAATGACATTGTGTCAAACACGCAGGGATGGGGGTACAAATGTTGGCTGAGGTTCACCAGCTTTTTAAAGGAGGAGTTACTGTGGCACACCTCATTTGCTAGGAGTTCATGCCACTCCTGTGTCTTGTGATGCATGGTTTTTTGACATTATGCTTAATAGTAGGTGTTAGATAAATTAAATTGTAAATATCCAGTTTTCTTTTCACTACTAGATTCTTGGGACTGTATCTTTCCAAGGATATCTAGACCATTGTTTCTTTGTTTCTTCCTATTTAAACCCTCTGTAACCTCTCCCTAATTTGGGTGGGTATTGATAACACGGGCATTGAAAGAGGCATGCAGTTGCCGTGCTTACACTTTGTCGTAAGGACTGAATTTGTGGCTATCTTTATTACTTAATTCACAGTGCTACTGTTATTACCTGTGGCTTCTGATGGATGTCACTAAGCTAGGATTTCATTATCTTTCACAACCATGCATTGCCATGTTTATTGCGTGTTGACTATTTGTTCATTTTAAGAGCTTCTCCCTCTGCTTTCTTGAGATAAAATTTGTTTGTTCTGTGCAGGTTTCCTCAAAAAACATGTTAGTGTTTGGTATTCCCGATATGCTGTGTACTTCTAATAACTTTGCTAATTGATAGACACCTAAAGAATGGTTTTCATAGGTGCTTTGTTTTGTTGATTGATTTTTTTTTTTAATTATTCCCTTGAAAGGCAGTTGACATTACCTCGTGTGGTAACTTTGCTGTAATTGGGATGTCAACTGGACAGGTAGATGTGTATAACATGCAGTCTGGCATTCACAGAGGGCGTTATGGCAAAGAAACAGGTAAGAACTCCTAAACTTCCAAAATAATGGCACTTCACAGAACAGCAGTCACCTCATGTTCTGTCATCGTGAAAATTTAACGTGGGTTCTGAGTTGAATTTGGGATGCATTTCAGTTTTTCTAATTATGCTGCACTGTCCTATCTTGCAGTCAGAAGCCTGACTTGAAGGACAGAATCCTTGAAAATTTTAACAGCTCTGATGTTTGCATATCCTTGGTTTTATTTAAAAAATTGTCAGTTACCACAATGATTAGCACTTAAATGAGATGTTCTGGCCTCCACTCTTTTTGAGATAGAACACTATAAAACAAGAAGCCAAGTACTGGAAATGTGGCTATCTCTGAGATAAATTTTTCCATCTGTTTTGTGCCCCCCACTTAGAAATGAAAGAAAAGTACAACTAAGCAAGTACAACTCTTTGCATATGGTATTATTTTTAATTACTCAGCTGCAAATTTAGGACATAATGTGACAGCACTCTGACATTTCCTTTTAAAGTTGCATACATATATATTTCATGTCATGTACTCTCTCTTTGGCAGTCATGATGTGAATTTTTTGTTGTAGAAACAAGGAAACAGTCTTGCTGAGCCCTTAAGACTTACTGGATTTCTAAAAGCTATCTAGCTCAGCAAACATAAAGTGGTCTCTTTATAAAGCCATTGGTTGATAGTGGGATGAATTTTTAAATTTTGCTTACTGGTCAGTAGCCCTAGGTGTAGGTTAAGAAATAAAATTGATCCAAAACCAGAGGAGCTATGCCTTGTCTTTGCAGTGTGAAGTAGCTTTGGAAAACTCCCAGGCTTTGTGCCTGAACTGAAGCTGTAAATCTTGTCTGGAGTGGTAGGTCCTCTTGGAGGCATTCCTTAAGTGATTAAAAAAGTCCCTAAAATCTCACGATCACAAAAAGTTCCCTAAACTGAAAGCAGAAATAAGAGCTAACACTCAGCTTCAATTGCAGTTCTTAGTTGTATTCTAGGTGTTTACTTGAAGTCAGTTTGGTTTCTGTAGGGATAAAAGAAAACTTAGAATGGTGGAGCACCTTGTCAAGTGGCTTTCAAATTGTCATGTATTTGCTGATCATTCGTTGTAGTCAGGCAAAGATAAAACAGTGTTTGTCATTCAGATGATTTCTGTGCTAAGTTTAAATTCTGAAATAATACTCTCTCTTCTCTTGATTTGCAGCACATGAAGGGGCCATTAGAGGGGTAGCAGTGGATGGATTGAACCAGCTGGTAATCACAGCTGGTAGTGAAGGATTAATTAAATTTTGGAAATTCAAAATGAAAGATCTGGTTTATTCCACTGAACTTCCTTCTTCTCCGAGTGGAATTCTGCTTCACAGAGACAGGTAAGAAACTGAAGTTATTTCATGTGTCTATTGTTGGGTGAACATACTTATCTAGAATGGAAACCAGTATTCTTAATTAGAATATATACTTCTAATGCTTTGAAATACAACTAACTAGTAGACAGAGGATGACAAGACATTTTATTAGAGTGAAGGAATGTAACACTTGTTATTTTTAGGATAAAAGAGCAATGTTAGGATGTTTTTCTTTTTTGTCTCTTGGGTATTCCCGATCATGTGTGTTGGTGTTTCTTGGCAGTGGTATTCTGGGAATTGCCTTTGATGACTTCACTATTAGTGCTTTGGATATAGAAACCAGGAAGATTGTCAGGACATTCTCAGGACACCATGGACGGATTAATGACATGGTAATTGTTAACTCATTTCCTGTAACAGGTGACATGCACAGATACTTCACAGATTTCACAGATGGTGGATTTCTCTGCGTGTATTAAATCATTGGGTATTATGTTCACTCTGTGAAAAGTAAAGCTGTAAGTTCAGCTCCACAGCACTTTTACCCATGTTAGTTTGGAAATGTAAAGTGGTCAAATTGCCATCTATTTTTTCATGTGCTTTGTGATTTAACTATAACTCCAACAAGCTGATTTGGGGAGGTCAAACAAAACAAAGCACTGGGAATAATGGAAACTGCATTGAGGAGCAAAATTGTGCAGAAATCTCAGCTGTGTATATAGAAAAGATGAGCAAGCTGAAAACAGATCTGAGATTATGCAGCACATTGATAATTCCTTATTTACATCTTACAAGTTTATTGTAGTGTTCATTGAAATAGTTTTTAGCTTCAAATTTATTTATAAATGCTACTAAAATAGTATTTACTTGACTTACTCAACTTTATGTTTAGAAATGGGTTTCCACCATAAACATAAAAGTGAGGACTGAAGTGCTTTGACTAACAGTGAGATACATCTTGTGTTTTATGTTTGAACCTGTTCTTAAAAAGCTTCTGGTTTTGTTCTTTCCTCACTTTCAGTTGTGTATTGTCAGTTTTGGTTTATGGCCATACCATTTCACCCAGGTTTTAGGGAGCAGTCTAACCTTGGCAGGGCATCCCGTGGGGACTGGCTTATTGGTTGTGCCATTAAATTAACTATTTTATTTTAGACTTTCAGTCCTGATGGTCGTTGGCTGATAACTTCATCAATGGACTGTTCCATTAAGACTTGGGACCTTCCCTCTGGATGGTGAGTCAGTTTAAAAACATACAGCAGAAGAAATAATCCCCTTTCTGATCAATGGCAGAAAGCCTTCTGACTTGATTATCTGTCACCAGGTGTGATATTCAAAGTTGGTGTAACAACTCTGCCCACTACTTCAATTGTGTCCAGTGCTAGCAATGCATGTCTTTTTCTGGGTCTACAGGATCTGTTGATGACACCTGGAGTTTCCATGTACTGTGAATGAGTGTGAATTTGTTCTTTGTCTGGAAGCAGTACTATAATCTAAAGGGCAGGAGATTGCTTGAGGTGAATTGCACTGTGATATGCTGAAGTGGTCATAGGATCAAAGAATGGTTGGGGTTGGAAGCAAAGATCAAGTCCAACTGTCTTGGTGTGGAAAGGAGCTTTCCTCACTAGATCAGGTTACTCAGAGCCCCAGCTTGAACATCTCCAGGGCTGGGCCATGCACTGCTCGTTTATGCAACCTGTTCCAGTGCCTCAGCCACCCTCATCATGAGAAAATTCTGCCCTATATCCGATCTAAACCCACAGCTTTTCAGTTCATAGCTGCTGCCCCTTGTCCTGTCACCACAGGCCCTGTTAAAGTCTCTCTCTGTCTTCCTTGTCAGCTCCCTTTAAGAATTGAAAGGCCACAATGGGTATCTCCTCCAGAGCCTTCTGTTCTCCAGGGTGAAGAACACCACAGCTCTCTCATTTTCCTCATAGGAAATGTGTTCCAGGCCTTGAGTCATTTTTCCTGGAGCTGCTCTAACTTCATATGTGTCTTGTGCTGGGGCCCCAGAGTTGGATGCAGTACTCCAGTTGGTTTTGCAAAGAGAAGCCTGTTTTCACTTAAACTCATTTTAACAACACAGTATGGCTTTGCATCAGTTGTATTTTTCATTTGTTTGTACTTGCAACTGCCAAAAATACTCTCTTATGATCCACTGTGAGTAGTCTTCTCCCAGAATAAAGTTTGGCTGAGAAGTAGGCAAGTACACACAAGAAGTTCAGGAGCTGAGGAGAAAACAGGCTGAGAAATAACTTTGCGTTCTGCCAGTGCATTCTTTCAGCAGCACATCAGACAGATTTTTTTTTGTTGTTTTTTAATTTAAGGTAGTGCTGTGCAGTGTGCAGCTCTGATGGTTGTGCCTGGAACTGAAAGGTTTCATTTTGGTTGATTATTTTTGTTGACATGGTTTGGTAAATAGTTTTGTATACTGTAAAAGTTCTCATTTTACCACCAGAAGTGCGTTGCATCTCAACAAACAATTGGCCTGTTCTTGCGTGATGAGAGCCACTAATATAAAATAGGACAGAATGGATATTGAATGTCTTCTTTCCAGTATAAATGGGAATGAAATTAGCACTCTGGTCTTCATCTTCCTAGCACTGTTTCCCTTGCAAAGTACTATGTCTACAAAAAATTTCAGCATAAATTAATGTCAGTTTCTTCTGTTTTTCATTTCTTCAGTAACATAATACTTTACAATAAGAATCTATTTGTAATGATTTTAAAAGCAGTCTGACAGTAGTTCTCTTTTACATGTAAAAAATAAAATATTTTGTCTCTTGTCTCTGAAATTCAGATCAAGCTGAAATCTAGGCAGGTAAATGACAAACCCTGATTTTAAATGTAATTAGGTTAAATTATTCTTCCAGTATGTAAAGGCAGAGGAGTGTATTGAAAAGGATGAACAGCTTTTAATAAAAGGCTTGATTCTTGCTTTACCTCTGTGGCTCTTACATAGAAAAAATGTCTCATGAGCTGTGTGTTCTAAAGCCTCAGCTTTGATATTGTTCTTATAAAAAGATGGAGAACATGTTTCTGGAATCCAACAATACAAAAATTACCAACTGACTTTAATAAATGGTCTGACATCTGTTAACTGGACATCTGTTTTTACTTGGGAGTGGTGCTTAACTGTCCTTATGTAATGCAATGCAGGTCTTCCTAGTGCATGTTTGTAACATAGGGCTTTTTTAAAACGGGGAAAAAATTATGAATTTATGTAAAGAAAGCTACAAGCAGGAGCCCTGGCATTATGGATATATTTCTTTCCGCTGTGCAGCTTGCATAGACAAATTGAGGAATCAGGGGTATGAGCTGACTGTTCATGGATGAAGCAATTGAGAAAAGACAGCTAAATGTGAGCTAAATGTTAAATGTGACATTGTCTCAGTTGTGCAGTTAGGCAGGAAGCATAAAGGTAGATGCCTTCAGCCCCAAGGCAGGATTCATTTAGCCCTTTGTGTAAAAATTATGGGTGTGTCTTATTTCCTGTAGTAGATTGATCCCTCCTTCTCCCGGGCCTGTAATTTTAATCATGATTTAAGTTCAGTAAGTAGAAAAACTTAATTTTTTGTTAAATTTGTTTCGGAGTTCTTCGTGGTTGGTTTATTGAACAGAATTTCTCAGTTACAGGTAAGGATTGTCATAAAAAGGTATGGATTTGAAACTAAGAAAAATCATCTAGGGTAAATTTTTCTCGCTGTTGTGCACTGTGTACAAAATGTATCTGATATAATTTGGGATTTATGGGTTTAGTGTTTATATATTTTACATTGAAAGCGATGAATTATTTTTCTCTTACCTGAGATTTGCGACATGTGTCTAAGAACATGCCCAGGGACTAAAACACTGCATTCAGGGGAAAAAGGCTTTTATTTTTGACATGCTCTCTCAAACCATCACAGGAGTGCTCAGTAGCTAAGCAAATACATGCCCATAAGATTTTACATTTTAAACTTCTGTATTACATCAATATTTTTTCTATGGTTAGTGAACAGAACAGGGCTGTAGAGCTGTAAACAAGAACAAAGTATTCACACTCTTCATTTGTTCTTTTTGTTTCTCTTGGTGAACTAGTTGTCAAATTAAGCTTTAACTTATAATTTGGAGTAACTGAAATTTGTATTTCAGCAAGTGACAAGCAATGCTACCAACCTGGGCTTGAGTGGAAGCCTGCTAGAGAGTGCATCATCCAGAACTTAAATGTCTCATTGTTAAAATAGTTGCATAATAACATGTTATTATAATGTTATAATAGTTGTATTTTAATTTTGTTTTTACATGGTATTTTTTCAATTTTCTGCAATCATGAAAAAAATATCAGGGAATGGTTTATCAGGCTGAAGATATGGTAATGCCAAAACTGTTGCAGATAACCAAACTTCACATTGTACAGTTCATACTTTATTTTAGAAACATGAGGTGCTGGTATTAACCGGGTGTATATGAAGTATGCTGAGAGTGGGAATTGTCAGTCTGAGCAACTGGGGCTAAATGGAAATACAGAGTTTATGGCCAGTCAAAGGTTTGTGTTAGGCATGAGGAGTTGAATGCTTCATCACATATTCTCCAGGGTGTAGATGCCCAAGGAGGTGCCAGCTTGGTCTGATTTTAGAGCATTTTGTAGAGACGTGGGGTTTGTTGCACAGTGCCGTTCATTTGCTGTGTTTATATAATATATTTGGATTTTTCTACTACCTTGGTTTGTGTTCATACTCCTAATGGCCTGTTTGCATTCAGGTGTAATTCAATAACTCATTGTGCAGATAAACAAGTTTATCTTGCTGATAATTTCTCTGTTTGTTTTTTTTTTTTTCTCCATAGTCTCATAGATTGTTTTTTGGTAGACTCTGCAGCTGTGAGCCTTACTATGTCCCCTACAGGAGATTTTCTGGCTTCAGCACACGTGGATGATCTTGGAATTTATTTGTGGTGAGTATGTAATCTGTTTCTACTCAGAATTAAGGATGGGACAGAGTTCTTTTAATCACTTTTATTGCAAATAGAGAATTACCCTGTGAAGTATTGTCTCCAGTGTTTGTGTTCTCTGGTTCTAATTAGGACAGGTGTTCTGTATTGCTCTGATTGGTAAGTCATGAAATTTCCACAATTAAATTACTTATTCAGATAGTTTAAATTATTTCTGTTTTCTAAATGTTTCCTACTCTTAAGAGTTCCTGTTATGCTGTTTGTAAAGTTTTTCCTAGACTCCATTTCCCCCACTGCTTTGAAACGTCTTAGTTCAAATAGTGTTTTTTTCTGAAGTGCTTTTCTTGTCCTGCTGTATAGTGTTGTCTGAGACTTCTGAGCAGTGTATGAAAGTTGTGATTATTTCTCTGTTTTAGTAACTGTGTTTTAGCACTGAAGTAAAATGGGGTTTCATTCAGTTCCCTCCTGATACAGCTTTAAAGCAAATGACTGTTCAGGTGCAGTACTGAAGTAAAACACTGTTAAAATGTATTGGGTCTTTTTCCCATTTAGTTGACAGGTTATTTCAGGTTATATATGTTGGCTGTAGTTTTGTCTGAGGAGTTTTCAGTTGTTAGGCCTTCCTGTGGTTAAGTTAAAGTGCTTCCTTGTGAATAACAGCAGATGTTTTTACCTAGCCCTAGTTTATATTGACAAAAGAAGAAATTTGCCAGAATTATTTGTGTGCATGTTTCAAACCTGAAGAAAATTTGCTAGGAGCATTATCCTAAAATCCTGTGAAAGCAGGATGAATAATTTGTGTTTGCATAATGTGTTGTGCATAGTGTGTTCAGCCTGGAGAAGGTTCTGGGGAGCCTGAAGGGGCTGGAGTCTCCAGTGCCTGAAGGGGCTCCAGGAGGGCTGGGGAGGGGCTTTGGACAAAGACCTGGAGTGACAGGAAAAGGGGGAATGGCTTCAGACTGAAGAAGATAGATTTAGATTACACATTGGAAAGAAGTGCTTGATTGTGAGAGTGGTGGAACACAAGTAAATGCGTTTTTTTGTCCATCAGGACCAGGACAGTTATTGCCCCTGTCCTGGGCACTGGTGAGGTCACACCTCAAATTCTCTGTTTAGTTCTGGCCCCCTCACTCCAAGAAGAACATTGAGGTCCTGTAGCCTAGTATTATTATTATGTTCTTGGCAATAATACTTGAACATAACATTTGTATTGCAGATGTTCAGGTGAGTCTATTGCTACACTTCATTTCCTGCTTACCGGGTAGAGGAGAAGAACTAATCTTGAACAGACCCTGGTGAATTGCCATGCTGCAGCAGTATTAGACAGTGGTATAAATTATGTCTGAACTACTTGTTCCCATTCATCTGGAGATGGCTTTTGAAGTGCCTGTCTTGTTTTCTCAGGTCAAACCGTTCCTTGTATTCGCTTGTGTCCTTACGGCCCCTTCCTGCAGACTATGAGCCATCTTTGGTGGCACTCCCCAGCACCTGCCCCATGCAAGGTAATCCTCAGGTGAAAGTGTATTTTATTTTTCCCTTGCAGTTTGTTCCGCTGCTTGTATGCCATAGATTCATTGTGATTTTCGTGTTGGTGAGAGAATTGGGTTCAGCTGACCTGGCATGTGCCTGTGTCCAGTGAAAGAAAGGCCTAAGTGGAAATTTTTGCTAAATTAACAGAAGTGATTTTGCTTCAGAAGTCCTCTAGATGGAGATCTTGTCTGCCCAAGTTCGGAGTGCCTACATTTGCATCTCCATCTGGAGGAGAAGCACACCTAGGTGTTGGCCGCTAGAGCATACCTCATGATGATGCTGCTTTAGAAAGCACACACTTGCTCTACTTAAATTAGAGACATGGGAATTCATCCCAGGACCTTGAATGCTTCTGTCCTGATTCTAGCTGAAAGCTTTAATCCACTTTGTGTCTTCAGCAAATGTAAAGTTCCTGTTTAGATGCTAAGGGCTCTTCATGGGTTACATTCCTTTGTTGTTTCAGGCTTGCCTATTAGATTCATTGTTTTAGCCAAGTAATATTTTACAAAAAGAAAGGAAAGTAGACACGTTTGGTCAAGACCACACAGGAAATAAAGAGAAAATCAAGTGACTGAGGTTAAAACTTCTCTTGTGGGACGTTGTGCTTTAATGTTGAGATTTTCTTCATTTTTATGTGCCACTTCAGTTGTACCTATGATGTGGTTGTGATGGGTAGTGAATATGGTGCAAGGATTTAAATGCAAAGATTTTGCAGCTTTATAATGTAGAATGTGTATATATACTGTGTATATATTTATGCAGTAAGAACAATGAATTACTGTCAACATTTTGTTTTCCTTAATAAATCTGTAAACTGCTTTTATATAACTTCAGTCAATTAGACAAGTCTTATCAGTTTTCAAAAATTGTTTATTAAATTCTGCATCTTAGCTATAATCTTTTAAAATTATTTAATATTTTGTAAGGCTTCATAAAGCTACAGATTTAGCTTTTCAGCTCTATGTTATGTTAGCACATATGTCTATAACTATGATGTGTTTGTTATTCAAAAATTACAAAAAAAAAAGTGTTGGACTTGATTTTTTAAAAAATGAATGTGGAGTATGAGTGTTCATAAGAGATATCTGTTTCTCTAAGATGTGGATGTGTCAGGAGATGAAGAGCCATGTGATGAAATGATAGAATATGTCTCACCTGAGCAACTGGGAGAGCAGCTGGTGACCCTTTCCTTGTTACCAGAATCAAGGTGGAAAAATCTCCTCAACCTTGATATTATCAAGGTACTGAAACTGAAAAAAATAGCATGCATCCATATATTTGCCCTATTTCTATGAAATGCATTACCTATTCATGAAACTTGATCCTGCTTTTCAGGTATTTTTCAAGATTTTGCAGTAGAAGTCTATGTGGTGCTTTTCACAGTTCCTGGGATTTGGGAGAGGGGCTGTGTTACTGCTAAATAATAGCTTCATAACTAGTGGTAAAAGATTTTACTTATATATTTACTTTTCAGTTAGTCTTTAGAGTTTTCACAGTATCTTAAAAATTAAACTCTTAACAAACAAAATATTCCCACGTGCTGTTATTATGATGATAATGATTTTAATTCATATATCTAATTAACAGAAAAAAAATAAACCAAAAGAGCCACCAAAAGTTCCAAAGTCAGCACCTTTCTTCATCCCAACACTTCCTGGTCTTATACCCCGATACATTCCACCAGAGGAGGAAAATGATACACAGGTAAAAACAAGAATCAATGTAATTGTGTCTGTTTAGTGTATTTTAAAAGAAATTTCAAATGCTTTTTAATGTTGGGTTAAATTACTAGACTTTGAAGTACCAGTTTTAACTCACTGTATTATTACTTTATTTCTCAAAGTCCTATTCTCTCAGTAGAAAAATAATGTAATTGAGTTGTAAAAATGTGTTTACATATTGATGGACACCCTGCTATGCTTTTGTGGTCTAGTCAAAGGTGGTAAACCTTGGGATACTGGCACAGAAATCTGATTTCTACATTCATCTGGAAGAAGCCCTGAGCACCAATGAATGTAAGTTGACAAAATATTTCACTAAAAATGTTGATGCTGCTTTTATTTTGATAAGTATGTGATTTCCAATGTCAGAATTGTAACAGATGTGAGGAAAAAAAATATTAAAAATATAAAAGGCAAAGAAAATGACTTGATATACAGCTACCCAGACTAGATCAAAGATCCATTGGTACTGCAGCTTGTCTGCAGCACAGAACCCAATTCTGGCTGAAACCCTTGTGGAGAAAGAAGGTTGTGTTCCTAAGATCATGAATCTTTTTTGGAAACTGTGATGATATCACCCAGAAAAGGTGCTATGTATTATTTCTAGGGAAAGGAAGGAAAGGAGGAAGGGATGGATTTGGTAAGGAATAGTCTGGTGATTCACTGAAACGTGAAAAGCATAATGTGCCTAGCAAGTTCTTCTTTTAAGGGCTACTTCACCAGACAGTCAGTGAACTTACAGTGTTAATTCATCACCCTGTAATTTAAAGCTTAAGAAGAAATAAATGATACAAAAATAAGGTGTTGGATGTCTTTGAACATTCAGTTTGTTTTGAATTTAATCACTTAAATGACCTGTGGAATGTACCAGCTGTTTTTCATGTTTATCTTGTGATGCTACAGAATCATTGAAACTTAGATTTTTTTTTAAACAATTGCTAATATAGCTGACTTGGAAATGTAAATGGACAGTAGCTTGTCCACAAAGCAGTTCTGTTGGGAATTCTTCTGCCCCTGCTTAAACTCTCTTGAGATGACCAGCTTACTCAAGTGCACTTAACACGTTTTGTGTGCACGACTCCGTTATGTGTCACAAACAGGGTGTGTTCTCATGCCTTGCTTCTAGTATTTTGCTTGGCAGTGTTCTTCTGAAGTGCCTCAGAGCCACTCAGAGGAGGTGAATGTTTAAAAACCTCATGGAGGCAGGTGCCCTCTGATGCATGGTGGCAGTGGACACGAGGACCTGCCTCAGGCCACCTCTGCTGGAAGGCAGGTGTGCTCCAGGGTCTGTGCCTCAAGATCCTGGCTGGGCAAGCAGCTGATGGAGAGCATGGCTCTTTGCCTGCTAGGTTACAGCCATCCCTTCTAAACTTGGCTGGACCATGCAAATAAAAAGAATCCTGCTGGAAACCATCCTGGTTTACTGTTGGGATGGGAACAGCGCTGTGGAACATAGATTGAGCTGCCAGCTTTTCCATGTTGTATCAGCCTCACAACATGTTCCATGCTTTGTTTGTTTAATGTAATTAAAAGAAGATATTTAATGCTTCTGTTTAGTACTGTTAAAATCAGTTACATTTAAAACTAGCTAATGATTTTTGTAGGAATCAAATATTGATTTATACCACCTGAGGAATATTAACCAATGCCTAACACCATAAATTACCATGAAGTTGGTCTTCTTAGCAACCTCTTAGCAAAATAAATATTAATCACATACATGTTAAAAATGTTGTAACTATCAGTTGCGTTTGCAACCAAACATATTTTTGCTGCTTCATTTTTAAAGCAAATAGATGGAATCCTCATAGGTCCTCAGGTAGGATGGTAGAAGTCCTGAGAAGGAACAATTATGAAGAGGAAGAAAGTTTGTAAATTGCATGTATTTCTACTATGAAAAAGGTTTTCCCCTAGCACCCTCCAGGCATTCACTTAACCAAAGAAATAATTTTGTTAGATGGAACCAGAAGATATCTAGTTTTGCTTAATGTCAACTAGAGTAAAGATGCCTGGGAAAAGTAGTGCTCCCTGTCTTTCAGAGTATATTCACAGTTAACAGTTCAAAATCTCAAGTATATTCTTTCTGCCAGGAGCTGTGAAATGACAATGCTATGTGGTTAATTAGAAATTCTGTTTAACTTAGAAGACAGAAGAGGGAAAAAATTGAAACAAATACAAAGATATTACTTGTATTTTTCAATTACAAATAAAGTGCATCTGTACTTCTAGTATGTGGTGGGACAGTAAATTAAAGACAGGAAGACATTTTGTTGAAAACAAAAAAAATAAGGAAACAGTAAAAACTCGAAATTCATAGTCACTGCATAAGAATTTTAGAATAAGCCTGTCTTGTGAAGGATCTGTTAGATTCTGTTTTGCAGATGTTACTGATAATGTGTCCCCCAATGTTCTTAACACAGATAAAGCTCCACTTGACTTACTGAAAAGCCTGGGGCCATCTAATATTGAGGTGGAGCTACGGGGTTTGGCCCCTGAAGGTGGTGGCTCAATGGAGGTGATGCTGAGCTTTCTGAGAATGATTGGGATGATGCTGAACAAGAAGTACAACTTTGAACTCGCTCAGGCTTACCTGGCACTGTTTCTAAAGGTAACAATTTTCTTATAAAATTTAGGTTAGTCCTATTTAAAATAAGGGTTATACAGTAAAAAGGTATAAATTGTCTGCTCAAACTATCTGAAGGGATTTTGGTTGAGGATGGTTTTGAAATGTCTAACTGAATGTATTGGATGATTTGTCAACTTATTTGGTGACAGTCAAGAAAAACTTGCAAAACAAAAGAAGTTGTGAAGAGGCCCCTGCCAGACAGGTTTTGTTTTCGTATTCCTTACTTGGAATTGGTTTTATTTATTTGTAACATTCCTAACCTCTTAGTGGCTGTTAATTGTTAAACTAAGGTATGCTATGTCTAAAAAAGGCAAAAAATTTAATACACAATGGTTGTGAAATAAATTAGACATTTTGTTGGATTTATCACTGGACTTTGCAAGCCTGACCTACTTTTCCATGTCAGCAGGCTGCCCTTCTTTTGTTACCTGTTGAGTGTCACAGAGCTAATGAAATGATTCCAGGGTGTGTCCAAGTTATAGTTACGCCACTGAAGCAGGGTAACAGTTACTCTTAGAAACCAAATGGTTATGCAGAAGATTGAAACCCTTCTGATGTCCAAGTGCTTAAGATACTCTGATTTATGAAATCATGTGAAAGCAATTAATAACAGTTTACTTGGAAAACATTGTTATAAACATTCAGACACATGTAATACCAGGGCATCCACAGCTTCTCTGGGTAGCCTGTTGAAGTGCCTCACCACATTCACAGGAAACAGTTTTGTCTAGTATCCAGACTGAACCTACTATCTTTCAGACTAAAGCTCAATATCAAGGCTCCTAGATTTAAACTGTAGCCTGGAAAATAAATATTCCATCCATTAAGTGGTAATAATTTTTGCAAGTTCAGAAGGCTTCTCTTCTTCCTACTTTAACAAGGTTGCTGTTAGTCACATAAGGAGACCTCATCCATCTCTTTCACTATAGTGTGTGCTGGCATCATTCTTCTGGATGTGCACAGCATGGATAATTAAAATAATAATCCTGATTGACCTTAGCACATCTGTCTAGCCTTTCTAGCCTAAAGAGGAATTTGTGATGCAGGTCAGAAAGTGGAGAAAGTTATCCTCTGGTGAGGTGTGTGATGAGAATAGATTCAGCAGCCTTGCCAGAAGATAATCTAGTAAAAATATAGCATATTTAAGACACTTTGCTGCCTTATCTAGTACATGAAAAATGGCTTGTAAAGACTAGCAAAAGGGAGGCAGTAGTAAATAGGAAATAGAGTACTTTCCCTATTTGGGACATTTCCTGAAAGCCAAGTATTGGAATTGAATGGGGAAAACAGTGTTTTAAATTTTTAATCTGTATTTGTTTCACTAACTGCTTGTTTTCATTTTCAGTTACATCTTAAGGTTCTCTCATCTGAGCCAAAACTCTTGGAAGAATTGTCCAAATTGTCAGTGCAGCTTGAGGAAACTTGGATTCACTTGCGGTCGCTCTTCAATCAGAGTCTGTGTGTCTTAACATACATGAAAAGTGCTTTGCTGTAAAATACTTCAGGGTTTTGCCTGCACAAGATTTCCCTCAGAGGAATAGTACAATTCATTACCAGAAATATCTGGATTCCAAAAGTCATACTGGGTCTTGGAATTGTAGAATAGTTAAGTTGGAAAAGACCTCCAAGGCCATGAAGTCCAGCGTTATGCTGGATTCCACCCTGTCCACTAAGCCATATCACTAAGTGCCAGGCTACTCATTTTTGTTGAATACTTCCAGGGATGGTGATTCCACCATCCTGTTCCAGTGCTTCTTCTGATGCTGTATTTTGTATATCTGCATATGGCAGGGTATTTTAGAACATGCATAACTGCCTATTTTTGTTCACTTCAGTTGGAGAAAAAATTACTATGTGCAGCTAAAGCATTTGTTGTGTTGGTCTGTGCTGTCAGTGGACAGACATTTGGATTCAAGGTCCTGAGCAGCCTGGCCTTGTGGAAGGTGCCCCTGCCCATGGCAGGGGATTGAAAGTAGATGATCTTTAAAGTTCCTTCCAACCCAAGCCATTCAATGATTCTCTGATTCTATGGCTACATAAAATGTAGTGCACAATGAAGAAATTACGTGCAGTGAAAAAAAAGAAGTGGGAATGTGACTTCCGTGCAGGAGACCGAAAACTGTTGTTTTTAATAAAGTCATTGTTGATGCAAAAACAAAGAGTCTGAATTGTTAACACTTTATTAACCTCAGTTTAAAGCAAATTAATCTAAAAATTGTGTTCCTCTGCAATTAGAGCACTTTTCTTATGGTGGTTGTAAAAATCAGTTGTCTTCTCACTTTTGCAGATGTCTATTTCTGAAGCCAAAGATTTCCAGCTGTACTAACAATGACTGAACTTCAAAAGAACCCTAAAAACCCAAGCAACAAACTAAACAAACAAAACCAGGTTTTTGGGAGGCCGAGTTTCGTATGAAAATTGTTTCTTTTCTTAAGGAAAAGGATCAAAGATTACCAGAAAAAAAGCTTTGTTTTGAGGAATTTTTAATTCAATCAGATGGGGTTTTTTACCAGTTGATATTTAGGTTTCAAACCATAATGTTTGGGCATAGTGAAATTATTATCATGAGTGAAATTATCTTGAACTTGGCTGTTTCAGAGTACTTCCTGCCAGCAGAAGAATCTCCTGAGCAAGGCCTTTGCTGTATTTCACATGCTCAAGCTACATACACAGACCAACAGAGCAACTAATACAAATAATATGTAATTTCAATGACTAAACTTGAAAGGTGATTCATTGCATTTGATAGAGGCAAAGTGTGGGTCAATTGTACTGTATAGCTGGGTTTTTTGGGTTTTTTTAATGCCATCACATTGCAGAGCCCCTTTTAGTCATGTGTACTGGAACAAATTATCTGCAAACATGGAATCATACAACCATAGAAGGGCTAGGGTTGAAAGGGACCTTATAAAGATCAACCACTTCCAACCCCCTGCCATGGGCAGGAACAGCTTTCACTAGACCAGGTTGCTCAGGGCCCCTTCCACCCTGACTGGACACTTCCAGGGATGGGGCATCCACAGCTTCTCTTGGAAACCTGTCATGGTCTCTCACCATTGTCACAGGGAAGAATTTCCTGTTAATGTCCAATCTCAACCTGCTGCCCTTGAGTCTAAAGCCATCATGTACACACGAGGTTCCTTACAAAGTTTGCTACTGAGATTTAAGAAAATCCTTTGTACCACAGAATTACTAGTTTCTGATGATATGGTTCTTGGCAACCCATTGCTCCCAATTTATTGGATTGATCTGAAGTTGTCCAAAATCCCTTAAATATCAGTGTAATATATAATGAACCTCTCAGCTTGCAGGCATTACTGTTAACTCCTTTAGAAGATCTTACAGAATGATTTTCTGAATAAAGATAAAATGTTCAAAGGTTAATAACGCAGTATTTGCAGACCTGCCTCTGTGGAAGAAGGAAGAATGAATTAAAAACTTTAATATTCGATCAGAGGAAGGGTCTGCCAAGGCCACTATTCTGTCTCCAGCTGGAGGAAGGAAGAGATGTAGTGTAGTAGCAGTTTATGAAGTGATTGTTTCTCAAGCATGTCACAGCACCTTTCAGCAGACAGCAATTAGATACTCTGTGACCCAGCTGTAGCCTGACAGTTGTGTTTAATGTTCTGTGTCAGACCTTTTGTTCTCTGTGAGTTTGTCTAATCTCTTTTAGAACCCATTTATCCTTCACAACATCCTGTAGTAATGGGGCCTACAATTTAATTAACAGGAATAATGTATTTCTGTTTATATACTCCAGACCTACTATCTTCTAACGTTGTATTCCTCTCCTTGAATGTGAGAAATATCAGTTGTGCTCTAGTCTTTATGCTTCACAGACTTTGCCTCAGAGCAGTGGTGAAAGGGTTTCTACTCATGAAGGACATACTTTATTTTGCTGAGTGCACGTGTCTGCTTTTTAACTCCATCCAAGAGCCTTTTCTGGGCACAGGTGTTTAAATCTGTATGTACACAATTTGTCTACAAAACCTGTAAGGCTTGTAGAGTAGGTTTTTTTCCCCCTTTTGTTTTTGTGCTTGATGTCATCATTAGAAAAAACTCTGCCAAACAGGCTATATTCTTAAAGCAGAAACATCAGGGTTATTTTTGTGAACAATGTCTGTATAACACAGTTGACATGATGTTTGCAGTCTGTATGACCTCATTAAAGGTGTTTAATGCAGTTTCTTATATCATACACATACATGTTTGAAGTCCACCTGGAGCACTTAAATAACTTCTTTCAGAATATAGTATTTAGGTATGAATGATATCTCACCTTCCTTATTCTTGTCTTTTTCTCAACATTTCTACTCATCTCTGCTATTTCAGGAGTGTTTTACTATTATTAGAGCTGTAGAGTCTTCTACCAGTAGTTCTGATTGCTCTGTGTTCATGGTCTTTTATTTTGTGCTTTTTACCTCATATTAAAATTATGAACAACTTGCTGTTAATAAAAAACTTCTTCAGGAATAAAAAATAATTTCCTCCTGTTAGTGGATGAAAGTAGATATTTCTCCTCCTATTTCCTGTATTATTTCTTCACCTGAGACATCAAGGACAGTATCTTGTGATATTAATCAGCAATTGTTGTTTACAAGTGACAACACACATGAAAACCAAATTTGATCATTTGGGTTTGTGTTGCCCATAAGAACTCACTTTAGCATGGTGCTTTTGTAATGGCATATGCAATAGGATGTGGAAAAAATGCTAGATGGATGAAGGAATATTCATGTTAACGCTAGTTCTCTTCCAAGGAGGGCAGCTACTGGGGATTTTACCATTCTTACACAATGCCAAGCCCATCTTAAGCTAGCTCTGAGGAGCAGCTTGCTGTTAAAATTCTGTGTTGCTGTGTCACAGCTCTCCTTCCACCTTCCTCTCAAGCCTCTGTTACTGTGCTTCCTTTTCAACATGATTTTCTCAGCTCTTTTGGTTCCTGAGTGCAGCTGCTGCTCTTAGCAGCTCCTGCACACAGCAGCCCTGTCAAGTTTGGTTCTCTGTACTTCCACTATTTTCTTTTGACTCTTATTTTTTCCAAATAGATTCGGTACTCACGGTTGTTTTGAGCCTGGACCTTGCTACCTGAATTTGCCACTGAGTGGATTCAGATGCTCCACAGTGAACTTTGCTCTTCTCTGAACCATAAGAAGCCTTCAATCTTAGTAGTCTTTGCTTTCCTTTTTCATTCAAGTAAAAATAGAGGTATTATGAGGAGATGCATGCAAATGAGGAGAGAGTTAAAGGATACCAATGTTTACACTGTCTACATTGTTCAGTAGCCAACCTACACCTCTAACTTGAAGCATTCCACCATTTTGTACATTTCAAATTTATCTCTTCAAGAAAAATGTAAGAAAGATCTCATATCTGTGCAAGCTGTCATACTGCAAGCATTGTAGTCCTAGAGTAAGGAAACTGGAAGATACTCATTTGCATTCTGTGAATTAGAAAAGGCAGGGTATTTGTTGGCATATTGGAACTCTGTTGATGAGCTGTGTCAAAGGAGTTTAGCATTGTTTAAGGATCACTATTATATAAGTAGTTTACCATCTTGTCTCTTGGCATCAGCTGATATTTCCTGAGTATTGTACGTTAATCTTCCCAGCACATCACCATTTGTATCTTAAGAACTATTTGTTTTATGAAAAATTATCTTTAATAAAAGTAATTTACCTTTTTAGAGATGAGGAATCCAATCAGTGTCTTATTTGATGCCAGTGCAAAGACTGGCATCGTTTACTTTTTGATATGTTTGCAGTATGTGTTAGAGGAGACCAAAGTGCTGTCATTAAATATCCTTAACCCTTGTGCTTTTCTTTTTGTGAAACAGTGGTGAATTGAGGAAAGTAAAATGAAAGATAAAATAACTAAGATTTTTCTACCCTGGCTGTTATGTCTTCTACTCTATGATTCTGTGTTTCCCAGAAGGATTAAATGAGCTCTCTGATGCTTGTTGCACATCACAGAGCTTGGCTGTTTAGTAACAGTCTCTGAAAAATGACTTTCCTCCACTGATGTGTGCACTGCTGGTTTGTGAAACAGCTTATGTGGCTAAGTGGAATTACATATTACTTCCCTCACTATCCAGTGTGTTAACTCTATGACTGTTAGATTATGAGTGTTTTAAGGGTCCTCACCCTGAAGGATCAGATCACCTTGGTGTTTTGCAGTTACCTGAAATCACCCACAGAGTAAGTCAGAATAAGGTAGAATAAAATACTTGCTGAATCCTCACTCAGTTGCTATTTTTGTAGAGACTATGGAAATACAAAGAAACTCATCTACTTAACTTAAGTCCAGAGGATTCCTTCACCCTTTTTTGCTAGCCTGTAACCGAGCTGATAGCTGCCTTACAGCTACACAGCTGAAGATTTATCACTTACTGTCTCTGAGGTTGCCCGATGTTGGTCTCACAATGAGACAGGAATTCAGCAACTCACCCCATCCATTAGCACTCCAAACACTTTTGAAGGTTGTTCAGATTCATGTGCCTCTAAAGGATTTTGTGAGTATAGCTCACTGAAAAACATAGCCATGGCATTCCTTTCTTACAACCAGTGGTGTTCCTGCTGCTCTGGAAAGGTTCCATCTGTTTGGCACGGCTGGAACTGAAAAGTCACCAGCCTGTTATAATGCAACATGTCCCGTCCTGTCCTGTGGAGCAGAGGTTAAAACCCAGGTAAATGTGTTTTCAGAGTGTGTCAGGTTACATATTTTGTTGAACATCAGGTTTGATCACACAGGGTTGTGCAGCTGGTTGTTCTTCACATTTGTGATTAGCCTTTGTGTTTGCCCATTGCTTTGGGTTGATGAAAGGGTGAGGGATGGCTGCCCAGTTCTCTTTGAAGAATTACATTTCAACAGAATCAAGACAAATGTAAGCTATTTCAGCAGTGCTTACATCAGTGCTTAATTGAGATGGTTTATTCATGGTGCTAGAGTAAACAGCACCATCTGTACAGAAATCCCTGCAGCTCCCTTTGTGTTGGTGGGTGAGGATGACAACCCACTGGTACATATGGAAAGGGCAGAAATACTTGATACTTTTTTTTTTTTGCTTCAGTCTCCACAGGCAAAGCCTACTTCCATTTTCAGGGTGTACCAGCATCCTCTCTGAGGGAGTTGCCAGCAATGGGGGAGAAATGGGTTCAAGACTTTAGAGTGCAGAGCTCTCAAGTCACCTTTTAACCAAGGGAGTGCACAGGACCCGTGCACACATGCTGTCCAGTGTGACAGCATTGCCTACCACTGCCTGCCACAGCATTGCCATCGAGGAGGTCCCTGGCAACTGGGTTGAGGCTGTTGTGCCCGTTTTTAACAGAGGTGAAGTGGAGGATGAGGGACTGTTGGTCCATCAAACTTTCCACATGTCCTAAACAATCATGGAGCACATGCTGCATGTGCTTTTGGAATCCATCTCTAGTGCACAAAGGGAAAGATTAAGAGAGTCCCGAGGGCAATTCATGCTTGCCTAAGGTGTTTGCTGTCTAGGATGAAATGGGTGCACAAAGGAAGAGCCATGAATTTAATGATCAAATTTAGTGCAATTACAGCAGTCTGTGATTACATTATCATAGTCTATTATGAAACACTGTAAATTGCTACTCTGAAAGTCGACAGGCATGCTTCCAGTTAATATTTTGCAATTTATGGTGCTTGTTCATGGCAGTCTATGTACTGTGTACCTTTTATACTGTGAGCTGACTCAAGCATCATATTGGTTCTGCAGCATCGAGGTGTGAGTTTACTTTTGCAGTTATCCATTATAATCAGCATTACAGAAATTAATTTAGTCACGTTCTAATTATGCCTAATGCATGATTATTTTGTTTAATATCCCGTAGCAAAGAAGTTCAATTAATTAGATGCAGAATGTTGAATAATGGCATTCAAGAGATTTGCACTGAGGTGTAGAAGAATTAGACTGCCAAATGTGTTGAAAGTATTTCAAGTGAATGGCTGATAAAAATTATTCCAAAGTTGGTGTGTGCCACAATACACTTGGCTGTTTTATAAGTTCTTGCCTTTTATCCACAGAGGTTTCAATTTTGTGTATCACCACTGTATCATGTCTTCTGCTGCAGCTATAGATCTTTCTTCTTTTTACAGTAGCTTCTTCAGCCTGACTATTTCATGGCCATTTGGTAACACAATTTGTGTTTGAGCAAAGACTCTTCCTGGGGCACAAGGCTCTTACTCTGGGAGTGGTGAGAGGTCCAAGAAACACTCTTAAAAGAGACTGCAAAACCACATATCCAGCTGAGAGAGAGAGACACAAAATGCAGTTTTCTTAGTGTGGAAGTGGTGCCTAGAAATGTATTTCTGGAACAAGACTCTGCTGCTTAGGCTTGGAGACAACAAATTGTACAAGAAACAGACTGTGATGTATCTTCAGGAGCTGAGTGCTTACTGCAATTAAATCTCATTTCTCAGTCAGGAAAATTCATGAAGTGATTTAAAGAATCTGTGCAATCAGAAGTAGGAAAGGTTGTCTATCCTCAGGAAGAGAATGGGCCCCAGTACAGTGGTACTTGACTCAGGAGAGAATGTGCTCTCTAGAGATGCTGTCCCTGTTGCAACATCTCTCTCAAAAATTAATGAAAAATTGCTTGAATATCACAGGAGTTACAACAACAGCCAAAAAAAAACAAAAAAAAACCCCAAAAAACTGATTGGAGGAGAAAATCACAAAGCATTATTTTACACAAGAGGACTTGTAGATAATGAAGTAATACCAGTGTTCCTGCAGGGAAGCAAGGGTCTGATTGCTGAAACCCCATAATGAGTAAAGGCAAGCATTCACATTTCTCCTCTTCCCTGCTTAACTGTGGGAGCATTGTGGCTGTGCTGTAGAAACACTCTTTGCCCTTACAGTGAATTGACTGCAAGATAGTACCTTTATGCCTTAGATTAATTCTAATCTGTTTAGACAGGGTCGCAGGGCCCAAAAGTGCCCTAGCTGGCTGATGTTAAACATTGAGAATAAACATTGAGGTGCAGTTTGCAATCCTGGCCTTCTTTGTAGGGCCAAACAGAATGATTTCCCCATAAACAGAAGGCCCAAACCTGGAATTCTGCCTTTCTGAAAACTGACTTAGTTTTCTATATAAATTGGGATTCAAGTCTGTCTATTGTGATTGACAGTCTTGAGATCTTTAAGGGCAAGAGAAAGAAATGTAGTGGAAAAATACAAAGATATTGCCAAAGTACTAACTTGATAAAACTATATGAAAAATGTACTGATTTTTTTCTCAAAAGAATCCAATTAGTGAGATATACTGAATGTTTCTAGGGGTTGTCAAGACCTGAACAGATTTGTCTTCCTAAACAGAAGGTTAAGGTACAAATTATTTTTTCATGAAAATACTCGTTTCTGTGAGCTTGGGCAATTTTAAAACATAATTTATAACTATTTAATAGTCTACTTTGTAAAGAAGGAAAGTACTGATATTGTCAAAATGAAAGGAAAAAATCAGAGAAATATTAGGAGTGAAATAATGACGTCAATTTTAATCCTAAGGGATAATGATACTGAAAATATTATGTGATAACGAAGGCTTACTGTGTTAGATTCTCTGCTTCATGCATATGAAAATGTTTTTTAACAGAGCCTAGTACCTGGTGTTTAAAGAATAAGCCTTGATTATATCATACATATGTATATAGATTATTTTGACACGACTGAGGAGGTGCTGTTCTTCAGTGAATGCCTTTTCCTTTCATGCTCTAAGGGAAGGCTTTGAAAACATGGTACCTTTTTTTCAAGCAGAGCCATAGCACAGCTCACATACTCATTCCTCAGCTTATTTATCATTTTGATATGTTGGAGAAGGAAATTCTGGAGCCACAGGTCATTACAGACATTACCATTAATCTTGACATAACCCGCCCTTAGACCCCAACTCCACCCAAGTCTCTGGACTAAGAAAGACAGACAGAGCTCTGGGATTAGCAGGAGTTGCCCCTGTGAGTTGTTACTCAACCACAACATGGACCATGAACTCCTTGATAGGCCTGGACATCTTAACAGAGACATAATGTACTGACTGAGGCATCAGATGAAGATGTTCCAATGATAAGATGATTTTAAACCCATTGTAATTGATCTGTCAAGAGCTGTGGGCTCATGCCCAGGAGTGGAGTGTCAGTGTTAAGCTGAAAGCTGAGAAGGAGAAGGAACCAACCCAAAACCAAACCATGATGGTAGAATATTCTTACTGTCTGAGTGTGCTCCATCAGTAGAAGAAGGTTACAGCAGCTTCTCTGAAGTTCAGCTTTATGCACTGCTCCAGATTTGTTTGTTATTCTGATCGAAATGCTTTTTCAAATACTAGTTAGAGTTCTAAAAGAAATGCTGTGGTCTAGGTAACCGTTAAGCTGTTTTAGCTGTCTGCTTTTAATAATTGTCAGTCCTAGGTGAACTGTCAATTAAAATGACAGATTCCTGTTGATTAGAGATATCTACAGTGAATCTCTAGTCAGTGACAAGAAACAGGCTTCTCTGCTACAAGGCAGCCTGCTGTAACAACAGGAAAACTATTTTTTATAATAGGCCATAAATTAATTTTCTACTGTCTCTCTACAATAAAATAGTATGTTGTTTTGAAAAGAGATTGGGGTAAAAGCTTTAAACAAGACTTTGTAAAACTTACAAAGACAAGATTGCTAAATAAGTTCTTGAATTTTACTTAATCATGATTGAGAACTACATTCAGAAAAGCTAAGTAACTGTTTTTATGTGCATTGGAGAGCATTAAACAAAATAATTCACTGTCTTTAAATAGAAAAGGACAACTGGCAGTTTCAAATTATGTTCTAGCCTCTGTTGTTCTGTTGTAATTAGTCTACATTGCCACAGACTTCACCTCCCACAAACACTAACCTCGCTAGATATTGGAAACCCATATTTGGAAAAACAACAGAAAAATGAAAACCATTTAAAATTATTTTAAATCAAATCAAATAAAAAGTTTCCTATTAAGAGAACGATGTAATTTTCCTCCTTTTCCAATCACTCAAAGACACTCACAAGATTTCCTCTTAACTATGACTATTATCCCCTCAAAACCAGAAACACAGTTTGCTAGCATTCATTTATTAAGTTTTCAACTATGTTTGTCAATCCCCTCTCAGTTGATGTGGAATTGTTCTTGCAGTATTCACTCCACTGCTTCCATATATCATCTACAGAAATTTGAAGAGCTGAATCAAATACTGTGGACACATCTGGTCAATTCAGCATTTTCTTCTCTCTGTTCCATAGTTCTGAAACAAGATTCTTTCTTTGCATTGTTTAGTTATGTTTTCTCTTTTGACTAAAAGGGAGTGTGTCTCACTAAAATGACAGGATTGCTACTCAGATTGTACTAAAATAAAGGAAAAATCTTATTTTTTCCATTAATCTTTTTAATTTCCACTCTAGGATTCAAACTGTAACAATTATCCTTTGTTACAGACTGCTTCTATTCCTATTAGAAACTGACTTGAAAGGCAGGTGCTTCTTTTCCCATTGTTATTTTGTTAGCAACCACTCTGAGGAGCTAATTCTCAGTCTAAGCAGCACCCACTCATTTTATGATATTGGTAATAATTTCCACTTCCTCAGTGGTAGATTCAAAGACTAAAAGTGCTTGACTTGGATAAATTTAACTTGACAGCAAACCATGAATAGGTGAGTGTGGTTATAACTGTGTGGCTCGTAGGAAAATGGACCATGTAGAAATATCTGTATATTTAGGAGTGTTACCCAGAGATTCAGCTTCCAGCTGTGGTTTCCAGGTCTAAAAAGCTTGGTTGGTGCTAGCTCAGTATTTCTTGCTTTTCTCATCACGCAGTCTTGATACACCTGTTGTTGCTAAATGTCCTTTAATATGTCAGCAGAATGACCAGAAATAGTACAGAGGAATTCCAGCTCTTAGCTCCAACTCTTGTCCTACCACTCAGTCCTGTTGTGAGAAAACTGGGACCGTAAGAAGAAGAGTAATGAAAGTCATGATTTCTGCATTCATGGTGAGCTGGACTGAGATAAAACTATATTTTTGTTTCCATAGTGTGACTAACTGTATTTTTGTGGAGATTGCTGCTCCAGATTTTACCCAGGAATTGCCAATGACTCAACCTATCTTCTCCATCTCCAACAAAATCCGTCCGCATTCATCTGTGTTAGCTCCAAACTGCACTTCTAGATTTACAGGGAAAATAGAGTGATATATTACCATTACACAGAGCAAGTTATCCATGCAATCAAATGCTTAAACATTACTCTTACTCAACCCAAAACAATTTCTTCCTAGTGAAATAAAAGAACACTAAATGGTCGAGTCTGGCTCCTAATAAGACTGGATCATGTAATAGTGTTCATATCCATAAATGAAGAGATAGCAATCACTGGGTTTTATTCTATCCAGAAATTCAATGAGAAATTTTTCTGTGAAC
>VWZV01009659.1:34812-76570 GCA_013397155.1 Irena cyanogastra | reverse complement strand
CCTGAGACTCAATCCCAGCTCCTAGAGACTCAGTCCCAGCTCCTGAGACTCAATCCCAGCTCCTGAGGGACTCAATCCCAGCTCCTGAGACTCAATCCCAGCTCCTGAGTCTCAATCCCAGCTCCTGAGGGACTCAATCCCAGCCTTTGCCTGGAATTCCCACCGTATTTTCCTCTAAGGATTTTAAAT
Organism: Irena cyanogastra; assembly: GCA_013397155.1. Lineage (NCBI taxonomy): Eukaryota > Metazoa > Chordata > Aves > Passeriformes > Irenidae > Irena > Irena cyanogastra. The sequence continues at coordinate 76,381 of VWZV01009659.1, read as the reverse complement.
ATTGATTTTTAACTTGACCAACCTGCGCAAAAGGAGACGAGTGGGATGAGAGCTCTGGATTTTGCTGGGAAAATCATGGATCAGAGTGGAAATCATCACTTGGAGCTTCCAAAGCCAGCTGAGATTTGGGCTCTGGTGAGCCCTGAGTTATTCCTGTTGCCATAGAAATAAATGGATGTGTTTGCTGCTGCTCCCTGCTCCGGAGATATCCACAGATATCCATCACCAGAGCTTGGTTCCCAGATTTTCCTTCTCCCAGGAATCCCACATGAAGCAAGGAATTTTATTTTTATTTTCAGTTTGTTTATTTTTATTTGGTTTTTTTAACGCTGGCGTTCACCCCAAGCACTTTGGGAGCTCTCAGAGCCCGAGCTCAGCTCCCAGCTGGGAGCAGGTCTGTAACATTCCCAGTTTGCAGCCCAAGGTTTTCCCTGAGCCGAGAAAATAAAGCTGAGAAGGGTTGGAGACAAGAGAAATCCATATCCAGAGCCGCATCCATCCCAAAGTGGATTTAATTCCTGTTTAATTCTTGTTTAGTTCTTGTTTAATTCTTGTTTAAGGCTCAACTTTGAGTTCAACTCACGTAGTCTGGAGGAACAGGAAAATAAAGCTGATAGGGGTCACGTCTAAGAGAAATCATTTTCTAGAGTCTCATCCATCCCAAAGTGGATTTAATTCTTGTTTTAGGCTTGGCTTTGAGCACTCATGAAGGATTGACCTTGACTTTAACTGATAAGAGGTGGAGGAACAGCAAAATAAAGCTGATAAGGGTCACAGACAAGATAAATCCTTATCCAGAGGCTCATCCATGCCAAAGTGGATTTAATCCTTATTTTAGGCCTGGCTTTGAGCACTCATTTAAGGCTCGACTCTGAGTTTAACTGATAAGAAGCTGGAGGACTAAACCCCAGGGATCCAGGGGCAGCCACAGCTCCTCTGGGAATTCCATCCCAGCCCTCCACACCCTCCCAGGCAGGAATTCCCAATTCTCAATTCCCAAAATCCCAATCCATTTAAGAATTAAATCCACTTTGGGATGGATGAGCCCCTGGATAAGGATTTCTCTTATCTGTGACCCTCGCCAGCTTTATTTCCCTGTTCCTCCAGACTACGGGAGTTAAACTCAAAGTCGAGCCTTAAACAAGAATTAAATCCGCTGTGGGGTGGATGAATGTCTGGATAAGGATTTCTCTCATCCTTTTTAAAGCCTTTTCAGCTTTATTTTCCTGTTCCTCCAGCCTCATATGAGTTAAACTCAGAGTCGAGCCTTAAACAAGAATTGAATCTGCTTTGCGATGGATGAGCCTCTGGAAAAGAATTTATCTTGTCTGTGACCCTTATCAGCTTTATTTTGCTGTTCCTCCACCTCTTATCAGTTAAAGTCAAGGTCAATCCTTCATGAGTGCTCAAAGCCAAGCCTAAAACAAGAATTAAATCCACTTTGGGATGGATGAGACTCTAGAAAATGATTTTTCTCATCCGTGTCCCTTATCAGTTTTATTTTCCTGTTCCTCAAATCCGCCCGAATTCCCCATCCCGGGAGAGGACGGATCCCTGCTCTGCCGCTCTCCGTGGTGCTGCAGAGGCTCGGAACGCACCAAAATTTCCTTTTTTTGGGCCTCGTTTTCTCCCCAGCTCCCGCTCCCAGCAGGAATTTATCCCAGCCTGAATTCCGTGTTTTCCAGCCCCCAGAATTCCGCAGGGAAAGCTGATCCTGAATCACGGCCGTGCCTCATTCCTGCCCCATTCCCACCAACCCCACTTTAAATCCCATCAAACTTTCCCACTTCCAAACAAGTCCGAAACTCGTAATTGCTTCCAGTGACTCATTCCCGGATGGAATTGTTCCCTAAAACCCGTGGATTGTGGCTGAGCTGCCAGCCACCAGCCCTGAAATGGTTTTTCACACAAGGTTTGAATAAATCCATTCAAATCCTGACAATTCCTGATATCCTTGGATTGTTCTCCCAGACAAAGCTGAACTGGAGCTTGTGAAAAATCCCATTATTTTTGGAATTTTGCCTTCCCAGCACCTCCGAAACGTGGTGAAATTCCTGGAAATACATTTTCTACCGTGCCAGATTCTTTGAATTAATTTAAGGAAAGGGTCTGGAAGGGAAAGAGGCTCCCAGAATTTTCTGGAGGCAAAGGATTCCTGCATTGCTGCTTTTCTCCTCAGAAACTGCAAGTGCTGAATTTTGGGAATATTTTCACGTTGTGGAAGGAATCTCTGGTGAATATTCCTGCCTTGGGAAGATAACAACAATTCTCTCTTGTCAAAATCCCTCAGAATCCCGTTTATGGAAATAAAAAAGCCCAAAAATGAATAAAAATTGTTTTATCCACAAGGACCCAAAGCTCTCGGAATTGGAATTATGGGAATATCAGACTTTTCCTAATGATCCCTCTGGAATGCACTTGGGAAAGATCTGCTGGGAGAGAGAATTCCAGGAGAAAATCCCTCTCCTGCTTCTTCCCAGGGCTCAGTCAAGGAGATTTTTAATATTTTGGAAGCTCTGATAAAAATCTCCTTCCCCCATTCCTGGGAGCAGCCAATTTTCAGGAGCAATCCTTGAAATCCCTCTTGGAAATAAATAAAGATGGAATTCTCCAACCAAATCCACCCCTGAGTACTAAAAATAACGTTTTAATGCTTCCTTTTTACCCCAAAAATGGGGGTTTTGGAACTGGGGGAGATTAAAAACAGCCCCAGTGCCAAGGCCCAGCCCAGACTCTGGAAACTTGTGGAATTTGCTCCACTGGCAAATCCCAGATTTTCCCCTCATGTGAAGGAGTTTGGGCTGAGTGGAAGAATTTTTAGGGGAGAAAAAAAAAAAAAAATGCTGTTTTTGGGATGAGTTCGTTGCAGCTGTGGCAGCAAAATCAGGGAATTTTCTCCCCTAAAAGGGAAAGGAAAGCTGGGAAAATCCATCAAAATCCCAGGTGATTTTGGGGAGATCCACCAATTTCCTCTGGGTTCTGTTTCCCACCATCAAAGAGCAGAAAATGTCACCAAATCCCGGGAATTCCATGGAAATAATCCCATGGAAATAACCCTGAAGGTCGGGAAAATCCAAGAGCCATGGAAGCTTCTGGATATTCCTGAATTAAATTATAGAAAATAAAGCAAAATTAGGGCTGGCTTGGAGCAAAAACTGGGAAAAGAGGCAGGAATTCTGCTCATTCCTGGCCTGATTTCCAGGAAATTGTTGATCCCAAAGCTGCAGCTCCAAGATTCTCTCAGAGTTGGAGAAACCAGGGATCCCAGGGAAAAAATCCCATGGAAATAACCCTGAAATGGATGCAGGATGGAAAAACCAAGGAAGCTTCTGGATATTCCTGACTTAAATTCCAGAAATTAAAGCAAAATTAGGAGTGGCTTGGTGCAAAACCTGGGAAAAAGGGCGGGAATTCTGCATTCATTATTCCTGGAAAATTGTTGATCCCAAAGCTGCAGTGCCAAGATTCTGTTGGTGCTGGAGAAACCCGGGATGGGGAAGGCAAAGCAGGAATGTGGGTGAGGAAAATTCCGGGAATAAATCCTTTGCCACCTGCTGGAAAAATCTGCTGAAGCTTGCAAACACCGAGGTATTTAAGGGAAACCCCAGAAATTCCTGCCCTGACTGTGTGGGAATCCTTGGGAAAGCTGGCAGCTCCTTCCTGCCGTTTGATCTGGGGTGGGAATTTAAAAAATCTGTTAAAAAAAGGCACAGAAATAAAATTCCCAACCTGTGATTCCTCCAGAAAACGCTGGGATGGGAATAAGGAGAGAGGAGAAATTCAGGATATGAGTTCAGGTGAATCTCTGGTGTGGTGGAGGAGGCTCCAGCAAGGACAAGTCCTAATTCCAAGAGGAATTTTGGTTTTTTCCAGAGGAAAACTCCTTCACTTCTCCTTGCAGAGCAGCAAAACCAGCTGGGATTTTATTCCAGAGGGGACTCTGGCATTGCCAAACCCTGAAAGAGTTGGAAAATTGGGGATTTATGGCTCAGTTTGAGGATTTTGGGAGTGGAATTGCATCATCCCAGCTTTCCTTTTGCTTTTCCTATTCCTGCCAACTCCAAACCCTTCCCGTTTCCCTGCTCCCATTTTAATAAAATCAGGGGAAAGTTTGATTTATGAGTTCATTGCTCCCTAAAACGACCAGAGAAAATCCAGTCCCTCCTTCCCTTCCTTTTTTGCAGCCTGGGGTGTGGGAATGCCTCAGTTCCCAACCCCATGGAGGGAAATGGGCTCCCCCAGCCCTGTTCCCTGCAATTCCCAGATTTAGGATCCCATTTTCCCTCTGGCAAATCCCACACGACAGGAACACCGTGTTTACCTCCCTGGTGGATTTTTTATTTTTATTTTTTTTTTTTACCATTCCATTTTTATTCATTCCCTGTGGAACATCATCCCAAACGAGGTTTAATTTATTCCCAGCTGCTGGTGTTTATTTAATCCCCACCTTTTTCCACCTGTGGAATAGCTCCATCCCAGCAGATGTTCCCTGAAATTTGAGGATGGAGCAGGGAAAAGCTGCTCAGAGGGAGGGGTTGGCATGGGGTGGGAAGGTGAGAACTTTCCTGGAGCTGGGGAAGGGAAAAGGGAAAGGAAAGGAAAATGAAAAAGGGAGAAGGAAATGGGGAAATGGGGGAAAGGAGGAAAAAAGGGAGAGAAGGGAGGGAAGGGAAAAAAGGGGGAAGGGAAGGGAAGGGAAGGGAAGGGAAGGGAAGGAAAGGAAAGGAAAGGAAAGGAAAGGAAAGGAAAGGAAAGGAAAGGAAAGGAAAGGAAAGGAAAGGAAAGGAAAGGAAAGGAAAGGAAAGGAAAGGAAAGGAAAGGAAAGGAAAGGAAAGGAAAGGAAAGGAAAGGAAAGGAAAGGAAAGGAAAGGAAAGGAAAGGAAAGGAAAGGAAAGGAAAGGAAAGGAAAGGAAAGGAAAGGAAAGGAAAGGAAAGGAAAGGAAAGGAAAGGAAAGGAAAGGAAAGGAAAGGAAAGGAAAGGAAAGGAAAGGAAAGGAAAGGAAAGGAAAGGAAAGGAAAGGAAAGGAAAGGAAAGGAAAGGAAAGGAAAGGAAAGGAAAGGAAAGGAAAGGAAAGGAAAGGAAAGGAAAGGAAAGGAAAGGAAAGGAAAGGAAAGGAAAGGAAAGGAAAGGAAAGGAAAGGAAAGGAAAGGAAAGGAAAGGAAAGGAAAGGAAAGGAAAGGAAAGGAAAGGAAAGGAAAGGAAAGGAAAGGAAAGGAAAGGAAAGGAAAGGAAAGGAAAGGAAAGGAAAGGAAATTGACCCATGGATGCAAAATTTGGGATGAAGAGAAGCCAGAGAGCCCTGGCCCCACAATACCATCCCGAAGCTGCTCCTCCCTGCGGTTGTGCAGCTTTCCCAGCCCAGTTCCTCACTGCTTTTCCAGAATTTTTCATTATCCCAGCTCCCAGCCTCCCTCTCTCCAGCAGATCCAGTCTAAAATAATGACAATAATCTGCCAAATTGGCTCTGTTTTCCCAGGAATGAAACATTTCCACTGCAGCCAAATGGGCCCTGGCCGTTCCTCGGGAACATCCGTGCGCTCCGATGGCTCGGGCAGTTAAATGGAGCCTGGAAAATAATCTCATTTCTGCCTACTCCGCTTTTCATTCCATTTTCCCTCCAGACCAATTATCCCCAGGAATTGAATCACGGGGATTGGCACCGCTGCTCCCTGCAGGAAAAGTGGGAAAACAACCGGAACCACAGGGGGGAAGGCAGGGAAAGGGGTTGGGAAAAGGGAAAGGGAAAGGGGAAAGGGAAAGGGGTTGGGAAAGGGAAAAGGGAAAAGGGAAAGGGAAAGGGAAAGGGGCTGGGAAAGGGAAAAGGGAAAAGGGAAAAGGGCTGGAAAAGGGAAAGGGAAAGGGAAAAGGGCTGGGAATGGGAAAAGGGCTGGGAAAGGGGCTAGGAAAAGGAAAGGGAAAGGGGCTGGGAAAGAGAAAGGGGAAGGGGCTGGGAAAGGGGAAGGGGAAGNGGGAAGGGAAAAGGGGAAGGGGAAGGGAAAAGGGGAAGGGGAAGGGAAAAGGGAAAGGGAAAGGGAAAAGGGAAAGGGGAAGGGAAAGGGAAAAGGGCTGGGAAAGGGAAAGGGAAAAGGGCTGGGAAAGGGAAAGGGAAAGGGGCTGGGAAAGGGAAAGGGAAAGGGCTGGGAAAGAGAAAGGGGCAGGGGCAAGGAAAGAGGCTGGGAAAGGGGTTGGGAATGAGAAATGGAAAGGGAAAACGGAAAGGGAAAGGGGCTGGGAAAGGAAAACAAAAAGGAAAAGGGAAAGGGAGAGGGAAAGGGAAAGGGAATTCTCCCTGTGGTCACAACTGCTCTGGGATCCTTCTCCAGTTTCTCTCAACATTTTCCTGCCCTTGGCAGGGTGGGAATGGGATAAACCCCCTCAACAGAGGAGATGCTCCTAAAAACCAGAATCCTGGTGATTTTTAAAGCCCTTTCCAACCCAAACCATTTGGGGTTTATAGAAAATAAAAGGAATTCCATTTCACCGGAGTTTCCCAACCCTTCCTCCTCCAACTTTCAAACAGGCTGGGGATAAAATCCCTCTTATCAGCAGAGGGTGATAAATGTTGGGATACTTGATAAATGTGTCAGGATATTGGATAAATGTGTTGGAATACTGGATAAATGTGTTGGAATATTTGTTTAAATGCCTTGGGATGTTTGGATTCTTTTTTTCCCAGCCCATTTTTTTCACTTTTTTATGGATTAAAGGCCGAGGTTTCCCATGCTGAGGTTTCCCTTTTTCCAAGTGCTGCTGGTTGGGAGGAGTGGGAGCAAAACTTTGCTGCTTGGAATCCTGGGAAAAGTGGGATAAAAGCTGCTCCAGGGCTTTCCCTTCAGTCCTAATCCTATAAAATATAATAATTCTACATTATAAATATATTTAGCAGCTTTAAACAAAAAGAGGAGGGTTTAGATGGGATTTTGGGAAGGAATTTTGGGCTGGGCTGTGGCTGCCCCATCTCTGGAATGTTCAGGGCTGGACAGAGTTTGGAAAAACTTGGGATAGTGGAAGGTGTTGGAATTGGAATTGGACGGGCTCTAAGGTCTCTTCCAGCCCCAGTCATTCCAGGATTCCCTGATTTCTCCCTCAGGATCCAAGATCTGGGCTACCAAACGGAATCATGAGGAGAAATCCATGAAAAACCCCAAAGGAAAACCCAAACTCGTGGGTCCCAAACCCTCACTGACATTCCCGAAGGAATGGGAGCAGCTGTCAGCAGGAACAGCAATTCCTGGATAATCCTGAATTCAGAAAATACAAAATTCCAGGAACTGCAGCACCACACCCCTTCAATGGGCTCTGCAAATGTCCCTGATTTTTTGTGGGAATTTTGCCTTTAAGGAATTTTTTTTCCCCGTTGAGCAGCTGCTTTTTAAAGGTTAAAAATCCCTGTAAAACAGGAAATGATGGGATTTTGGTCTGGTCATTTTTCCCCGGTTTTGGACACGTCACATATTTCACAAGTGCCCAATAATGGCTCTGTGGCATTTGCTGGGGGAGCTGATGTGGATAATTATGGATAAAATGATGGATAACAGCTCATCCACAGGCTTTGCTTCCAGGGAAAAGCCAAAACTCCATTTCACATCCCAGTGCTGAAGGGGAAATTCAGGGTTGCATTCCCAAGCTGGTTAAATTTTCTTTTTTTTCCTAAAAAAATTAAAAATAATTTCCTTGAAGTTAAAAATCCTTGGATTCATCTCAGCAGGTGTCATGGACTGGGAGTTGTTTTCCAAAGGGCAGGTTGGCATCAAACCTGTAGAAAATCTGTAGAAAATTTGGGGTTTTTATTAAGAATGTCTGAGCAGCTTAAATTCCTTGCTGAGTGGGTGATCCTCAGTTTTACTGCTCTCATTTCAAGCTATAAATATTTTATTTCCACCTGGATATTGTTATTATTCCTAATAAATATTCGCTCATATTCCTTATTATTCCTAATAAATATTCACTCCTATTTAATTATTAGGACAAAATTCTCCAAAACCAGGCACACATGCTATAGATAGATTGCAGATGGAATAAATTGATTTTAAGGTGGTTTAAACTCTGGTTTTATGGCTTTTATAGGGGAAGAGAAGGGAAAGGGAAAGGGAAAGGAAAGGAAAGGAAAGGAAAGGAAAGGNTTGATTTTAAGGTGGTTTAAACTCTGGTTTTATGGCTTTTATAGGGGAAGAGAAGGGAAAGGGAAAGGGAAAGGGAAAGGGAAAGGGAAAGGAAAGGAAAGGAAAAGGAAAGGAAAGGAAAGGAAAGGAAAGGAAAGGAAAGGAAAGGAAAGGAAAGGACTTAAAGCATTTTAACCCAAGTAGAAGAAAACTGAATGAACACAACCCTTCAATGTATAATTTCTCAATTTATTTCATACGAAAGCTCTCAGATTTGTTTTCCACACTTGCCAATGCTCAATAGAAAAGAAGGAATTGTGTTTTTCTCCCGGGTTTTGCAGGCTGAGTACAGAAATCACTGTTTGTAGCTCGCCACCTCCAGGTCCACGGGGTAGCGGAGCCGGTAGCCCATGCACTTCTGCCTGTCGATAAAAATGCTGTTGGCTTTCACGGCGATCTCCTTCTCCAGCTTCATCCTGGTCTCCTCCAGATTCTTCAGGTTCTGCTCCGACTCCATCAGTTTTCTCTTCAGGGCCTCCAGGAACACGGCGAGTTCTTCCACTTCGCTCACCAGCCTGGAAGGAGTTGGGTTAAGTTGCGAAAAATCAGGGGATGGTGATGGAAGAGATTGGATTTGGGGTAAAGATCAATGACAGAATCTGAAATTCATCAGGAAAAAACTTCAGAAAAATCCAAGAGATTGGATTTGGGGTAAAGATCAACTACAGATTCCAAAATTCATCAGGAAAAAACTTCAGAAAAATCCAAGAGATTGGATTTGGGGTAAAGATCAACTACAGAATCTAAAATTCATCAGGAAAAGTCCTCCAAGAAATTGCTCAAAAATATTGGATTTGGGATAAAGATCAACTACAGATTCTAAAATTCATCAGGAATAAACCTCAGAAAAATCCAAGAGATTGGATTTGGGGTAAAGATCCACTACAGAATCTAAAATATATCAGGAAAAGTTTTCCAAGAAATTGCTCAAAAATATTGGATTTGGGATAAAGATCAATGGCAGAATCTAAAATTCATCAGGAAAAAACCTCAGAAAAATCCAAGAGGTTGGATTTGGGGTAAAGATCAACTACAGAATCTAAAATTCATCAGGAAAAGACTTCAGAAAAATCCAAGAAAATATTGGATTTGGAATAAAGATCAACCACAGAACTGAATAATAATTTCTGACCTCGAGTAAAAAAATTAAAAGCCAGGAGGCAAAATATTAAAAATTGTGAGGTAAAAAAAATTTTAAAACTGCCCAGAATCACTTTGGGATGGAACAGGGGGCTTAGTTACTTAAGCTGGGGTTAATTGCCTAAACTGGGGTTGGTTTAAGGACCTGAACTGGGGCTCATCCCTGCAGAGCTCGACGTTGGGCCTGAAGGATCTGTCGTAGAGCCTGGTCTGAGCCACTTTCAGGTGAGCTTCCTTCTCCCTGATGGCTTTTTTCAGGTTCACAATGTTGGCTTCCTCCTCCCCAATGTCCTTCAGGATCTGGAGAGGAAATCCAAGGAAAAAAAAAATCTTCAAACAATGATAAATATCATCCCCAAAAATATCTGTTCATGGTGAAGCGTTAAAGGTTTCACCACCAGTCTGGAGAATGAAGTACAAGAAGAATAATTTTCATTTTAGATGATAATACAATTAATTTTATTTTATTTAAGATTAAATACAAGAATTAAAGTGGGTTTGACCTGTTTATTTTTATTATTACACTGAGAATCACGGCTTTAGTTTATATAAACCAGAAAATATTCTGCAGCCTCTCCCAAATCCCAAAGCTGTGGGAGAGTTCCCAAAACCTCTCCCATGTCTCCTGTGGGATGACAACACATCCCACCTCCATGGAGTGCTTTGAATTGTAAATTTTAACTGGAAATCCAAGAAAAAAAAACTGATTTATTTTGAAGGAGAGCTGCTGATCAGCTTGGAAATACCTGGATTTCTCAAGAAAAAGGAAAAGGTAGGAAATCCTGAATTTCTTCCCCTCATAACCACTGACACACATGGAAAAAATAAAGATATCCAGCTGTCATTCCCAGATCCTAAGGAATTATTACTTTTTCCACACTTGCCAATGGCTAAAAGAGAAAAAAGGAGCTGTTCCATGTTGGAAAAGGGGAAGGGCCCACAGCCACCCCTTGTTCATAGAAAAAATCAAAGTACTGAGGGGGTTCTGACCTCTCTATTTTTATTATTATGCTGAAAATCCCATTTTCAGTCTAAAAAGAAGCAGGAAATATTCCCTCAAACCCCCTTCCATGTGTTCTGTGGGATGACAACACATCCCCACCCCAGGAATTGCCACCAGGGGCCAAGGAATGACTTTTTTCCCACATTTCCAATGGCCTCGGTGCAGAGGTGAGGAAAATCTTTACTCCCAAAGTTTTTAAAGGAAGAGCAGGACATAATTTAAAAAAAAAAAAAAAGCAGTAAATAACTTTTAAAGAGCACAGAATTCCAGGTAAAATCCAGTAAAATCCACAGAAGAATGAGCTGCTCCACGTTGGAGGAGGCTGAAGTCACCTGCCAGGTTGACTTCATTGCCATTCCAGAAAAATCTGGGAATCCAGGCTCAACCAGAGCTCCCTGATCAAACAGTTTTAGGGTTTAGTTCAGGATTAAGGTGTTTAATTCAGGATTAAGGTGTTTAATTCAACTCCATCCCTACAAAAAGCACCGAGAGCACAACAAAACCCCGAAACTTCTCCCCGCATCCTAATCCGACTCAAAAATATTTCACTCCTATGTGGATTAAACCATTTTTTTTCAGAGGATGAGCCCCCCACGATGCCAGAATTCCAAGAAATGCCTCAGACCTGCTCCAGGTGGTGCTCCAGCCGCAGTTTGGCTTCGTCCAGCCCTCTGCAGTGGGTGTCAAAGGCCTCGTTGACCTCCGCCCGCTGCATGCGCAGGTCCTCGGAGGCGTCGTGGATGATGTTGTTGATCAGGGATCGGAGCTGCACCGACGCCAGTTTTTCCTGTTCTGCCCTGGAAATGTTGTCGTGGCTGAACTGGGCCCAGGACTTTGGCGTGGAGGCGCTGGAAGAACAAGGAATGGGATAAATTGGGAGTTTTGTCCTTAAGAACCGGATCTCTCCCTGGAAAAGCGGGATCGGCTTCCGGTTGGTTGGGGCTTCAGGAGAGCTGGAGGGGACAAGGGCTGGAGGGACAGGACACGGGGAATGGCTTCACATGGAGAGGCAGGGATGGATGGGATATCAGGAAGGAATTCCCTGCGAGGGCGGGGAGGGGCTGAAATAGAATTCCCAGAGCAGCTGTGGAAGAATCCAAGGATGGAGTCTGGAGCAGCCTGGGATCGTAGAAGGTGTTGGGGTTCAGAACCAGATGAGCTTCCAGGAACTTCCAACCCAAATATTCCACGTAGGACATCCAGCACGACCTTTCCATCCATGGAGCGGCCTCGAAGCTCTTTCCATGCCCAGTCCCAGCTGGGATGGAGGGTTCCAGGTGTGTTATCCCAGGGGGATGCTGGCAGTTACTCACTTCTCCTCGAACTTGACGGAGCTGGGGTGGGACTGGACGTTGGTGCTGTCGGTGCAGTAGCTGACGCATTTGTCGTCGATGTGATACGTCTCCACCTTGTCCGACCAGTCCAGCTCGCAGTTCTCCTTCTGGATCCGGTTGGATCTGGAAAGTTGGGCTCACAGCTCAGCTGGAAGCAAGAGAATTCCCAACCCATCCCTATTTGGGAAGCACAGCTCCACCCTTTGTGTTCCACAGGGAAACAAAACCACGAAATCCCTTGCGGGCTGGAAAAGCCCAAGCTCTCCCTTCCCACCGCCATCTCCTGGAAGAGGAGCCTGATTGAGATGGGATTTTGGGAGAAAATTCCAGTGTGAGGGTGCCTGGAACAGGAGCCTGATTGAGATGGGATTTTGGGAAAAAATTCCAGTGTGAGGCTGGGGAGGCCCTGGAATAGAATTCCCAGAGAAGCTGTGGCTGCCCCTGGAAGTGCCCAAGGCTAGCTTGGAGCACCCTGGGATTGTGGAAGGTCCCTGCCCATGGAACTGGATAATTTCCAACAATATTCAGATTAAAATTTCTGCTTTGTTGTTAATTAGAGTCACACATCGCTCAGTTAATTATAATTATAATGATTCTAATTACAAAAGCCTGTGGGTTGTTATCAGCTGATAACACCAGGTGTCACTGTCAGCCAAGGAATCGGAAATTCTCCTGGAAAATGGGAATAAAACTGGCCTAAAATGGGGCTAAAATGGGGTTAAATGGGGCTAAATTTGGACTAAAATGGGGCTAAAATGATCTTAAAACAATTAAAACCCCCAAATTAAACCATTAGGCTCCTGTCATGCTCAAATTAACATAACAGAGTTACTTTATATTAATTGGCATTTACAGCCATTTTTTTAAAAAAACAATATTTCCTTTATCAGGTAGAACAGCAGCAGATTGAAGGATTTTTTTTTAACTAAAAGATGAAGTTTCCAGCGTAATTCCTTTATATCGATGGATTTTAGGATACAATAACATTTTTCCAAAGGGTTTGTTAGAAATTCCAAGCAAATAATCCTTTGGAATGGCAAGGAACACTCGGCCTGGCACAGAAATTCCAGCTTTAAAGTTCACACTGACATCTGGTGGCAAAAAAAATTCCTCTTGGAAAGTTCCTTTGATCCCAAAAATCCCTTTAATAATACAAAGATATTCCCAATCAGATATCCAGAGAACATTTTTATAGCACTGGAATTTAGTGTTGGAAAACAAATCCAACACAGTTGTGGAAAGCAGGAAAATCTAAATCTACCTGAAAATCCAGAGGTTTCCAGGTTTAAATGGAATTCCCACAGTTCCCAAGCCTGGCCTGGCTGAGATCTGTACCCACCTTTATCCCAGGAATTATTTGGCTGAAGAATCCTGGGAGAGGTTTTACCTTATCTGGGTGGCGGCTTGGATGATGGTTCTCTTCAGAAGGTCCCGGATATCCCGGATAAGATCCGCTTCCTAAAGAAAAACAGGGACAATTCCGTGGATCCAGGGCAGGAAACACAACCCTGAGGAGCAACCTGGGGGAAAATCCTCAAATTTGCTTATTGACTCTCACTTTGTTATGGTAAAACTTGGAATTTTGGAGTCACCAGATCCCGAGGGAACTCAGCTCTAAACCTGTGGAGGCTGAAAAACCTGGAGTACTTCTAAAGCCTGGGAATTCTGTGGATTCCATGAAAAAGTCTGTGTGCTATCCCATCATGGAAGGAATTCTTCCCTGGCACAGATTCCCAGAGAAGCTGTGGCTGCTCCATCCCTGGAATGTCCAAGACCAGGCTGGACAGGGCTTGGAGCAACCCGGGACAGTTTCCAACCTGAGAGGGTGGGAATAGTGGGAAGAGGTGGGAATCAATGATTTTTAAGGTCCCATCCATCCCAAACCATTCCAGGATTCCATGATCCCATCATATTAAATGGAATAAATGAATTCCTTGCTCAGTTTCAAGACAGGGAAAAATCAGGGAATATCCCCATGCCTGGAACCAGATTGATCAGGATGGACTTGATGAGCTTTAAAGTCTTTTCCAACCTAAAAATTTCCCTGATTTTTGTAACAATTCCCACATGGAAATGTCCTACACCAACTCGCCCCTGTTTATATTTTTAACTGGAACAACCTCTTAAATACTGATTATAAATCAGAAATTACACCAAATTCCCATTCTAAATATTCCCAAATCCCATCATGTTCTCTGTGTGCAATCCTAGAATATCCTGAGTTGGGAAGGATGCACAGGGATCAAGCAATTCCTGGCTCTTCCCAGGATAATCCCAAAAACCCCACCAGGTGCCATTGTCCAAACATTTCAGTCTGATCCATATTTTTTGAACATTAATCATCTGGTTTAATGAGTAACTGATCATGAACCGACTCTGATTGGAGGCTGCAGGTGAATAATTATTAATTAATTTATGGGATATAGGAATAGGTGTAATTCCAGGATGGGAAACACCCCGGAAAATGTGGATTGTGTAACATCCAGCACAAGAATGACACTGGAATTTGACAGGAATCTCGGTGACAGGGTTGAATCATCACCTTGGCAGAACTCGGGAAAAATTAACGACAGAAACTGCCAAAATTGGGACAATTTCAGCATGGAAACAAGCCAAGAAATATCCCAGTGTTCCTGAACTTTTGGATTGTGGAGTTTTAAGTGTAACCTGCAGAGAGGGGGGATTTCAAGGCGAGTAGAGAAGGAATTTATGCCAGAATAGGATTTTTGTGTTGGTACAGGAAAACTCTGCGTTGGTTTTGTTGGGGTCTGGGCTGAGGGAGGGATCCAGCCAGACTTTCCAAAGTGGATTTGATCACTTCACAATGTGATGTGAAACACTTTTTAAACACATGAATGACTCGGAAAAATCCTCGGAGCGACACCGGGAGTGCAGGAAGGAGCACCAGACCCCGCATCGCAGGAGACACTTCCAGCAGCCGCAGCTTCACCTCCTCATTGCCGCTCCTCACTTCAGCGCTGCCACCAACCTCGGGTGCTGCTCACCTTCAGCAGCTGCCTCTCCACCTCATCGATCACCAGGTCCGGGGGCTGCCGCCGGTCCCGGCACTCCAGGTTATCGACGACAACCGCGTAGGGCACCTCGGTGGCATCGAGCGCCCGCTCCAGCCGCAGCTTCTGGGCCGCCAGCAGGTTGGTCTCGGCGTCCAGCTCCATGATCTCCTTCTGCAGCTCCATCCTCCAGAACTGGATGTCCTGCAGCCGCTGGCCCAGGGTGGCCTTGGAGTATTCCTGGGCTCGCTGCGCGCTGGCGGCCGCATGCTTGATCAGGTGCTTGGCCTCGGCGCGGCCGCGCTCCGCCTGCTCGCTCGCCATGCACGCATTGTAGTGGACGCCCGCGTTGCGGCGGTGCCACTCGGGCAGCTGGTACTTGGCGGTGCGAAAGCCGGCCATGGCCATGCCGCAGCAGGAGCGCGGCCTGTCGCTGCGGACCACATCGCAGATCCTGCTGGGCAGCGGGCAGGCGGGAACGATCGCGGGCTGCGGCTCGTCGGGCTGCGCCATGGCGGAGCCTCCGCCGCTCCCGGCTCCCGCCCCAGCGTCCTGCCCTCACCGCAGCAACCAACGACAAGGCGGGCCCGCGAGTTGATGGACAGCCTCAAGAACCAATCAGAGAACTGATTCGCCTTGAGAGCGATGCTGATTGGTTGCTGTGCTGTCTGCGCCCGCCCCCCACGCGGCTCGTTGCCGTGGTAACGGCAAGGCGGTTGCAGTTAAATTGGGAAGGCTGAGGTGACGGCCGCGAGCTGCGGAGGGCTGAGGGGAAATGCCGGGGATTTTGGGATGGTGAGGGCACCTCGTTCCAGGAAGGGAGGGAGGGAGGGAGGGGTCCAGACTGGTGCTTACCGCACCTGGAGCCTGAAATTTGGTGTTTGCTGCCGGCGCCCAAATCCGGAAATTTCCTGGTGCCAGCACAGCCCAAATCCAGCAATTTGCTGGCGCAGAAAGGCCAAATCCAGCAATTTCCCGGCATCGCCCAGATGCGGCAATTTCCTGCTGCTGGGGCACTCGGGGGCTCTGGCTGGGCAGCAAAAGTGACCTGGGCCAGGAGCTTTTCTTGGCTGCAGCAAAGCCTCGGCACGCCAAGCGCTGTGCCCTGCGCCAGGAGAGATTGTGCCAGCACAGCTGACCCTACATTTCATCTCTCAGACAGCTTTAGGACACGGAACATGGAGAAGGCAGAGCCGACTCTCAGCTTTCTGCAGTCCTCCAGAAGAGTCCTGTGTGGGAAGCAGATTGGGAGCAGGGTTTATGTGCCAGGGTGGGCAGTTCGGAGCCCTTTTGTCCCCCGTGGGCTGAGGGTCTGGCCCTTGCCCTTTCCAAGGGCCCTGTAACGGCCGTGGGGACGGCGGCCCGTTGCCATGGTGACGGGAAAAGGCGGGAAAGTGCCTGAGGGAGGTGTCATGGCAGCCGGGGCTGCCCTCATGGAACCCGAGGAAGGATGTTGAGATTGAACACGTCCAGAGGAGAGCAACAAGGTGGAGGGCTTGGAACGAACGGCTGAGGGAGCTGGGGCTGTTTAGCCTGGAAAAAAAAGGAGGCTAAGGAGCGACATCCTAGGATTTCATTCCGGCTCCAGCCCCTCTGGTTTCCCCTGGAACATCTCAGAGAGCCCCCACTGGTTTTAGGCTGCTCAATTGAACACACTTTGTGGTCTTTGTTCTGCTTTTATTCCCGAATATTCTTTGTTGAGGCCTTTCCTGTGATTCTGGTCCTGTTGGGGAAAAGGGTAAGAAAGGGGAAGGAGAAGGGAAAGAGGAATTAAAGGGGAAAAGGGGAAGGGAAGGTTTAGATCTCCTGTAGGAGATGTGGATCTTGATGAGATTAGTGGAATTCTCTGGCTTGGGAAAGGTGCTTTTTCCACCTGGCAGAACTTTGGGATGAACCCAGCAGGTGCGGGCAGAATTCCCGGAGTTCCACAGGAAATCCCACGCTCCAGGTGGATTTCAAAAACACCTCCCCATTCCTGCAGAGCCTGGGAGATCACTCCTGTTTCGGAAAACCGGGAATGTACAAGAAAAGCAGGATTTGGAGGGAGTTATTCCTCAGATTCCCACTTCTCCCAGCACCTCAGAGCTTCGGGGACAATTTTGGGAAGGGTTTTGGATACCCCCACTGGATTACAACAGCGCTGGGAGAATTCCAGGCTCCAATCCTGTTTGCTCCCAATCTTCCTCACACTCTGAAGCCGATTAGCTCTTGGAACAATCCCTGGAACGCAAATAATCCCAGGTCCATTCCGGGGTTTTGGATCTTTTCCAAGGATAAATGGGATCTGATGGAATTTCTGGGATTTGCTGTGTAGGGAAGTGCTGATTGTCATTTATTTAATTCCTTCGTAGAAAAGAGGGATAGAGGATTTTTTGGGATGCCGGCAGCAATTTGGGAAGGGTGGATGAGGGATAAACCTGGATCCAAAAATCATCCCAGGGACAGCTCAGGGAAAGGGAAAAGAGCCTGCCCCTCCCGTCTTTCCCAGTTTTCCAGCCTAATAAAAGGATCAGGGATGGATTGATCCTCCTGGGGAGGGGACAGGGACACACGCGTCCCCCCCGTTCCCGGTGTTCCCGTGTCCTCCCCCATTCCCGGTGTTCCCATGTTTCCCATTCCCGGTGTTCCCGTGTCCCCCCCGTTCCCGGTGTTCCCGTGTTTCCCATTCCCGGTGTTCCCGTGTTTCCCGTTCCCGGTGTTCCCGCGTCCCCATTCCCGTTTTTCCCGCACACATTCCTCCATGTGCCTCCGGCTCTGCCGCCGTGCAGGAGCCGCTCGCCCACGCAGCTCCAATTCCCCGTCTGGAGCAAGGAAAAAAACCTGGAGCGATCCCAGTCCCAACATTCCCGGCTGGCTGCTCCCGGTGTGGAGGGACGGGGGACGGGGGGCACATCCAAGGGAATTTTGGGATTAAGGAATGTGCCTGTGCCACAGGGAGGAGATTTATCCGTGCTGGAGGGGGATTTGAGCACAGGGATTTTATTCCCGGCGTTTGGAGCAGGGGATTCTCCGGGATAAAGGGAGAAGTCGCATGTGCTGGGATTCGGGGAAGAAAGGGGGGGATTTTGAATATTCCAGGTGTTGCTGGCTCTGATCCCAGCGCTGTGCCTGGACTTTTGTGGGATTCCTTGTTTTCCACTCAGGGAACATTCTTTGTTTTCCAAAGCAAATCCTTCTTTCAGGAGAGGCCACACGGAAAAGCAGGAAGGGAACGGGAGCTTCCCTATAAAATATTCACCAGCTCAGCTCCGCTGGAGCCTCCTGAGGAATTTTGGGATCTGGGATGATGAGGCTCTGCTGCTCTTCCTGCATTTCTGCTTCCTCCCAGCTCATCCCTTATTAATGTGCCCTTTCCATGACTTTTCGGGATGGCTCTTCCTGCAGGCGCTTTTGATCCCTTTGTTCCTGGGCAGGAAGGGAAAACACCGCTGGAAAAAACGGGAGAAGGGAATTTCCTTCATGGAATTTGTTTGGATTGACGGGATTTTGTGGAGCATCCCATTCCAGCCCTGCCATGGATGGGGACACTGGAATTCTTTCATCCCAGCCTGGAAAACATTTTTATGGGAAAGAAGGAGGAATTCTTTTCCTCCTGGGATAATCTGGAGCGCAAGAGGAGCCTCTTGGAAAAGCTTTCCCATTCCAGGAGGAACCTGGAGGCTCCTGCTGCTCGGATCATTCTCGGGATGGATCATTAATCCCATTTCCATATTTAATTTTTTTGTCCTAAAATCCCACATTTTTGTGGGATTGACTCTGGAATGCAGGCTGGGATGATCCTGGATTGTTCCTGAAATGGTTTGGATTGGGAAGGGATTTTAAAGCTCATCCCATCCCAACCCTATCCCAATCCTCATCCAACCTTTCCTTGGACACTTCCAGAGACCCAGGGGCAGCCGCAGCTCCTCTGGGAATTCCATCTCAGCCTCTCCCGGCCAGGAATTCCTTCCCAATATCCCATTTATCCCTGCCCTCTGGCAGCTGGAAGCTATTCCCCCTTTTCCTTTCATTCCATACTCTTGGGAATATTCCCTCTCCATCTTTCCTGGAGATTTCAATCATTCCCACCCAGCTGCCGGGATTTCCCTGGGAAAACCAGCCTTAGGTGGTTTTATCACCCCCCCTCCCTTTTTTTTTTAGTGCCGGGAATCCTCTGTCCTTGGAATGGAAAGAGGGAAATCCAGGAGAGTGGAATTCCGAGGGAATTCAATCCGAGGGAAAACCGGGAGTGGGAGAGATTCCAGCGGGAGTGAGGTCAGCGGGAATCCTCGGCAGGAAAACCCAGCTGGTTCCCATGGAAACGCCCAGCCAGGATTTCACACTCCACGAGTTTAAAGTCAGCATTCCATAAAAAAAAAACCGGGAAAAACCCAGGGAGGGAATCCTGAGGGAACCCCTCCAGCACCTTTATTTTCCCTTCATGGGATGCTTGGATAAATAGGAATATTTGGGAGTGGAGCACAATTCCAGGGAGCTGCTCCCACTTCAGACACTTCCCGGTGATTTTCCAAGATTCCAGAGGGTTTGGAATCATTGTGGGATAATCAGTGGTACAAAGAGTTCGTTGGAAGCTAAAGGAATTTTAAGGGATAAATGGAAGAAAATTAAGGGAAAAAGGGAATAGGAGGTCAAGAATGCATAAAAATCCTGATTTTCTTCTTGGGAAAAATACAGACTTACTGGATTTGAGAGGGAAAAGGAATTTTAAGGAGGATTTTCCATCGGCAATGAGACGTTGCCATGGGCAACCGGAATCCCAGCCCTGAGGTGGGAATTTGGGAATTCCTGAGTGGAGCAGGGATTCCCTTCCAGCAGCAAAGCCCGTGGAAGAGGGAAAGTCAGGGAATGCAGCTAAAAAATGCAATTAAAAACTAAAAAAGGGAAAATTCCCAAGTTGGAGCTGTTGTGGATCCTGAAGGGTTGGAATTGCAGGAGAAAATGGGCAGGGGTTTTCTGGGATGTGTGGGAATGGGAATTGACAAAAATATTCCATAATTGAACCTCGAAAAGTCAAATAATCTGGATTTTTGGGGATGACTCCCAAACTCCAGTGGCAGCGCCAGGCTGGGCAAATTTGGTAATTCTCTCCCCGGAGAGAATTCCAAAAGAAATCCATGGATTTAGCCGTAAACCAGGAGTAATGATGAAATTGAATTGGGAATTTTATCATTCCTTATTTCCTTTGAGATACGCCAGATCAACTTATTGGAGCCAAAATATACCAAAAATCCCCTTTAAATGGGAAATAAACCAGGAATGAACCCCAAGGAGAGCCCGGAATCTTGGGAAGCTGCTCCAGCTTTCCCTGGGAATCCTGCTGGGACAAAAGCCCCCCTGGAGGGCAATCCCGAGCCTTTGGAATCATGGAATTAGGGAATGGTTTGGGATGGAAAGCTCCAGTTCCATCCCAACAGCTTCCACAATCCAGGCTGGTCCAAACTCCATCCAGCCTGGCCTTGGACATTCCCGGGATGAGGCAGCCACGGATTCTTCGGGATTTT
Source organism: Irena cyanogastra (assembly GCA_013397155.1). Lineage (NCBI taxonomy): Eukaryota > Metazoa > Chordata > Aves > Passeriformes > Irenidae > Irena > Irena cyanogastra. The sequence goes on along the minus strand of VWZV01009659.1, from coordinate 56,229 downwards.
AGGGAACCTGTGCATTCCCATCACAGCAAACGCAGTTCCCAAGGGAATTTGGGATGGAGGCTGGGATGGACATCGGGAAGAGGAGGAGAGCAAAGCAGATAAAAGGAAAATTCCCAGATTGTCCTTGGAATGTGGGATGGGAACGGGAAGAACCCCCCAGGCCCTGGAGGGAGCCCATTCCCGCCTTTCCCAGTCCCACGGGAACACTGTTATCCCGCTTTGCCCTGGCCAAAATTCCCTCTGGGGGGCTCCTTTCAGCCTCTGGATCATTCCCAGGGATTTGTTCCTACGCAGGCTTTTAGAGCCAAAGCCAGGCTTTACAGAGCCGAGCCTTAGAGCCAAAGCTGGTCTTTAGAAAGCTGGGCTTTTAGAGCCAAAGCCAGGCCCTCAGAGACAAGGCCAGATTTTACAAAGCTGGGCTTTCAGAGCCAAAGCCAGGCCCTCAGAGACAAGGCCAGATTTTACAAAGCTGGGCTTTCAGAGCTAAAGCCAGGCCCTCAGAGACAAGGCCAGATTTTACAAAGCTGGGCTTTCAGAGCTAAAGCCATGCCTTAGAATCAAAGCCAGGCTTTTAGAACCTAAGCTGGGCTTTATCAAGTTGGGCCTTTGGAGCCAAAGCCGAGCCCTTAGAGACAAGGCTGGACTTTTCAAAGCTGGGCCTTTAGAGCCTAAGCTGGGCTTTTAGAGGCTCCCATGAATATTTTAGGCCAGAGCAGCACAGGAAGGAGGCCGGTGAGAGCTGCAGGGATGGGAGATGCTCCAGGGGGAATTTTCTGGAATCTTCCAGCTGGATTTGCTGGGATGAGCTCGGATCCTCCGGGGTGTCCTTCCCTCAGGGTCTGGAGCACCCAGGGAAAGCTCTGGAATGGGAAATGGTTTTGATCCTGGAGTTTGGATCAGCCGTGATTTCATTCCCATGTGGGCTGGAGGCTCCCGGTTTTCCTGGGTTTTGTGGATTTGTGGGGGAATTCCCGGCTCTGCAGCCCCTCTGCACCAGGAATTCCAGGGACCCTCAGAGCTGGGGCTACTTCTCCCCATTTCTGTCCCAAAAAAACTGGGATAATTTGGCCAAGAACGGAGCTTCTGGAGCTCTCACCTCATTTTTCGGGATCACCAAATCATTTGGGATTGTTTGACCCCTCCTGCTCCCAGTTTTTAGAGGCCAGATAAGGAGCTCATCCCAATTATCTGTGGAAAAGATGATTTCCCTTTTTTCCGGCTTCATTCCTTCCTTGTTATCCCAAAAAAGTGATCACCCAGGCCAGGAGGCCAAAGAATTTCCCAGATAACAAAGATAAATTAAATTACTTTATTCCCCCCTGGCCCGAGGAGGTGAATTCCTCCCTGAACTCATCCCTGAGGATTATCAGGAATAAACTCTGACTTTTCCAAGGTTTTTAACCTGGTCCAAAGGTTCCCTGACCTCATTCTGGGCTGAAAATTCTGATTGGAGAAGTGCTGAGCTTCCCAGAAAATAATCACAGCTTGGAAGGGGAATTCTGGGAGTTGGAGGTGCCGACCTGAATTTCAGGAATGCAAAGTTTGAGGGAAGGAACTTTGTAGGGAATATTTAGGAAGTGCAGATGGCTTGATTCCGATTATTCCCAATATTCAAAATTCCCTTAAAAATTAATTTCCTGGGAAACACCAGTGATGCCTTCAAATTTCCCTCTCCTGGTTTTCCCACGTTTCATGAAATCCCTGGAATGGTTTGGGTGGGAAAGGGATAAAGCCGATCCCATTCTAAATCCCAGGTTGCTCCAAATCCCATCCAGCCTGGCCTGGGATTTTTCCAGGGATGGCGCATCCCAGCTTCTCTGGAAAGCAGGGAATTCCTGCCGTGGTTCTCCCACTGATCTTGGATATCTTGGATAAATCCCATAAATCCCCACTTCTCCCTCATTTATTTCAGGGATAGGGTGATACTGAGGGCTCTTGGAAGCAGAGAATTCCAGGGATTTGGACGCCCGGGATTCAGGAGCTCCTGCAGGATCCAGCCGGCCCCAAAGGAAATCCACGAGCCCATTCCCTGCTCCTGGAAGGGGAGAAGGAAATTCCCGTGAGGATCAGACCGTATCCAAGGATTTTCCCATATTTGAAGGGCAGCCCCAAATCCTTCCCGGTGGGATTTTCCCGGTTTTCCCTGGAAGAGAGGCAGCCAGCAGAGGGCACACAATCGATGGAGATGGGATCCTGCTCCCAGCTCTTCCCGAACCGCTTTTCCAAGCGGACAAATGGAGGCAGGAAGCGACATTCCCGAGGCTGGAGAGGGTCGGGAATGGGATCTGGGATCCACCAGAACTTCCAGGAGTTTGGGATGTGATTAAGGATCGGAAATCCCTGGCTGCTCCTTTCCAGGGATCTGGGATCTCTCAGAACTTCCAGGTGCTTTGGCTTTAGGATCAGAAATCCGCGGCTGCTCCTTCCCACAAATGTCGGGTCCCTCAGAACTTCCAGGAGTTTGGGATGTGATTAAGGATCATCAATCCCCGGCTGTTCCCTCCCAGGCTGGGTGAGAATGCCATAAATCCCAATAAAACCAGCGGAGCATTAAAGGAGCCGGGAGTGATCCATAAAAAATCACGGAAAGAGCCGGGTGTGACTCCCAGGGCAGGGGCAAATCCTGGCTATTGTTCCCTGGCACCTTGGGAACGTGGTTTGTCCTTCCTGATCCATCCTCAGCCAGAACATTCCCCGCTCATCCTAAACTTTAGCAGGGATGCAAATTCCCCTCTGGATTTGACTTTGAGGCTGGAAGGGAAAAGCCAAACAATTTCTGGGATGGAAAAGGGATCGGGAGGCTCCACAGATCCCAAATTCAATGATTCCTCCTAAAAATCCCTGAGTTATTCATCTCGACATTTCCTGGATGGATCCCTGGCTGGATGAACTCCTCCAACACATCCAGCTCTCCATCAGCATCCCAGATGATTGATTTCAGGAATTAGCAGCAATTCCAATGATTTTGTTCCCTTGGATTTGGTGCCACCAAGGGGGAAGGGAAGGTGTAAAGTGGGGATTGCACCAGAGATTCCACACTTTTCTCCCAGCTAATTAGGACAAATCCTAAATTCCAGAGGGAACATGTGGCTGGGAGCTGGTGGAGCTCTTCTGGAGTTTCCCACTTCGGCATTCTCCAGCTTGGAACAATGGCTTCTAGAGGGAAACAGGAGGTGGAGTCAAACGGGAATGGGGAGAAGGAGTGGCCAAGCAATGCCTCGACCCCATCCCAAAGGCAGGCAACAAAATTCCCGGCTTTCCAACGGGGTGTCAGGAGAGCAGGATGCTCCTTGGAGTGCTGAATCCATCCTCCAATCCCTCCCCAAATCCATCCTCCAATCCATCCTCCAATCCATCCCCAAATCCATCCTCCAATCCATCCCCGGAGCTGCTGTGGTTATGGGAAGGAGCCCACACTTTCCTGGCATGAGGATTTATTCCCTCCTGTAATTCCTGAGGATCCCACAAGGAATTGGAAGGAGCAGGGCAGATCCTGCTCTGTTTATTCCAGAGTTAATTCCATTGGGTTGGAATTAATTGCAGTTGATTTTTTTTCCCACCCAGACACCTTCCACTATTCCAGGATGCTCCAAGCCCCATCCTTGAACCATTGCAGGGATGTGGCCGAAGCAAGGATCCTCCTCACCACTCTGGAATTCTCTTTCCCAGAGTCAGGAATCCCAAAAGTTTGGGAAGCAATGTGGCTGAGACTCCCACGTGAGCTGGAAACCCCAAATCCTTCAGAATTCCCACAATCTCACCCTGGTTTTCATGCAAAACATCGGCAGAAAGGGCAGGAAACAGAGGGAATTCAACCCCAGGGGAGGAATTCAAGTGGAATTCAACTGGAAGAAAATCCTGGTGATTCCCTTCCCTTTGGATTTTCCCATGTGCCTCATCCCAATCCTTCATCCCAAATCCCTCCTATCCCGGTGCCATTCCCACAAGCAGCCCTGCAGACAGGTTGGACCATCCTGATGAATTTTTGGGAATGCTTGGACTCCATCCTCGGGGTCTTTCCCATTCCACTCTGTCCTGCTTGGCAGGGCTTTTCCCTTTGTGTCCCACGCTAAAATCACCACACCCTGTTCATCCCAACCCGGGAACATCCCATAAATCCTTGGGATCACCGCTAGATCCCAGCTCTTTAGGAGCCCCATTAGGCTCAGCTTTGGGTGCTTTGAAAGCCGCCTGACCTCTCTTCCCAGTCAGTTCCCAGTTATTAACCGGGAAGAACATCGGGAGCTGCGTTTGCAGATGGAATGTGCGGCTGGATAATGAACTCGCACTCCTGAAAGCATTCCAGGGGACGGGAACCCGTCCACTCCCGGATTTCAATCCCATCCCCGCATCCCCAACCTGAGAGAATTCACGGAATTCCAAGGAATTCAAGGGGATAAAACTTCCCGAGCGGAGTTGAAGGGCTGGAGCCTGTGAGGATTTTCCCTGAGCTATTTCCTGGGATCCCTGGGAGTTTCTTGGGAGTTAAACCCTGGAGCAGCTGAGCTGCGAGCTTAGAGCCGAGCTTAGTTATTAAACCGCTCCTACCTCCAACCTGGGCTCAGCTGGGGGAGCGCCGGGAGAGGCAATCCCCCTTTTTTGGGCTCCATCTCCCTTTTTAGGGGCGCATCCCCCCTTTTTGGGATCTCCCCACCCCTCGGAGGTGCCGGAGCCGCGCAGCCCTCGCAGGATGGAGCGGAACCAAGCCCGCACCGCCCGCTCCAAATCCTCTCCGCCCGCTCGGGGATGCTTTGGGAGGGTCCCCAGCTCGTCGCCCCCCACCCATGGGTGCCCTCCCGCCCCGCAGCGCCGCGCGGAGCCCGAACAAAGGCGGGGGAGGGGGCGATGCGGGGCTGCCCCGGCTCCTCCCGGCCCCCCCCCCCCCCCCCCCCCCCCCCCCCCCCCCCCCCCCCCCCCCTACAACCTAGCCAAAGTCTGCCCAGACAAAAAGCTAAGTAAACTTGCAGAGAGAAATGGAAACCAAATTTTTCATTTCACCTTACTTATTAACATTGCTGCTCTTCACCTCTTCAATCTGGTGGGATTTTTTAAATCATAGCACATGTGCCATTGCTTACTTACTAAACCAAACTCTAACCTGNTTCCTCCATCCTCCATCCCCGCGGGCGGGCGCCGCACGCCGAGCCCCAACCCCTCCCTCTCTCCCTCGCTGGATTTTGGGGGTGCCACCGTGCCTGGGGGAGGCTCGGCCACCCCCCGGAGCCGCGANGCAGCGGCTCCGGCAGCGGCTCCGGCTCGAGCAGCGGCTCCCCCGGCCGAGAGCCGCCCGCCGAGCTGGGCTCCGAGGAGGAGGAGCAGGTGCCTTACCCGGCGCTGGCACCCACCGCCTTCTTCTGCCTCAAGCAAACCACCCGCCCGCGCAGCTGGTGCCTCAGGCTGGTCTGTAACCCATATCCTTTCCCTCGGGACACCCCGGGGACCCCGCGACACTCCCGGGACCCTCCCCGTGGCCGGAGCATCCCGGCGGAGCCGCGCGTCCCCGCTGCCGGCAGCGCCCGGGGATGCCACGGAGCCGCCGGCGTGTCCTCGGTGTGTCCCCAGCGCCAGCTCGGAGAGGGGGACGAGGGGGATTTGTGGCGGCGGGACACGCAGGGAGCGCGTCCCCCGTGTCCCCAGTGTCCCCCGTGTTGGGGACCCGCCAAGGTCCCGCCGCGGCTCCGTGCGAGTGTCCGGGACGGGCAGGACGGAGCCGCTCGGGGGGTGCGGAGCCGCGGCCCCCCGAAATTCCCAGCGGGAAAAATCCCTCAACTCCACTCGCGGCTCGCTGGGATGGGAATCGTCGCAATTCCAAAGGCGACCTTGATTTTATTGGCATGCCGGGGGGGATCAGCCCCTCCGCTGTTTATATAAGAGCCGCGAGGGCACGGGAGCTTTCCCGACGGGGAAAAATGGAGCTGGAGTTGCTTCGGGAAAGGCACATTCCCGAAAAGTCCCCTCCGCTTTTGTTCTGCTGCAACTTGCAGGGAAGGAAGGGAACAGTGAATCCCTCAAATCTCCGCCGTTCCCGGTGTCCTTTCCCGGCTTCAGGAATGTTAAATAATCATCCAGCAGCGTTTTCCCCTGGCTCGTGACATCCAGGAGATGGAATTTTCCCCGGAATGCTGGGTGCGAGCGGGAGTTGTCAGTCTGTGCCCGGAATCTTTGGGAAGTGAGCTTTTAGCACGGGCATTGTGTGGAGAATTCCTGCTTTTCCCTGCCCCCCATCCCTGCCCGCCTCTTTCCCCGTTATTTATTAATTTATTAAGGCCATTATTTATTAATAAGCTGATTATTGATCTGCCTCAGCTCCCCACACAAACCCCTGGTTCTCCCCAGCAGCCGGCCCAGCAGGAATTGCACATTCCTCCCGGGAATGCTGCCCCGGGCTGGGAGCTGCAGGAATAATCAGAGGGAAAATCCCACCCTTTTTATGGATTTGGGGCTCCTTTTGTTTTGCACAAAATGTTGACCAACTTTGGTTCTGTAGTGATTCCTAAAAATGCTCAGGGATTCATTAAGGGTTGGATTTAGTCGGGACAAATCCCTTTCCCGATTTCTTTTCTCTGGAAAATTGGGCTCCTTGGCCCCAGCTGATTTCTTGGTTCTGCTCTGGTTGGGTGTAGTCTCTGCTTGCAGCAAATCTGGGCTTAAATTCCTCTTCCTAAAGTGCTCCTTGCTGGTTAAGCCAGGTCTAACATCGCCAGTGCCATCCTGGGTGCCCATTCCAGCATTCCCGAGAGCCTGGATGCTGGAAAAAAGGGATTTGGGGCAACAGCAATTGGGATTTCCAGTCCTGAGGGGTGAACTCAGATGTGTGAGGGTGGAAAGGAGGAGCTGATGCTTAATTATTCCACAGAATGATAATTCCATAGGAAAAATGGGATGGAGCTGCCCTTGGGGAGGGCACGGTGTTGTCACAGGCAGGAGTGAGTCACGATGGATTTATTCCCTAAAACTTTGGGAGTCTGTGGGAGGAAAGGTGGTTTCATTTGGATTTGGGGGAGTCTCTGGGTTTGACATTCCCAAAAGCTCCTCTGGCAGGAGGAGAATTCCAAGGCAGGTTTTTTTTGGGAAAGAGTTCAGGTGTGCTCAGGCTGGGCTTGGATTTTCCCGTTGGGAATTCCCAGCAGAGCACCTTCCTTTCCCAAACTTCCCCATCCAACAAAACGTCAGCTGCAGATGGGGATGGATTGTTAACAGCCAAGCAGGAACTCCACAGAATTCCCAGGGTTTCAGTGCCGGTGTGCTTGGATGGAGGGATGAGCTCCTTGCTGGGAATTATTCCCATTAGTCTCCATGATCAAATCCTTGGATTAAATTTTTCGGGAAGAGCTGGTTGGGATTTTTGGAGCCACCTCAGAGCGGGATCTGGGTGTGTTGGACCAGAGGCACCTGGAAACCAGGAACTTGGGAAAAATTCCATGGAGTGGGACACTTGGGAAGCAGCTGGATGAGGGGATGGGAGGAGGAGCACGGCTGGATCAGTGCGGTGAGGGCTGGAATTCCCGGGAGATTTTCCCACAGGGAAAAGATCCCACAGAGGGAATTTCTGTGTGGGTTTGGATTCTCTTCCTGCCCTTCCCGAAGCACAAATCCATAAACCAGGAAAAGGAGTGTTGGGTTTTCCTTAGGATTTATGGAAGGGAGGGATGGGAACTGGGAATGCTCCCAAAATCCCTGGATCTTCCCGAGGTGCCCTCCTTGGATGGGGCTTTTTTGTTGTTTTTTCCAGGGAAGTTGTCCTTGCTCCCACTGGGATTTATTTGGTGGGAAGAGGGAAAGGTCTCACTCCATGCTGTCCAATTCCCACATCCCTCTTTTCCCTGTGTTTGCTGGTTTGGGAATTCTCCTCCTGAGAAATTCCAGCTCCAGGGTCCAATTTCCAGCAGCTCCTTGGGGCCGATCCCACGGGACGATCCAGGAACGGAGCTGCCTTCGGGTGAGGCACCCAAATTCCAACTGTGCTTCCATCCAACAAACCCCGTGGGGATCTCCCTTTCCAACCCAGATTTTCCAAGAGCTGCCAGCCACTCCAGATATTTTTGGGAATCGGAGCTATCCCAGCCCTGCGGCCCGGAGCAGGTGGGAATCTTCCCAAAAAACGTGGTTGGTGTGGGAAGGGGTCACCGGGAGGCTTTGGAATGGCTAAAAAAAGCTGGAGCCGGGTTCTGGAGGGGACAGGTGGGGCGGGATCAGTTTACAGAGCCGGGAGCATTCCCGGGAAGCATTCCCAGCCGGAGGCACCAGCGGGAAAACGGGGACGGGGCAGATGGAGGAGCTGCACCCCGGGGTTCCAGCGGCGCCGCCGCCTTCAGGAGCGCCGGGAACAGCCTGGGAAAGGATCCTGGGAAAGATCCTGCTCTGCCTCCCCCTCTGCTTCCCGAGGTTTGGGTCAGTAACGTATTCCAGTTGGGAATTCTTGAGGAAAAGCGCTGATTTTGGGGGGTGGGAGCACTAATTAGCACTGTGTTAATTCAATTAATCCGAGCAGGGACGCTCTGGTGTCGCTTTTGCTGTGCAGCGGCATTCCCGGGGTTTATTCCTGGATTTTCTGCATCCCCAAATCCAGGGTTTTTCCTGGAAAACAGGAATTCAGTGATTCCAGGGTGGTTTTGGGGCCGCTTTTCCTCTTCTCCTGATTTAAGTTTTCCTGGGCTGGATATTCCCTGGAAAATCTCCTCCAGTGCAAACTCCAGTGCATCCCATTTCATTTTCCAGAGGATTCCTTATAATCTCTGGGAAATATCCTCAGTTTATTTCCTATTCCAGACTAATTTCAGAGCAGTCTAATTCCCATTTTCCATGGTAGTTAGGGATGCATGGATCCATGGAAACCCCAGACTCCACTTGGCTTTTCCAGTTGCCTTCAGTTCCTCCCCTCAGATTTGCTGGGAATCAACAAATCCCGTTCCAATCTGGAGTTTGGTTCGGAATTTTGGGATGTGGATTGAGTCCAGGTGTGTTTTCCAGCATTTCAGGCTGGCAAATTCCTTGGAAATGTGGGCCAGTGTATCCCAGGAGTTGCAGTGGGAATGCAGCAGATCCGAGGCTCCAGCTCATCCCTAGGGATGGATCTGGGGCAGTGGGATCCCAAATTTTCTGTGGATATTTCCTGAGTGACCATCCAGCTTCTCTGGGGTGTTTTGCTGGTTTTTAGGGAATTTTTTAATGGAAAAATGGGATTAGATTGATTTAAACTCACCTTTCCCTTGGCTTTGTGTCTGGGGGCTCGGGCTGATCCCTTGGGAGCCAAACCCTGACTTTTCCCAGCTCCAAGTGGGATAATTCCATTGGAACCACTGGGATCGCTCTTGTTTGCAGTCAGTAATCTGGGAATTGGGGTTTTCTCCCTGGTTTTGCATGGATTTGGGATTTGTTTCCCAATCCCTGCTGCAGCCAAGAGTTCCTGCTGCCCACTCAGAGTTTTCCCTGGATTTCCCCCCTGGTTCCCGGTCTGGGCTCTCCTTGGGCTGCTGGAAATTCAGGAGGGATCCCAGGGATGCCCATCCAAAGCCATCCAGGTGTGTTTTCCTTTGACTCCTCAGAATTCCATCCCCTGGAGCCCCTGCCCAGCATTCCAAGGCTGGAATTCCTCACACGAGGAATATTTTCCGAATATTTACACAGATGTTGGAAACTCGGATTTTGCCCTTAATTTTTAAGGCAGCAGCTGCTGCTTGGGACAAATCCCTAAATCCCCAATCCCTAAATTCTTGGCATTTTAAGGAAAAGACACTTTAGAGGGAATATTTCGCTGCCTGGGATAGGAGGGAAGTTACTCCAGGGTTATTCCATAATCCCACCCAGGATTTAATTCCAGAACTTCCAATCCTTTTCCTGAAGCAGCAAGCGAAGGGAATCAGAGGGTGATGAGCTCCATGTCCAGGGCTCTTCCCGACCTCCCTGGAAATCCAGGAATGGTCACTCTGGAGTGTCTGGGGAACTTTGACAAAAAGCAGCTGGAAAAGACAATTTTCCCTCTTTTTTTTCCCCGGATAAAAATCCGGTCTGGGCGCTGCAGCAGGAGCAGGGATTTGGCAGCAGATGAAACTCTCGGCTCCGGGATCTCATTTTCCCTCTTTCCATGCACAGATGGGAATTGTGTGAGCTCACAATGCTCCCAGTATTTGGCTGTTTTTCCCTGGAACTCCAGAGGAATGGGATGGCTCTGTGTGTGTGTGCAGCTATTCCAGGCAGGAATCCCAGCTGGGTCACTGCTCCCAACCCCTTCCCTCCATCCCAGCGGGGAGGATTTGCCCGGATATCAAAAATCCTGGGAGATGTTGCTGGAAGCAGGAGTTGCAGTGTGGATTTTTGGGATATCAGCCCCGTTCCCGAGGGATGGAGGGTGTTGGATGGATGTGACAGACAGGGATGTTTTGGGAAGAGCATCCCGTGGGATTCGTGTGGAGCTCGATGTACCCAAACTCTTTGATCCTCTCCGCCTGTTTGTTTGGATTTTCTTGCTGTCCCAGGAATTCCTGGGAGATTTGGGATCAGAACACAGGTGTTTCCACGGATTTCTGCTCCTGTCTCCGAGGATATGGAGCGAAGGAGGAACTGACACCTCCTTTATTGGGAATGACAGGGAAGGAAGGACAGGAGGCAAAGCAAAATGTGGGATTTGGTGCCACAAATGGGAATTCTTTGGGATTGGGAAAGGGCTCATTCCAAGGGCTGCCAGCTCAGGTGGGATGGGGCTGTTTAATCCCAAATCCCGACCTGCCAGGGATCCCAAATCCATCTTCAGCTTCCCTTGGGACAGAGCTGAGGGCAAACAAGGCAGGATCATCCCTGCTGGAGTCACTTCAGGCCTGAGTTTAAGCCAGGCTTAACCCCGCATTTCCCAAGACTCAGGAACAGGGAGAGTTGGGAATCAGGGAGTTGGAAGTAGGGAGATTTGGGAACAGGGAAACTCAGGAATCAGGGAGTTGGGAGTAGGGAGATTTGGGAACAGGGAAACTCAGGAACAGGGAGTTGGGAAATCAGGGAACCATCAGGGACTGCTCCTGGCCCGGCAGCGTGTCCCGATCCCAGCTCCTGCTGGATGCTCTCCAGGATTTCTGCACCTTCCAATGGCTCCTGGAGCGATCCAGTGCCAACAATTCCTGCTGCTCCAGACATCCCTGGGATTCTGTCTGCCTGGGAATGCTGGACCAGAATCCCTAAGAAGGCTCCGGGGCTGGGGCTGCCAAGAGGGATGAGCTCGATGCGGCTGTGCATCCTGTGGGGTTGGTTTCTCTGGAATTTTGGGATGTGCTGCCCTTTCCAGAGGGCTGGGAAGCCAAGAGCTTCTCCCAAAGCTCCGTTTTTTCACCAGGAGTCTGTCCCCAGCTTCTTTATTTTGGATGTTGCGAAAAACTTGGTTTTTCCATGGAAGTTCTTGCTGGTTCATAAATATCACTGGGAATGGGATCTGTCCAGGTTGGAAAAAACCTGGATAAACATGGAATTATCTGGGATGACCTCAATGCTTGAATTTACATCCTGACAGATACATGAATTCCCAGATGCTGTTTGCAGGGGGCTGGAGAAGTTTGGGATAATGGCAGGAATGAGAGAATTCCCACTGAAGGGGCAGGGCTGGTTTCCCTTTGGAATGGCTGGAATTGCTCTATCCCAGCTCACAAACTGGTGGCCCAGGCCAGAGCCAGCAGCTCCTCCCAGCCTTTGGAATACGGATCCTGGAACATTCCCCTCAACTGCCACTGTTAGACCCAAATCCTTTGGACCTGATCCCGGTATCCCAGATTTTCTAGCAGTGGTTTTTGGGATCAATGCTTGGGATCTGAGCATTTTCCACCTTCCTTCCCAATGTCCTGGAGCATTCCTTTTATCCCAGAGCATTCCTGGATTCCCAAGGAATCCCTTTTATGCCTGTGCTGCCTGATCCCAGAGTGTGGAATTTCCAGGGATTTTCCCTTTAGCAGCTCCCAACAGAATTCCGCTCCAATTCTTCCCTCATTCCCAGGAATTTTGCTGTTAGAGCAGCGAATTTTCCACATTTTTATCAAAAGTCCATTTCCTTCCCTGTCTTTTCCAGGTCAGATTCCCACCATTCGTCTCCCACCTGACCTGGGATATCCACAGGACAATGGGATTTCCTGGAAGTGCTGGAGAAGCTCCAGCCAGGGGATTTTCCAGGAGCGCTTTGTGTTTCCTGGGAGTGCCAGGAGGGAATTCCAAACCAGAGTTTGGATCTCATCCTCCTTCATCTCCCTTTTCCCATCTTTTCCATGTCCTGCTCCTCTTGGAACACTTTTCCCAACCCAGCTTTTTTTAGGATGAGGAGGGAATTCCCAGTTTGAATCCAGGGAGAACAAATTTATCCAAGGAGCTGGGACTTGGCAGGACGTGAGGTGACAGAGAGGAGATAAAACCATGGAATTTTTTATTTTTCCTCAGTTTCTATGGCAAAAATCTCATTTTTCCCTTTGGGAGCAGCTCTCAGGCCACAAAAAAATGGGAATTATCCCTAAAATCCTCATTTTATTTGACATCCCAGTTGGAAAAGGCGATCTGGGGACACAAGTGGGAATTTCGGTGCTGTTCCTTCATCTGTGCGCGTTCCTGGTGAAATTCCTGAAGGATTTTTCACCCCACACCCAGGAAAAGTTGTTTTGGGTTTGGGTTTTTTTGGGATGGGGGGAAGGAAAGGAGGAATTAATGAGCTTGGAGCCGTTGCCATGGCAACCTGTTGCTAATGGATCTCTGGGGTTTCCTCTCCACCTCCAGCTGCGTTTCCTGGGAATATCATTCCCATGGCAACGGATGGCGCCGATCCCTCCCGGGCCACCGCCTTGGAAGGGCACAAAAAAAGCTCCTTTTTCCATCATCCCGGGAATTTTTAGTGGGGAAAAAAAATTCCTGCTACTCCAGAGAGTTTTTTTTGGAATGCTTAGAGTAAAAATTCCCAACTTGATCCTGTCTTTTTTTGGGAGTTTTTCATCCCAAATCCAGCCCTCACCTCCCATGTGCTCTTTGCTGCCTCCTCTTCCTTGCCCTCCCTTGAGCTTGGAATTCTGGGAGAAAAGCCCAGGAAAAGTGGGAATTTTGTGGAATGGGATAATGAGGCACAAGGGGATCCCCTTGACTTTGGAATTCTGGGATAAAAGCTCAGGAAAAGTGGGAATTTTGTGGTGGGATAATGAGGCACAGGGGAGCTGCTCAGAACTGCTCATTCCTTTGTAAAATTCCCCTTCTCTTCCTGCGTTGGCTTTCCGTTGCCTTTGGATGATGAAGATTCCATCAAATTCCTGCCTCCCAGCCTGAGCTCTTCCCAATCCCGAAGGATTTGGATCCAAATGGATCTCTTTGGATGAGCAGCATTCCGAGGAGGTGATTTTCCAAGGAAAGTTGGGTTTGTTTCTCTTTCAATCCAGGGACGATCACTCGGAGTCATTATCCAAAGTTTTCCTGTCCCGTGGCCATCTCCGGTGGATTCCTTGTTTTCCAAAGGCTTGTCAGGAATGGATGGCTTTGCTAGGGAGCCTGGAATGTTTGGATCTCCATTCAGACCGTTTATTTCCAGAGGCCCAGGAGTTCAAACACTTTTCCAGCCTTTCAGGGGCTCCAGCTCAATCCACCCTGGAATCCCGGCAGGATCAGCGCTATTCCAACAGCAGGAGCATTTTTAGGGATTTACAACCAATCCCATGCTTCTTGCTCTTCCTTTCCCCAGAATTATTCCTGGAACCCCCCTCCCAGCCGGTGTGCTCTCGCCGTTTTCCGTGTCCATTCCGTGCTGGATTCCCGGCGGTGCCTGGAGAGGAAAGGTTGGATTTGAGGGAGATTTATGGATTCTGGCAGCTTCTCCAAGGATGTTCCAGCATCCTTGACCTTGCAGGAGAAGCTGGGCAGCACTGCAGGTTCCCACTTGGCTCCTTGGCGTGAATTCCCAGCCTGCCAATCCCGAAAATGCTGATGTTGGGATTTTAGCGGAGCGTTAAAAATCCAGGATAATTACCTTGGAATTAGATCATTCCATGGGAGAGGTTCACAGCTGCTCCTTCCTAATCCGAGGTGCTGATTGAGGCTTTATTCCCTATTTCCTCTCTGATTGTTTAAAGGGAAAATAAATTGGCTCCATTAAAAAGATGGAATTCTTGCTTTTCCAACAAATCTAGGCCGTGATTAAATTCTTCCATGGTAAAAAAAAAAAAATCATTCCAATTATTGGAGAAGGAATTTTTTCCAGCCAAGGCTTAAGTGGTCACCCTCGGCTAAATTCCACCTTTTATCAATTTAATTGGAAAACATTCATTCCATGAAATAATCTGGGAATGCTGGGAAGGAATCTCCAGTTGCCAGGACAACCCATTTCTCCCTGGCTCCCTTTTTAATCCTTATTTTTCCTCCCCCCTTTCTTTCTCCAATGTCACTTTGGATCATATCATCCTGACGGGAGATTTCATTATTTGGGAATTCAGACAGCCTGGATTGAAAGGCAGAGGGATTTTTGGGAAGTTAATGGAATTTAGGGAGCTCTTCTTGTATCCGTGCCTGTCCTCCACGGAAGGTCACGAGGAGAAGTGGGAATGACAGGGAAAGCTGGAAATCAGGGGAAGCAAACAAGAGCGAGCAAACTCCCTTATCCCAACACCTCATTCCAGCTGGGAATGTCCTTGAATCCAAGTTGGATTTGTGACATGGGACATGGCGTGGGATCCATGGGATCCGTGGGAGCCATGAGCTCCTGCCCAGCGAAATTCCAGTGGCAGAACGAGGGTGGCTCAGAGTCTGCCGATCTGGGATTTTCCTGGAAAACCACTTCCGTCTCTCCCATCCTTTCTCCTCCGCACTGGAATAATTGGGATTTCAGCTGGGATCAGATTTTTGTTCATAAAGAAGGAAGTAATTCCAGAGGAAATCATGGAGACAGGGCTGGATGTCACCTCAAAAGGAAGAGCTGGTGGCAGGTCCATCCACATTCCATAGGAATGGATTGGACCCTGGGAAAAGGAGCCCGGGCAAAATCCTGACTGAGATCCAAAGCCTTCAGTGCAGCCTGGACCAGGCCAAATCCCAAAATTCCCTGGATTTGGTCATTCCAAGGAAACCCTTGGCTCAATGTCCCAAGGGTTTCACATCCCAGGATGAGCTGTGGCTGTGTTGAAAATCCAGGGACAGGATTCCACGTGCATTGCTGGGAAAAATGGGGAAAGCTCTGGAATACATCCAGGAGTGGTGCAGCAGGGATTTCCAGGGAGATCATTTTGGAGCTGCGTTTGGGGGCTGTTCCCACATTCCACAATTGTCCCACAAATCCCAGAGCGCTGCCGGCCCGGATGCTGGAATTTTGGGGGGAATAGGATGATGTGGAATTTTTGGGAATAGACACCCGACTTCAGAAATTAGCCTGAAAAAGAAAAGCCTCGAAAATAAGGTTATTCCTAAAAAAAATCTTGGATTACTTGGAATCCACTGAAATCCCAGCCTCCTCTGACTCCAGAGGGGTTAAATCCATTCATTCCAGCCCCGTTCCTGATCCATTATTTATGGCCCAACGTTTGCTCTGGAAAACATCTCCGTGTGTTCAGTGCCAGAACCTTTGGATCCCATGGGGTTTTCCCTGTTTAACGAGTCCCGGGGGTGGGAAGAGGGGTCAGGAGAGGGGGAGGCTCTGAGCGTCTCCGCTCTGGGGTTTTCCTGCTCTGGGTTGCTCCAGTTTTGTAGGAATTCTCCTCCCAGCCAGCGAGATCAAAGGAAAAAGGGAAAATAAATCAGTAGAGCCACTTGTTGGGATTTCCCTTTGGAGACACCTAAATTGCAGCTTTGCTTTTCCATCTGCTAATTATCCATTGTTGGATTTTTCCATTTAGGTTGTTGGTTGTTCCCTTTTTTTTTCCCCCCCCCCTTTTAAATCCGCTTTTTTTCTGGGAGCACTCGTTTCTGCAGGAAGCTCATCTGTCCCGTCCCAAGGATGCTCTGGGATGAATCCATTTAGGATCATTCCCATTTTTCTGCCCCCTCCCTCACCCTCGTGGCTCTGGCTCCAATGGGATGATTTATTTTCCATTTGCCAAAGGATGGAATAATCCATATCCGTGTGCCTCCGGCTCTAATCCCTCTTTTTTTTTTTTTTTTTTTCCCCTGGGTGATTGCATTCCGTGTGGGAGGGGCTTTAAAGCTTTTTTAGGGTTTTTTTGGATTTGGAATTAAAAACCAGGCTGGAAATGAAGAAAGGAATGTGAGGAATATTTTGCTTAAATTTGTCCTTTCCCTTTCACTTTACTTGAATTCCAGATAAATCTGGGAATTGCTCCCTGCTCCCATCCTTCTCCCAAAGTCTTCAGCCAAGGATCAAAAATCCAAATTCCTAAAAAAATCAGGGAGCCAGTGAAGCTTCCTGGTTCCATCCCCTCCCATCCTGGAGAGCTTTTCCCAAGAACTGCGTGGATTCCGATTTCCCTTTCCCGCACCTTTCCAGGGAATGAGCCAGTCAGGCTGCTGGCAAAGGCAGCTTTGCCACACCAAACAGAGGGAAAAAGAGCATTTAGAGGAGTTAGGGGGGATATTCCCAGCATTCCTGATCCGTTTGCAGTTCCGTGGGAATGTGGCAGCGCTGTTCAATCCGTGCAGCCTCGCTGATTCCCAATCAATTGTTGGGATCGCTTGATCCCATTCCGTGTCCCCAGTCCGATGTCACTCGTCCCACACGTCAGCGCCAGCTCCAAGCATCCCAGGCAGATTCCAGCCCTTCCCAGATGAGCATCTGGACTCCCAAAAGCCTTTTTTATCCAGGTATTTCATGGAAAAATCCATCATTTTGTGTTTTAATCTCAATTTTCCTGGATTTTTACGGTTGGATGCTCCATCCTTCCCCTATTAAGCAGGAAAGGCTGATGTTGGGATAAGGAAAATTAGAAATCCATGGATTTGGCTTGGCACAGGGACAGTGAGCACTCTAATGAGACTTCCAGGGATCCAGGGGCAGCCACAGCTTCTCTGGGAATTCCATCCCCTCCCCACCCTCCCTCCCAGCTGGGAATTCCTTCCCAAATCCATTGAAACCTCCTCTCTTCCAGTTTAAAGCCATTCCACTTTCCTAGGGAGGAGGACAATTTTAAAGGAAAAAGAACTCCAGGAATATTTAAATTTTTCTCTCTTTGAGCAAAATTCCTCCAAAATCTGATAAATCCCAGATAAAACCACGTGATTCCACACAAACCTTGGCCTTTCCCCGTGCTGGGCAGGAAAGGAGCAGGATTGGCTCTGAGGAAAAGTTTGGGAAGAGCGTGGAGATGTCAGGGTTTATCCAGTGGAAGGGGAAAAATGCCCGGAACCCTTCGGTGTTCCCGAGGTTTGTCAGGAAATCTTTCCTAACGACTTCACTCTGCCTCTCCACCTGGAGTTCCGACAGGGCTTGGAGGGAAGGACGTCGGGAAAGACGGATAACAACGGGAACTCAGCAAGGACTCCGGCCAATTTTCCTTTGCAATCCAATTTCCACAGGCAGGATGTGCCACTGGAAATGCCAGGGCTATTTATGGATCCTGGGACCAAGGGGAAACTTCGGAATTTCAGCAGCTTTGTTGTCGGGATCTAGGAGGAGGGAGAAGCTCCCAGGATCAAGGGGGAAACGTAGGAAACTTTGGAATTTTGGCAGCTTTATCGGGATCTGGGAGGAGGGAGAAGCTGTTAATCCTGGGAATGGTCTGGAGGGAGCTGGGGGACACATCCAGCCCCATTCCCTGGCTGAGGAATCCCAAATCCTGCTCCTGCCTTGCCTTTTGTTCTCCCTGGGCCATCCATATATGGGCTTTTCCAGGAGAAACCTCCCAGCAGGGCTCCAATCTAAACAGTGGCAGCATCCCAGGATTTCTGCACTCCCAGCTCCCGGAACAGCTTCCAGCTGGAATTGGGAGCCGTTGGGAATTTGGAATCCCAAGCAGTGCTTTTGTCATTGTCAAACTCCCACCTGGAATTTGCTTGTGGCTGTATTGGGAAGCTGAAAGGAGAAACCTCTGGAATGCGGGAGTTCCTGGGATTGGAGAATTTTTAGGAGTTTTCCCCATTTTTTTTGTGGCTGCACAAAGCTCCCACCTGTGGTAGTTGACCTCTCCATGGATCTGTGTTTTGTGCAATCCAAAATCCAACACCTGCAGGGATCGCTCTCAGAATTCCTGCTGGCGGAGTCAGGCAGTGCATCCAGAATTCCCTGATCTTTTGGGGTTGGGTCAGAAAGGAAGAGGAATATTCCCTCTGCTCTGTGTGTGTGTGAGCAGGGAAGGGCTGATCCATGAGGAAAACTGGCACAGATTCCCAGAAAAGCTGTGGTTGCCCCTGGATCCCTGGAATTGTCCAAGTCCGGGCTGGAGCAGCCTGGGCTGGTGGGTTGGGATTGGAACCAGGTGAGCTTTAAGGTCCCTTCCAATTCCAAACCAGTCTGGAATTAGTCTGGATCAATGGTAGCACCCAAAACTTCCCAGTTCAGTGGGATCATCCCCTGGATTGTGGTGGTGGATTTGGGATTATTGGGGTGGGGTTGGATCCTGGATATGTCGGTGTTGTATCCCTGGATATCAGCTCCTCGTGTCCTAAGGGGGAGGAGGAAAAGTGGGAAAACCACAGCTTTTCCATCCTTCCTGTCCCTGTTCTCACAGGATGGAAAAATCCCGCTCCAACCATGAATCCTGATCCTCAGGGGGAGTTTTTTCCCTCTGGAAATGGAATTTTGTGCTGGCATAACCTGGCAACCCACCCGCGTGGGAGGCCGAGTTATCCAATAATTATTGGATATTGGTCTGGGAGCAGCTTCCTCTGCATCCCTGGGCTATTGATCCTTGGAGAATCCCGGGATTAGAAATGCAGGGAAGGAAATGGGAATTGGCATTTGGAAGGTGCCTCTGCCAGGGATAATAATGGGATCATTTCCTCTGGAGCAACAGGAAAGTCAGGCTGATCCATCAGGGATGGGGGTGTGGGGTTTGGGGTTGGCTGGCACTGGAGAATTCCTGGAATCATGGAAAGGTTTGGGTGGGATGGGGCTTTGAAGATCATTTTGTCCCAACCCCAACACTTCCCACTATCCCAGGGTGCTCCAAGTGTCCAGCCTGGCCTTGGACAATTCCAGGGATGAGGCAGCCACAGATTTTCTGGGAATCTGGGGCCTCACCACCTTCCCAGCCAGGAATTTTTTCCCAATATTCCATCGAAACTTTCCCTCTGGCACAGAAGCCCCATCCATATCCCCTGGACATGCAGCATCCCATTCTCCAGGAACCTCGGATCACTTCTGAGATCCAGGAGTGGGCGCTGAAAGGAATTCATTGCTTAAAATGAGCTGGGAATTTCATCCCAGAGTTAAATTTCAATCCAATTCCCGTTCTCAGGAATTTTCTGGCTGGTTTGGAGAAGGAAAAACATCTTAAAATCCAATTTTATTGACTCATCCTCTCCCACACATCCTGCAGATCTGACTTTGGGAAAAGCTGGGATTTTGTTGATGGGAGGGATCCCTTTGGAGCAGGAGCTGGGAGCTGCTTTGGGCTCATTCCAGGCTGGCTCCTGTCTCCCATGGGATGATGGTGCTGGGGATTTTGGGAATAATTGGGTTCAGATTCCCTGGAAATCCCCCCTCTAGAATGCGTGGAGCTGTTTGCAGTTTGATATTGGAGCTTCCTGCTGATCCTGGTTTTTCTTAGGGATAACTCGTCCTTGGGAAGCCAATTTCTTTTGGAATTGGGTTCAGTTGGTTTTAAACTTTGGTAAAAGTTAGATTTTGGCTGTGGAGATGCTGGATTTGGAGGATTTTTCCTGGAGATGGGACATTTATCCCTGAAAACAATCCCTGGTGCTGCGGGTGATGTGGGATTTCTGCTTTTCCACGCTGCTCTCCTAGGCTGTGTCCATTAAATCCCAGAAAATCTCTTATCTCTGCTTCCCCGTGACACTTCCACCTGATTTTTCCTCTCCCTTTATCCTCCCATCCCCTCTCCCTGCTCCTGCCTTTCTCTGCTCCACTTTTCCCGGGAGTTCAGCCCCAGGTCACAGCCAGGTCAGAGCAGGATTGAAACGGGGCCAGGCTTTGTCCCAGTTGGAAAACGAGGAATATTTTTGCTCTTGGAAAACATTCCTGATGTCACTCGGCATTAGACACGACACCACTGCCAGCACATTCCTGGAGTTTGCTGGAAAATCAGGGATTTCTGGGTTTTCCAAGAGGAACCAGGTGCTCAGCAGGCTGGGATTCCTCCTCTGCTGCTTTTCCACGTTTTTTTCCCTGGGAAAAAAATCTCTCCTTCAGGGAGATGGGATGGAATCGCTGGGAACGGGAGAGTTTAAAACATGTTGGGACTCGAGGGTTTGGCCACGACCTAAATCCTGCTTTATTCCTGCTGGGATTTTTGGGAATCATCTAAAATCCCATGGGTTTTAAGGCTGAGGAGGGGGAGTGGAGAGGGAAAAGAGCACGGAATGTTTGGGTTGGGATCAGCCTAACCTGGGCTGCTGAGCCCTGATCCCAGGGATCCCAAATCCCCATTTTCCATGGAGCAAAGGCTGGGAATGCAGCTCTGCCAATCATCTTCCAGAATTCCACCCCAAAATTCAGAATTCCAGCCTCTGGCCTCCTCCAGCCTCGCAGCTGCTGGGGTTTCCCTGGATTTGTGCTGTCCCCCAGGGTATCCAACAATTCCATGGCTGGTCTCCCATCCCAGCACACCCAAAGGGGGTGGAAAACAGCAAAAAATCTCCTTTGATTCCCAAATCCAGCCTGGATTCCCAACTCCTCCAGGGATCTTCAGGAGGGAGCAGCAGTTCTGGAGCAGTTTTGTAGGGCAGGATCAGGACAATTCCAGCATTTCCATGGTCCAAGGTATCTTTGGGAATATTTTGGTGATGATTAATCCCCACTCCCAGCACTTCCAGACTCTCCAGGAGTTGCTGGATCCAGGGACTGCTCAGAGCCATAAATACGGAATTTGTGTCAGCTTTATCCCTTTGGATTGCCATCCAGAGGAGGGAAAATGCCTGATCCAGCGTTTCTATCCTGGAAAAAAATCCCCAAAGCCGGCGATTTTGGATGTCAGGAAACCGCGCCTTGGAACGGGATGGGGACGGGGCTTTTGTGTCACTGTCACCACCTGCCCAGACATTCCCACCGCCTGGAATTGTCCCGGGCGCAGAAACCCGAGCGGGCGCTTTAATCCTGGGCCGCGCCAGGGAAAAGCTCAAGGTCAGGGCCAGGCTTGGGCTCCCCCGCTCCTGGAATCTTCCCTTTTCTGTGGGAAGGGCCGGGATGGCTCCGGGCCAGCTGCTGGTGTCCCTGTCCCCTCCTCCGTCCTGTCCCGGGAATCGCCGCTCCGTGGGTGTCCCCAAAGGAATGTGCTGGGAGGGGATGAGCGGAGGTTTTATAAAACTTTTAAAAAGTTTTAAAAAGTTTAAAAAGTTTTAAAAAGCTTTATAAAAATATAA
>VWZV01009659.1:10142-34750 GCA_013397155.1 Irena cyanogastra | reverse complement strand
AGCCTTTCTATTGAAAGGCTGAATTTTAAAAATTAATTAATTAATTAAAATTTTAATTTAAAAATCAAAAAAAAAAATAAAACCAAAAAACTCAGCCATCTCTGTATGGCGACACAGCTCCTCTTTTCCACAGGCTGGGAAATCTTGGAGAGGCTGGAGCAGGGGGAATTCTGCGCGCCATCAAACGGGGAAGCGCGGAGCCATCCCGGGGCTGGGCTGGGATCCCGGCTCCCCCAGGAGATCCCGAACCCCGCGGGTGGCTCCAGGGCAGGGAGCCGGGCAGGGACAGCTGCGCCGGGCAGGAATGTCCCCGAGCTCCAGCCGGGAATGCCAGGCAGCCACGGCGGGATTCCCACCGTCCACACCCGGCGTGGGAGTGGGAGCAGCTGGATCCGAGCCCCCCCCGGCTCGTGGAATGCTGCCGGGCTGGGAATTCCTGGGTGGGAAGGAGCAAAGCCCATCCCAGAGCGCCTTTGGATCACCCGGGTCCTGCTGGGGCTTCCCCGAGCCCTTCTGGGGGGGTCTCAGTTGGGAAGGGCCAGCCTCGGAATCCAGGGAATATCAGCGTGTGTGTCCCGGTTTGGATCCCCCCGGAATGCCAAACGGGGTCTGTGGGAGGCTGGCAGGGGAGCCCTGGCACAGATTCCCAGAGAAACTGTGGATTCCCAGAGAAATTGTGGATTGCCCATCCCANATAGGGAATGCTGCTGTTCCATAGGGAACGATGCTGAGGCTGCTGTTGCAGTTTGCTCCCTGCTCCCATTATCCCACCTGGGTTTTTCCATACCTTGGAGCCAGGATTTGCTGCTGAGCTTGGCTTGGGAGCCTCATGGTAGGATGAGAACGACGGGAACTCAGGTCAGGAATCCCGGGAGAGGCTCAGGGCCAGCTGTGGAGGTGATTCCCAACATCTGGCCTGGCTAAACACGGCACAGAATCCCCTTGGGATGAGCCACACTGGGAAATTCCCACTCCTGCTGGCTCCTTCTTGAGCATTTCCCACCTCTGGAGGTANTCCAACCCAAATCATTCTGGGATCTTTTTCCAGGCAATCCGCTGCCCTTTTGCTGCTGCAAATCCCAATGTGATCCTGCTCTGCTCCCGTCCGGGTGTGCCTGGACACGGGACACTCCGTGTCACCAGCGCTGTCCCACGCTCCCCCTGGAGAAGGAGCTGGATCCATTTGTAACTTTAAAAAGGATTTGGGAAAGCAGGGAGAGCTCCCGATGTGTGGGAAATCCATGGATATCAAAGCTGGGGAGAGTCCATTGTGCAAACTGGGAGATTCCCACCCCTGGAGCTGGACTCATCCTCATGTGGGAATACAGGATTTTTCCAGAAGTTTCCTTCCTCCTTCTGCTTCCTTTTGGGATTGCTCTGGATTGACTGGGGGAGCTCATTGCTGATTCCTTGTCCCCATGGATATTCCCAGCTGGGAATTCCTGCTGGCATGGCTCAGTCCTTGCCTTAACCTCAGCCTAAAATATCCCTGATGTTCCCACCCTGCAATTCCTGGCTGGATTTCACATTTTGGGATGCACTGGAAGAGATTTTAGGGCTGCGGGGTTTCTGCCAGCAGAGAAGGAAATTCCAATCCTCATTCCCTCGGTGTATTCCCATTTTCCTGCGTGTTCCATCCCTTCTCCCTGTCCTGCTCTGGGATGTCTGATCCATAGNTTGGAGCCAGGATTTGCTGCTGAGCTTGGCTTGGGAGCCTCATGGTAGGATGAGAACGACGGGAACTCAGGTCAGGAATCCCGGGAGAGGCTCAGGGCCAGCTGTGGAGGTGATTCCCAACATCTGGCCTGGCTAAACACGGCACAGAATCCCCTTGGGATGAGCCACACTGGGAAATTCCCACTCCTGCTGGCTCCTTCTTGAGCATTTCCCACCTCTGGAGGTATCCAAGGAACACCTGGATGTGGCACTCGATGCTCTGGGCTGACAGGGTGGGATCAGCAACCCTGGAGGGCTTTTCCAACCTCAGTAATTCCGGGATTTTACGGAGAGAGGAAGCACTGCTGGAGGTATTTCTGTCCCCGTGTGCTCTGGGCTTTGCAGCAATCCCAGGTTTTTTCCCTGGATTTCTGGCGTTACCCAGTAGCCAGCAGGGTCTCATCCCCAGCCAATCTTCCCTGTGGATCTCACAGAATCTCTCCTTCAGCCCGAATTCCAAATAAACATTGCCATGTTTGGAAATCTCCCTGCTGGGCCCCCCCTTTCCTCCCGCAGGAACTTTGGCTGGAGGGTGACTCATCACAATCCCTTCCCAAACAGCAGCAATTCCCAACGGAGCCGCCGGCCCGCATCCGCAGGGGCCTTTGGATACCCCAAATCCCAGCCATTCCCACCCCTTTGGCCTCCAGATGGATTCTCCCCATTTTCCCCCCATTTTTGGATTTTTCTGGGCACTCGGAGCTCCTTTGCCAGCAGCAGGAGCAGCACCCTGGATGTGCCATTCCATGGGGTGATCCCGAGTTTGGGAACGTCTTTTCCCACTTCCAACTCTTTCCAAGGCACACCCAGGCTGGGTTTATCCCTCTTTCCTCCATGGAAAAATTCACTTTTCTTGGAATCCTGCTGAGCAGGGGCTTGGGGAGGTGGCTGAGAAGAACAATTAGTGCTGGTCAGCCTGGCTCATTAATTAATTAATTAAGGAATTAATTAATGCACTGCAAATTACACTTAGATGAGGGATAACCTTCGAGGTGTAATTAGAGGGGTGCAGTAATTAGCCAGGCTGGGGTGGAGGGGAGAATTCCCAATCCAGGTTGAGATCCAAAGCTGCCCTTGGCCATCCATAGGGACAAATCTCCGCTGCTCCCGAGGGGACGGAATCCATCAAATCCATTCCCAAAATTCCTGGTTTTCCAAAAAGAGGAGAGGTGGAGGGATGATGAACCAGCAGTGGTGAAGGCAGGGTGGATTTATGGGGTTTTGGGAAGGAATTCCTCCCTGGGAGGGTGCAGAGGCCCTGGCACAGATTCCCAGAGCAGCTGTGGCTGCCCCTGGATCCCTGGCAGTGCCCAAGGCTGCTGCTCCATCCTTGTGGACTGGATTTTCCTTACTCTGGGAATGCTGGGATGAGTCTGGCTTGCTCCTGGTGTTTGTCTTTGGACACTTCCACAGAGTTCCAGAGGATTTGGGAGTTCCCTGAATCATGGGATGTTATGGAATCATGGGATGCTTTGGGTGGGAAGGGACCTTGAAGCTCATCCGTTCCCATTCCATGGCAGGGACAC
The DNA here is from genome assembly GCA_013397155.1 of Irena cyanogastra. Lineage (NCBI taxonomy): Eukaryota > Metazoa > Chordata > Aves > Passeriformes > Irenidae > Irena > Irena cyanogastra. Next base: position 31,508 of record VWZV01009659.1, on the reverse strand, counting down.
CTCCCACCATCCCAGGCTGCTCCAAGCCCCGTCCAACCTGGCCTTGGGCACTTCCAGGGATCCAGGGGCAGCCACAGCTGCTCTGGGAATTCCATCCCAGCCCCTCCCCACCCCCACAGGGAATAATTCCCTCCTCAAATGCAGTTTAAATCTATTTATTCCCTCCTGTCCTGACCCTGGTAAGTCTCTTTCCATCATCCCTCCCAGTTCCAGAGCCATGACTTTGGAATATTCCTGGGACATCTCACCAGAGCTGCCTCAGCTGGTGAGATCTCCTTGACAGGGGCTGCCAGGAGCTCCCATCCCTTTCATCCATTGCTATTCCTGGAAAACACGATTTTCCAAGGCTCGGGAGCTGCATTTGGGCAGTTCCTTTAAATAACCCTGATGATAAAGCGTTATCCATGCAAAGGCCATCTGTTCCTTGTGCTCCCAGAGCAGCTCCTCACACATCCCTCCCTCCTCCCAGCATTCCCAAAGTTTCCAGCTCAGGCTCTCCCCCACCTGTCCCACCCATTCCAAACTTTTTCCCAGCTCTTCCCGTGCCCCAAATCCAGCTCTCCTTGGAGGAGAGGTCGGATCTTCACCTGAAGTGCCAGGAGCTGCTTCCCTTGGAATTCCTGCCTCATTCCACAGGGCTCTGGAGCAGAGGGATCAGTTCACCTCCATGATCTGTTCCCTGTGTTCCCAGACTGTCCAGGGCAACTCCTTCCCACATCCCTTCTTCCCTCCAGCATTCCCAAAGTTTCCACCTTAGGCTCTCCTGCCTGTCCCACCCATCCAAACCCTTCCAGGCCATTTTTCCCAGGTTTTTGTGTGCCCAAAATCCAGCTCTCCTTGGAGGAAAGGTCGCTCTCTGCCCCTGAAGTGCCGGGAGCTGCTTCCCTTGGAATTCCAGCCTCGTTCCACAGGGCTCACGTGGGGCTGGGCCGGAGCAGAGGGAGCAGTTAACCTTAATCAGGGCAGGCAGAGGAAAGGTTGGGAAATAATTCTGCTGGAATGTTTGGGTTTGCAGAGCTGACATTAGAGCGAGTAAATGTCAGAGGGAGTTTAAACAATGGAACAACTCTTGGAGGGCCACGTTTTCCTCGGGTGGATTGGGCTGCAAATCCGCTTCCTTTCCACCCAGAATTTCTAAGCAGGGCTTGTATTCCCACCTGGAATTCTGGCCGTGAACCTGCTGCTCCTTTCTCCTCTGCAGCCCAACTTTTCTTTGGATCCCACTCATGTTTTCCTAGGTTTTTTTCCACCTTTCTGTGTTGACTGGGTCCCTCTCCAATGCATTTTCCACTGATCCCACCAACCGGGATTTTCGGGAGCATTCCAGGCTCTCCAGTGCCATTTCCCACAAGGAACGGTGCGTTGAGGATGGGCAGGGATGGGCTGGAAATGGGAGCTGGGGTGGAGGGGCATTTCTGGGACAGGCTGGGATGGGGCATTGGGATTGTCCTGGGCAGGACCAGGAGCTGGATTTGCTGATCCCTGGATCCCAGCTCAGGAGATTCCCTGATTCTCGCTGGGAGCAGAGAGCTGGAGCTGCTCACGGGTGAAATCTTGGCCAAGTGGTGGCAGGGAATGTATGGAATGTGCAGACACTGGAAAACCATTCCTGTTCCTGGGAAAAGGAAGGGGCTGTGTGGGGGGACACGGGGAGGAGCTGAAGGTGCTGCTGGGTGGGCTGGGAGCATTGGATAAACTGAGATTCTTGTCTGATAACCCATTCCCGGCGGGCTCCGTGGAATTATTTGGGATGAGATCAGGACTGGGCTTGGAATAACCTGATCCAGTGGAAGGCGTCCCTGCCAGATGGGACAAATGTCCGTGTTCAAAGCTGGAGCTGGGCATGATCCAAACCTCAACTGATTTTCAGGTCCTGCTTTTTGGGACAGGGTTGTTTTCCTGAGGGTTTTTTCTTGAGATTCCCTGAGGAATTTTGGGATGGCTTAAGTTCTGCACACCCTTCCCACCCCACCAGATGGATTCTCCATCCTCTGGGGGAGCAGCTCCGGCCTTTGGAGCCCCAGGGAGGTTCCTGCAGGACCTGGGATGGGTCTTCTCTGCCTGGTTTTAGCATAGAAGAAATTTGGGTGGCATCAAGAGGAGACCAGCAGGGTGGGAAGGGTTATCCCCCAGGAGCACCCTCACCCCAGCATTCCATCACCCCATGGCGCTTCCCAAGTCCTGTGTTATCTTGGGATAACAACACACCAGCCCAGCCATGGGCATCCCTGAATTCACTCCTCCCAACTTAGAATTTGGGGAGATCCATCCTCCAGGAGCAATATCCGTCCTCCAGGAGCAGGATTTGTCCTCCAGGCCCAGGATCCATCCTCCAGGAGCAGGATTTGTCCTCCAGGCCCAGGATCCATCCTCCAGGAGCAGGATCCATTGTCCAGACCCAGGATCCGTCCTCCAGGAGAAGGATCTATCCTCCAGGAGCAGAATCCATCCTCCAGGAGCAATATCCGTCCTCCAGGAGCAGGATCCATCCCCCACGAGCCCGATTCCCACTCCCAGCTCATCTTCCAGGGCTTCCCCGCTCCGTGGCTCCCATCCTCCATCCCTGCTCCTGGCAATTACTCAGCTGTTTCTCAGCTGTTCTCTGGAGCGGCAGGGATGAGAAGGCAGCAGAGATATTACTCCCAGGTTTTTTTCTTTCCCATATTTTATGGCTGGGATAAGCTGCTCCCGAGCTGTGTGAACAGCTGTGGTCGGCAGAGCCGCGTGCCGGGCGCGGCTCCGGAGGCAGCACCGAGCCCAGGGGCTCCAGGTGGCTCCTTATGGTCCCTGCTCCCGGTGTTCCTCGTGCCTGGGGGGCACTGATTGCCAGGCTTTCCCAAAGGAGCCTTTTGGGAGGTCTGGGATTAGGGAAAGAGAGAGAGAGAACAGGGCTCATCGCCTCAGGCTCCAGTCCTGACAAATCCTCACGCTCGCCGGGCAGTGTTCATTTTCCTGCTGGGTTTTCCTGCTGGGTTTTCCCCAAGCTGATGGATCACCTGCTTCCCTCCCTCCCTCTCTTTCATCTCCCGGGCTTTGTTTGAAATCCTGTGGGTTTGTTTTGATGGGATTTCCTGGTTTTCCGTGGCTCAGGGCATCCCAGCCATCCCATCCCAGCCACTCACTCCTTGCTGTGTAACAGATCCTGCAGCTCCCACAGCCCAGGTTTGGCTTTTCCTGACCAAAAGCTGGATTTCCCTGAGAGAATCCCTTCCCCTGAGGTTTTCCAAACCCTGCATGCTCCTCATCCTCTGGGATAAATCCATGGCACAGAGGAGGAGCAGCCTGAGCAGGCCGGACCCTCTGGTTCCCCTCTTGGTTCACTTGTCTCCAGAGGCTGCTCCATGAAGAAGCACTGGAATTGCTATCCTGGGTTTCCAGAGCTTGCCAAGCTTCAAGCAAAGCCTTTCCTGCCCCCTTTTCATTTCCCAAGCCCAATATTCCAAAGAAAATCCCTTTGCTTCCCGTGGCCTGCAGGCAGCTCATTCATTCCTCACCATGAGCAGGGCGGCCTCGTGTTTAACTGGACCGGAAAGGAGAATCCAAGAGGGAGAACCCAAGGATCCCGAGGCTCATCCCGCAGCACTTTTTGGGATGATCCGAGGGTGCCTCACTCTGGGATGACCCCAAGGATGCTCAGGTGCAGCTCCCACCCACGCCAGCTCAGCAGGACCCGCGGAGCCTCGCCCACGTTCCCGGGTTGCCCTTTCCAATCTGGCAGCTGCCAGGTCCTTGGGAAGCGCCGCGGCAGCGTTCCCTTGGCAACGGCGGGAGCTGGGAATGGCAAGGTGTGTGGGAGAAACACCAAACCCCACACCCGGCCACTTCCTCGCAGGGACAGCCCCATCCCGAAGGATTTTTCCCGTTTTTTTTCACGGCCAGGGGGGTATTTTTAGCTCTGACACGTCCCAGGGATCAAATATCCCGCGGGATCGGGGAACTGGCAGGGGGGAACCCTTGGGATTTACCGTGTAAGCTAAGCCTGGCCCCGGCTGCCAAGGATGAGCTTGGATTCCCCCGGCTGCTGCTCTGGCTGAACTCGGGGTTACCTCCAGCATTCCCCATCCCTAGGAATGACTGACACAGCGGGAAAAATGCCCGAGGTTTTCCAGCAGGAGGGGGAACAAGTGAACTTTGTGTTCAATCCGTGTCCAGTCTGGGCTGGTCACAGCTCCCTGCCAGCTCTGCTCTCCCTCTCCTCCTCAATTCGTTAATTTGTCCATCTGCTCCGAGGGAAGATTTGTTTTTCCAGGAGGGCTTCTCTTCCCTTCCTCAATCCAGGAAACCAGAGGGAAGAAAGGAGCTGGGGAAGGAATCTAGGCCATCCCATTGTGGCTCTATCTGGGGCTTACAGCCATCGAGCTGGGTTGGTTTGAAAGGGCCCATTTCTGTCTCAGGCTCGCTCGTTTGATTTTATTTGGATTTTCCTTTGTTCACTCAGCTGGAACAGGCGGGCGCAGAGGGAGGGGAAAGCAGAGGATTCCAATAATGGGGTTTTGGCAGCAAGTTGGGCATAAAACAGCTTTATTTGAGATTTTAGTCCTTTTTTGCAGCAGAGCAGCAGCAGCAGATGAAAGGAACTCGTGGAGGGGCCGGGGTAGGGGCTGGTGATCCCCAGGCTGTGTCGTGTGAGTCGTGTCCCACCCCAACAGCTGGGATTCTGCTGGGAATCCCTGTCCTCTTCTCTTGGGAATTATTGGGAATCCCTGTCCTTTTCTGTTGGGAATTATTTGGAATCCCTGTCCTTTTCTGTCGGGAATTATTGGGAATCCCTGTCATTTTCTGTTGGGAATCATTGGGAATCCCTGTCCTTTTCTCTTGGGAATTATTGGGAATCCCTGTCCTTTTCTGTTGGGAATTATTGGGAAGCTGTTGGTGACTGATCCATGGCTCCAGCCTTGATGCATCCACCCCACTCCTGTACCCACTGCCCCCAGGGCATCCCAAATCCTGAGATAAACACAGCAGGAAGTTGAATCATAGAGTGGGTTGGGTTGGAGAGGATCTGAAGGATCATCTAGATCCGGCTTGGAGTCTTGTTCCCACTGTGGGATTTGGTTTGGAAACCACCCAGACCCGGCTTTTCCCACAGGGAGTTTCCTTTGGGTTTTGCTTCCTGCACATCCAGGTTTTGCTGCTTTGGTGCCGTTTCCCTTCTCTGCTGATGGAAACCTCCTGTTTGGTCATTTTAGTCACATCAGGAGCCCAAAACTTCCCAGATCCCTGGGATGGGATTTTGGGATGTGTGTGCTGTGGCAGCGTGGGATCAGGGAATGGTTTGGGTTGGGAGTGACCTTAGGGATCACCTCATGCCATGGGTAGGGACACTTCCCGCTGTCCCAGGTTGTTCCATGCCTTGGATCCATCCACGTGTCCAGCAGCCACACAGCCTCAGTGTTCCACCCCTCCCCTGTCCCTCCTTCCCTGACATCCCACCAAACTCCCCTGGTGCTCCTGGAGGCACTGGATGGGTCTGGATGGGCTTTAAGGTCACTTCTAATCCCATTCCAGGATTCTGGAAAGCAAAGCTTTGCTGTCTGATCATCCCTACCCAGCAGCCAGGGTGGGATTCAGACAAGCTGAGCTTATCCCGGGCTCAGCTTGATGGGCTCGAGCCTGAACTGTTGTGCACGTGCTGAACAGGAACCCTGCGGAGCGAGCAGGCACCGGAATGTTTTTGGGAGGAATCATCTCAAATGTCGAGCTGATCTCCAAATCCTGGTGGGAGTAAATGTCACTGGAATGGCTGAGCCTGTGCCAGCCGTGGGGGGAGTTTGGGAAAGGCTGGTGTTGGCTGGAGCAGCTCCAGCAGGCAGCAGAAGGGGGATAATTCCGAGGATCCCGTGGAGAGCAGCATTCCCAGGATGGTGACAGTGACAGAGACAGAGCTGGGGGCTCTCCCATGGGTTCCTCCTTCCTTTGGTGTGAAACCACCCTTGGAAACCTGGGATCTTGGAACAGTGAGCTCTGGAGAGCTTTTGGAGGACGTCTCTGAAGGGTGAGCTCCAGGCTTTGGAGTTCTCACCCTTTGTTTCTCCATGGGGTGAGGGGATGGATTTGGAGCAGCCGATTCCGTCGGAGCGATGTCCACACGAGGTGCGGGTGGGGAAGCGTTGGATCCAAAGTGTAAAATTCCCCGGGAGAGGCAGGAGTTGGATTCCTTGTAGGACAAGGGGTGATTGTTTTGAACTCAGAGAGAGAAGATTTGGATGGGATACTGGGAAGGAATTCCTGGCTGGGATGGAATTCCCAGAGAAGCTGTGGCTGCCTCTGGATCCTTGGCAGTGTCCAAGGCCTGGCTGGATGAGGCTTGGAGCAGCCTGGGACAGTGGAAGGTGTTGGGGTTGGAACTGGATGGGCTTTAGGTCCTTCCCAACCCACAGCACTGCTTTTTGGTGGGAATTCTCTACGTGGACATCCCTTGTCTCACCCTCAGCAGGGACAGCTCTTCCCAGGTTCCTCCTCAGCCTCCCTGCACTGGCGCTCATGGCAGGAAACATCCCTTGGAGTGGCAGCTCCCAAAGAAACTTCCCGGAGCAGCTTGGAGCTCCAGGCAGGGCTGGATCTGCAGCGGGAGCCGGCTCCAGCTCCGTGCTCAGAGCAGATGGAAGGAGCAGCATTTCCCTCCCACGCTCCTCCCCAGGAGCCCCTTTGGAGCGATGACATTTTTCCTTTAACCCCCTGATATTTTTCCGGGATCTGAATGAGCAGCCCACACGCGAGGATGGGTTTTTTCCTCCCTTCCTCTTCTCCTCTGCCTCTCCCTGGATTCAGGGAAGGGGCTGCTCCCAGTGTTTCAGTCGTTTGGGTAACCAGGAAAAGCCAACCCGGCAGCTCTGCGCAGGATGAATTCCTCATTAATTGGAATTCCAGGAAAAGATGAGAGCTGAGGGGAGGTAATTTTGGTGCTGCAGGTGTGGACGTCACCTTCCCAAATCCCCCACCATCCTCAAGTTCTCCTTTCCCAGGGAACATCCCCAAGGGACGAAGGATTCCACTTTACCCGACTTCCCAGGGTGTAGTTTTCCACGGAAGAGGAACATCCCTGGAAGTATTTAAACTTCTGCTGCTTATCCCTCGCTCGCTAAGTCCCAAAGCTCGTTAAATCCCAAGCTTTGGAGCAATGGTTTAATGTCTTAAGCCTTGACCTGAATTACCTGCTCTGTGTCCTAGGATTAGGAATGCTCTGGATTGGGAAGAGTCTTCTCCTCCTCCAGCTTTCCCGTGCTCCAAACAGTTCTGCATTTGGAAGCTGGATTGGTTTAAAGTGCATTTGGGAGCAGCAATTGGACTTTTCCTGATTGGAAGGCTTTTTTTTTTTTTGTAAAGCAGATCGGGAGGGCTGGAGTCAGGCTTTAAAAGCCTTATTCATCCCTAATCCCAAATAATTCCGTCTCTGTGGCTTTTAACGTGATTAAATCAGGGCAGGCTGTGACGACACCCGGCAATTCCGCTTCCCAGAGAATATTGGATTGCACCGGAGCGAGGCTCCACAAAAGGAGGGATTTGCTGCTTGGGTTGGGCAGCCCTGAGTTCAGCCCCCTGTTCTCCCGGGGTGCAGGTGCTCCAGAATTCCAGGGTGGAAAAGCAGAGCCTTTCCCTGTTGGTTTTGCCTCATCCCTGGATCTAAAGCCATCCGTGTTCCCTGCTTGTGCTGCTCTCCCCATCCCAGGATTTCCTTGTGTAGAGCTCCTTGTTGATGGATGTGATGGAAGGTGGAGTGGGGTCACCTGGATTGTCACGGCCGTGGATTTGTCTGTCTCCAAATGCCAAATCCATGGAACTGCATCCCCCTGGAACTGCATCCCCCTGGAACTGCATCCCTCCACTGCAGGTGCTGCCCTCTGGAAAACCCCAGGAATAATTAGCTCCCTGTGGGATCTTGTGCCAATCACTCGACCTCCTTACGTCCCAATTCCTTTGTGCTTAACCAGCGGGTAATCCAGGACAGGAGATTTCCAGAGGGTGCTGGGGGATAAACCCACTGGCAGCTCTGAGGTGCTGAGCCACAGGGACGTGCCAGAATCCCGGGAATACAGCAGGGAAAGGAAGTCCTTGGGAAAAATGGGATTTAATCGCTGCTCCGTGTAACAGAGCTCCCAATAAATCACAGTTCCCAGACAAGGGAAGCCCCAGGGCAGAATTCCCCACTGGTGAGAGGGAACCCTGGGATGGGGTTTACGTCTGCTCCATAAATTCACATTGCTCTGATACAAAGCTCTGCGAGTCCAAGTTCCTCGTGGAGCTAAAAACTGTCATTTTCCAGGTCTTTTTTTCCCCAATCCCGCCAATCCCTCAAAAAACAAAAAGAGAGGGATTGAATGAGAGGGGGGGACGTATCCAAGGATTGGCATCAGGACTCTGCATTCCCAAAGCTCCCAGGCAGTTTGGGAAGGGAGACACCACTCCCATCCAAATGTGTCCCAGCGTTGTCACCAGCTCCCAAACCTGAAGCCAGGGATGTTCCAGGGATGGATTTTTTGAACCAGGGCATGCTCCATAGTTTTTTTCCTGGAGCCTGGAAAGAGGGAGAAAAGGCTGGGAATTCCTCATTTCCCTCAGGCACAGCAGATTCCTGATCTGCCTGATTTACCCTGTGGGGCTTTAGTTTAAGTCTGGCTTTACTCTTTCTTCAGCTGTTCCCTGGCCACCCCACAGCAGCTGCACCTCCTTTGGCACCACTTTCCCCAATATAAAAATATTCCCTCTCCACCTCGGCCTCCATCTGAGATTTAATGTGCAGGGACCACTTGTGAGGGGAAAAAAACCTCGGATTTTTCCTTGATTTCTCCTTCATTTTTAATCCTTCAAAGGGCTGTTCAGTCCCGATTCAAAGGGGCCTCGTGTTTCTGTGTTTTGGGGAAGATGCGACTTTGTCGTGGCAAAACAGCTGCAAGGAGACGTGAAAACAGAATAAATGTGGGAACAGAATAAATGGGAGAGCAGAATAAATCAGGAGCTGGAGAAAGGAAGGAGTGGGATGCTTTTATCTATTCCAACATTGTCCCCAAATGTCCCCATTTTCTGTCACTCCCAGCTCCTTCAGATCTGCCAGACGGGGACATGGCCCTGCAGGGGATGAGGAGAGATAAGGCAGTGGGACTTGGTTAATTATTAATATTAATATTAATATTCCTAAAGAATCGATGGCAGCTGTGGAGGGCTCCAAACCTCAGGGAGCAAAGCTCAGCTTTTGCCTCCATATTTTGAATTCTCTCATTTGGCGATTTAGGCTCATCCTAAAAGCAAACTGGACTTGAGCTTTGCTGAGAACTTGAGCTGCTTTTGGAGGTTTCAGGGCAACAAATCCCTGGGGAAAAGCCCTGAGCCAAAATTCCCTTTCCATGGTGCAGCCACTTCCTCCCAGCACTCCTGCCCAGGTTTTAATTAAAAGTAGCTCCAATCCTGATGGGGAGAAGGGGCCAAGGTGACCTCCAGGGCCACCATCCAGAACGGGAGCAGTTTGTCCTCCTGCTGTCCTTCCCTCTCCGCAGGCTCCGGCATTTCTGGGAGCACAGGCAGCGTTTAGGTTTAATTGGAATCTCCCCAGCTCCCCTGAGCAAACCATCCCCGGAAAAGATGGAAAAGGGAGATCTGTGGATGCTGCCGAGCTCCAGCCAGGCGCCGGAGATGGGAGCTGGATCCAAATCTGCACCTGCCCTTGCCCTCCCTGCCCTGCTGCAAACACAATTCCATCAAATCCTCATTTCCTCCCCCTCCCGATGCTTTGATGGAGCTGCAGGAGGAATTTGCATGGGGTAATGGAGATTGGGAGGGATAACGGGGATTCAGAGGCAGCTCTGCCCTTGTGGGATTGCTGGGGGAGGGGGATGCTCCTCTCTCAGCATTCCCAGGAATCCCTTCAGCTCTCCATGCCTCAGGAAGTTGGGAATGTTGTTGCTGTGCTGATGCCAGGGCGTGGCTCTCACTCAGCAGGGTGGAAAACCCCAAATGGGAACATTTGGCATCCTCATCCATCCAGGAGCAGGGCTGGAAACAGGAATTCCCACCTGAGTCATGGCTGAGCCTCAGCTGGATTAGAGAAATCCCAAAAATCCAGTGCAGAGAGGGTTTTGGAGTCTGGGCTTTGTCTGATTTATTGTCAGGGGATTTTGAGGCCTTCAGAGAATCCTTCAGGAATGGTTTGGGTTGGGAGGGACCTTAAAAATCACCCTGTGCCCCCTGCCAGGGCAGGGACACCTTCCACTGTCCCAGGCTGCTCCGACCTGGCCTCGGACACTCCAGGAACGAAGCAGCCACAAATTTGTCCCAAGCCCCATAAAATCCCATTCCAACAAGCCACAACCACCAGGCCCAAGCGCTGCTTTGCCAAAATCCTCATTTTGGGTCCATGCCGAGGTGTTTCCCCATCTCCCGCCCTTTTGGGCGACCCTGGAGCAGCTCCTTGCCCCACCATCCAACCCCTCCTCGGAGAGGATCCACGCTGACATTCCCTGATCCGGGCTTCCCTACGAACCCAGCTGGGCCCGTGAGCGTTCTGGGAGCTGCGATCCCGTCGGAGAGAGGGCGATAAATAAACCAGCAGCGCCTTCGCCGCGCTGGTTACGCGCCCAGCCCGCGCTCTGCAGGGACGGGTTTGTTCGACGGGAGCAGGAGCTGCCCGGGCTGGCTCGTCGCGGGCAGTAATTGACTGTCACGCTGCTTTTTTTCCCTGGTTTTCATTCCCATTATTCATCAGCCGCAGGGAAAAGAGGAGCTGACAGGCAGGGGAGGAAGAGCCAGCGCCTGGCGGGTGCCCGGAGGCAGCGTGGGTGGCACCTCCCGAGCTGGCACCGAGCCACCCAGGGGACACCGAGCGGCTGCACGGTGGCCACTGGAGACTGGCCCTGTCGATATTTTCCAAGGGTTTCTTGGGAAACAAAAGGCTCGCTCCCAAATTTAGCTCCGTTGCGATTAGCGGGTTCTAATCCGCGAGGAAATTGGGTTTTCTTCCTGGTTTTTTTGGGTTTTTTTTCCTTTCCAAGTTAAATTATTCCTCCACGTGCTTTAGAGCTGGAGCATCCAATGAATTTCCAGCCTTCGCCACCTTTTTCTTTCCCATTTTTCCCCCCAAATCCCTTTTTCCCTTCCCTGTGCAGCCCCCCTGGAAATGTTTTTTTTTTCTTCCTCTTTTTTTTTTTCTTCAAATTCAAGCAATTCCTCCACATGTCTTAGAGCTGGAGCATCCAAGGAATTTCCCGCTTTTGCCACCTTTTTCTTTCCCATTTTTCCCCCCAGATCCCTCTTCCCTTCCCTGGAAATATTTTTGCTTCTTGTTTTTTTTTTTTTCCTTCCAAGTTCATTTATTCCTCCACGGGCTTTAGAGCTGGAGCATCCAAGGAATTTCCAGCTTTTGCCACCTTTTTCTTTCCCATTTTTCACTCCAAATCCCTTTTCCCCTTCCCTGTGCAGCCCCCCTGGGATTTTCCCCCCATCCTGGCTGTGCTTCCCAGCATTTCTGTGGGACTGAGCTGCTTCCCAGAGATCATCTGAGGCAAGAAAAGCCCAATTAACCGCCCATTCCAGCCCCCAACTAATTGAGAAGGGAATTGAGGGCTATTTTTACTCAGTCTGGAGACAGCACAATATTTTCCTCGCCGGGGAAGTTGTTTGGCACAGTCAGAGAGGGACAATCCAGAAAATTCCAGCTGGGAAGCATCAGGTCGTGGCAGGGATCGAGGGATTCAGTCATGCCCAGCTTGGTGCTACAGCTACTGCAACATCCTGGGTGGAAAAAGGGGGATTTTGGGATGTAACTCATGGCTGGAAAAAGCAGTGGCAAATTCCCATGGAGTGCTGAGGGGTTTCTGCTGCTTGCAGCTGGATCTGAGGGATTTTTTGGGGGAAGAATTCTGGTTTTCCTGGTGGTGTTGGTGACGCCGTTAGCGTAGGGTTTGGGTTTTGCTGGAGGCCTGGGAATTTTCTGCTGGGTTCAGGGTGGGAGATGGGTTTGTGGATCCCATGGGTGTGGGCAGATGAATCCAAGGCTTGGATGGGCTTGGAGAAACCTGGGAATGGTGGAAGCTGTCCCTGCCCGTGGCAGGGGGTGGCACTGGATGAGCTTTTCCAGCCCAGAGCATCCCGGGGCTCTCTGAGCTGGACACAGCCAGGCTGGGGACTGAGCCCCTGAGATGTGCAGGAGATGTGCAGCTCCTGCTCTCCAAACTGGAATTTGCAACGGGAAACATGGAAAAGTCAGATCCTGCTGTTCAAACCAGGACAGGAGGAGTCTGTGGCCGTTCCCACCCCGTTCAGGGCATGGATAAGGACACGGGAATTTCCTTGGATTCGTGTGGGATGCCTTGGGGCGGTGGGACAGACAGGGATTGTCTTGTTCCATCCCACAGAGGGAATCCCATTCTCCTGGATCCAGGGCCAGTCTGGAATATCCGACCCGGAGTCTGTAGGGACAGCAGTGACCCCAGAACCCCGGCGAGGGCAGGATCTGTGTTCATTAGGGCTGCAATTAATGCTGCTAAATGAGTTTTGGGGCCTGCAGGGTTTTCAGCAGGGCCAGAGCTACCCAGGTTGGGTGAGAAAATCCCAGAAAATCCCAGAGGAGCTGCACACGGAAAAGTTCCAAAGAACCTGAAGTGTGCCAGGGTCTGCACTCCCAAATGGCCTCGATTTTGGGAGAATCCAGGCTGGGGAAGCTCCTGGGGCAGCTCAGACACAGCACAGGGGCTGCAGGTCAGGCAGGAATTCCCGTGAGGAAAACTCCTGTGCTGTCTCTGCCACCAGCTCCAAAGCTCGGATCCCTGCGGCTCAAACCCCTCAGAATTCACCCAGAGAAACAGGATGAGGGATTCCCTGGATTTATCAACGACTGGAACATGGGGTATTGTGTTGGAATGAAATCCATGAGACGTTCTCCCAGAGGAGCAGCACGGAGCCTTTCCAAGGATTGCCCTGGCGGCTTCTCCTCGGTGCCTGCTCGGATTTTTCCCAGCCTGGCTGTGCTTGGAAATGAATTTACACCTGACTTATGCTCAGATTTACATCTGAGAAAAGGAGTTTGGCACAGACAGCTCCAGAAAGTTCAGCCTGAGGTGGGAATTGCTGATTGGAGCTGGTGTTTGTTGCTGGCTGTGCTCAGCCTGCAGCTCTGGGAGTCCTGGGATTCCTTCAGCTTTGATTCCCAGCCTTGTTTCAGCTTTGCTCTGTTACTGAGAGGGGGAAAAAAAAATCCCTGATTTGGGTTGTTCTTTGTGCATGTAGAATTCCCCAATTCCAACTGAAAGCTTGGAGTGATTCTCTCTTGAAAATCGCCCCCAGCAGTGTTCTTTGGAAGCAGGAGTGGAGATAATGAACTGGCAGAACTGGAGAAATTCAGGCTCACCTTTGCTGGGCCACCAATTCCTGCCCTTCTTTGCTTCCTGGGAATTCCTCTCCTGCTCCATCACACCCTCCCCTCCTGCTGCTTCACCCTCACCTTGCATTTCCAGCCCTAAACCTGGGTGAAATCCACAGGAAAACGTTGGTTTAAGTGCTCTGCTGGATTTGGGCCAGCTCTGGTTGGTGTTACAGATGTGCTTGAGCCAGGACTAAACCCTAAATGCCATCACTCAGGGTTGCAGCTCAGCATTAAAACATCCACCAGTGCTTGGAGCAGAAATCTGTTCCTGCAGCACCCTCAGGGTGCAGACACATGGGAAGATGGGACAAACCCACAGGATTCCCATCCCAATTTAAATTTAAATTTCCATCCTGGCTCATCCAGGCCTGGCTGGCACCTGTTGCTCTCCAGGACAAACACCCCTGGAATTGTATAACTGTTTATAAATGACGTTTTTGGGGTTTTTTCCCCCATTTCAGACACCAAGCCTGCCGTGATCCCTGCCTGGGGAAACACCCCCAGCCCTGGCACTGCTCCTCTGTGCCAGCTGCAGCTCCCCGAGCCCCCTGCTAACGAGCAGGGCCTTAATTAGCCACAGAGCCTTAATGAGCAGGAGGAGGAGGGCGAAGCTACTCCCAAATTCCCCCTGGATCCAGCCCCACGTTTCTCTGCTCTGCTCCTCCTGCAGGGAAATCCTGGTGATGCTGAGGTAGGAGAGCTTGGGAAAAGGGTGGGGGAAAGGGATTTTTGTCACCTCTTTGCAGCTCCTGCTCCTCGCGTGGCTCCACAGCCTGGCTTGTTTGGGCTGCCAGCGCTGCAGGGGGAGCTTTTCAGGAGCTTTCTTTTATTGCTGTGGGAAAAGAAAAAAAGGGAAACAAAAGCAGCCCAGTAACTTTTCCATTAATGCCGAGCTCTGGGAGCCTTTTGTTTGGTGGGTTTGTGTACAAAACCTCTTGGAGCTGAGCTCAGTGAGACCTTCCCTTGGAATAAGCGTTGGAGTGGAGCTCAGAGCCATTCCGGGCTTTTTTTGGGGAGAATTTTCTCTTTCCAGGTTTTTTGGGGAGGATTTTTTCTTTCCAGGCTTTTTTGGGGAAGAATTTTTCTTTCCAGGCTTTTTTGGGGAAGAACTTTTCTTTCCAGGTTTTTTGGGGAGGAATTTTTCTTTCCGGGCTTTTTGGGGAGGAATTTTTCTTTCCAGGCTTTTTTGGGAGGAATTTTTCTTTCCAGGCTTTTTTGGGGGGTATTTTTCTTTCCAGGCTTTTTGGGGAGGAATTTTTCTTTCCGAGCTTTTTGGGGAGGAATTTTTCTTTCCAGGCTTTTTGGGGAGAATCTCCTGTGTCAGCCTGGAGTGGGAATGGATGGGGCAGGGTCAGGGAGCAGCCACTGGGCCTTGCTGGTGTTACTGGGATGGTGAGTTTTAGGTGGGGAAAAGGGAATAAATCCTTTTTTGGGACTGGGGTGATTTGTGGGGTGGCTGAGCTTGTGAGTGTCACGGCGCCTGGTGGGCATGGATATTTGGGAATTGTGGTGTAGGAAAGCTGGGAAGGAAATCCCATCTCCAGCAGCATTTTTTATCCCAGATTCCCCCCTCAGGATGAGCCCCCAGCCTGTCCTCTCAGAGCCCTCAGTGGGACGTGCATCCCTCTTTTCCAGCTGCAAACCTGGGTTAGTCTGGCTTAGAATTCCACAGCTGAACCTCGTGTGGCCTGAAAATCTGCTGGCTCCTTCCCCTCAGCTCCAGAGGGATGGCCAGGGCTCCTTCCTTCCTGCCAGCTGCACCTCGGGATGGAGTTTTGTGTTTGTTTTTGGGGATGTTCCAGTGGGAGGCTGAAGGAGGAGGCAGCACAGGGAGAAATCCAGGCTGCTGGGAGCTTCTCCTGGTGTGGCCGCCCAGGACAGCTCTTGGCTCGCAGATGGCTGCAAAAATCACTCCCAGGGATTTTTCCCTCTTCCCACGGTGACATCCTGATCCCGGAGCTGCTGGGCATCCCATCCAGAGGTGGGGCTCCAGTCCTTGCCTGGGTGGGGGAGAATTCCAGGAGGAATTCCAGAATTCCAGGAGGGCTCTGTGTGAGGAGGCTGCCAGAGGCACTGAATAGGGTGTTTTCCATGGAATTTGGGGATATCCAGGCAGCCACAATCCTGCTGGGGGAATGTTTTCAGGCTGTGGGGCAGAGGGATTGGGAGTCCCTGGATTTCTGCTGGTGGCAGAGTTAACTCCAGGTGTGATCCATGCACAGCTGGACTGGAGGATCCTGGTTGGATGCTCCATATCCTGTAACCTCCAGAGCTTTGGGGTAAAACCATCCCAGTCCTCGTTTTTGGGGTAAAACCATCCCAATCCTCATTTTTGGGGTAAAACCATCCCAATTCTTGTTTTTGGGATAAAACCATCCCAATCCTCATTTTTGGGGTAAAACCGTCCTAATCCTCATTTTTGGGGTAAAACCATCCCAGTCCTCATTTTTGGGGTAAACCCACCCCCATCCTCATTTTTGGGCTAAAACCATCCCAGTCCTCATTTTTGGGTAAAACCATCCCAGTCCTCGTTTTGGGGTAAAACCATCCCAGTCCTTGTTTTTGGGATAAAACCATCCCAGTCCTTGTTTTTGGGCTAAAACTATCCCAATCCTCTTTTTTTTTTTGGGCTAAAACCATCCCAATCCTCATTTTTGGGGTAAACCCACCCCCATCCTCATTTCTGAGGTAAAACCATCCCAGTCCTCATTTTGGGCTAAAACCATCCCAATCCTCATTTTTGGGGTAAACCCACCCCAATCCTCATTTTCCCTAAATTAATTTATCCTTCATCCACTTGGAACCTGCCAAAGAGCCAGCTCCAGCAGGGAGCCCAGGGATTCACAGCTGCCACTGTGGATTTACCCCCAGATTCCTGCCCCCACTCCCTGTGGAGCAGCTCCGGGGGGAGATTCAGGATTAATTCCCTGATTTTGGGGTAGGTTGGATGTGGGATCTGTTGTTATCTCAGACATCCCTGCTGCCTGAGGCTGTGCCTCGTTTCCTCTGGCATTTGGGGTTTGCCATCCCAGCAGAGCCGGGATAAACGGGAATAAATTCGGAGGGAGGGAACACGGGGAGAGGATGAGAGAGCGTTTGGGGTGAGGAGCAGGGAGTGCATTACTCACACAGAGAACTGAAGGTCAGGAGACTCTCTGGGATCCCACAGCAATTCCCAGCGCAGAAAAGGCACGGGGAACGTCTCTGGGATGTGTGGGAATGTGTTTGTGTTGGGATTGTGCTGCTGCGGCTCAGGGATGTGTCACAGCTCCCGGGAGGATTCACCCATCCCAAACTCAGCCTGAGAAAAGGTGGGAGAACCTGG
Organism: Irena cyanogastra; assembly: GCA_013397155.1. Taxonomy (NCBI): domain Eukaryota; kingdom Metazoa; phylum Chordata; class Aves; order Passeriformes; family Irenidae; genus Irena; species Irena cyanogastra. Next base: position 14,832 of record VWZV01009659.1, on the reverse strand, counting down.
GAATCCCTGGGAAATATTTATCCAGGCATCCCAACCTCCAGCAGGGACAGAGGTGGGGTTTTGTGCCCCCCAGGCAGGAATTCCAGGTGGTTTAGCTCCAGCAGCTCCTTCGGTAGGAATTCCTTTTCTCAGTGGTGTTTTGGTGGAAGATTTGAGGGACCCACCCTGGGGCACCCCACGCCCAGTGCTGCAGGTTCTGGTCCCTCTTGGGGCCGAGGATGGGGGCTCAGGATCCCTGGGATTCCTCAGAGCTTCTGTGGGATGTGTCCAGATCTTTCCACTCCCCAGCTAATCCAGGCTGGGAAAACGGGATGGAAAAAGCCAGGCTTCCATCCCACCTGGATTTATCAGGGGATGTTCAACCACTCAGCATAAAATGAAGGGTTTGGGGAGGGTGAAAACCCCAAAGTGCTGCACTGGGATGATGCCAGGGGTCACCTCTGTCCCCAAAATGTGGCACAGGGACCCTGCGTGCCTCTCCATCCCCTGCCTGTTGGTTTTTGGTTTATTTTTTTTTACCCAGAGCAATCCCAGGTCACTCCATCCTTGAGGTCGTTCCTGAGCCAATGGGAATTTGTGGAATTCCTGCAAGACAAAGTCAAAAATCACAGCTGAGAATAAAGCTGGGCTTAACTTTGAGCTTGTTTAAATGTCAGCCCAAACTGCCCCTGGAATCAAAGCTGCTGCAATTATCCTGAAAAAATAATTGCCTCTGTTCCTCAGGAGAATGTGCCAGGGATCCCAGGGGGAGCGTGAAGGCTTGGATTGGGGATTTGAGTTTATTTTTCCCTCTTTTTGTCACTATTGCAGTCAGGGAAAAAAAAATAAACCGAGCCCAAACCCTTTTTGTTTCCCAGTGCTGCTGTCTTTGAAGGGAGAGGTCAGGCCATGGAATTGCAGGATTGGGATTGGTGTAACCTGGCAGGGATGGATGCTGCTGCTTGTGCAAATCCACCCCGAGATTCCAGCTCTCTGGGAATGGCACTGGAATTTTCCCAGCTGAATTACAATCAAAATGAAAAAAAAAAAATCCTAGGATCCTCCTTGGAAAATGGAGCATGGAGGGGGCAGATCATGAGGAATTCCAGGGCTGTAGGATCATAGGAGTGTTATGGATGGAAAATCCCTAAAAGTCAGAATCCTGGAATCTCCTGGGCTGGAAGGGATCCCCAAGGATCCTGGATGTGTCCTGTGGGTGCCCAGGATGCTCAGGCAGTGAACAGAAAGTTGGAAAGCTCCAAAATCCCATTTTCTTTTGTCCCTTGTCACCTCTTTCAGCCGCACTCATTCCCAGCCCAGCCGGGAATACTCCAGGGTCGGGGCCGTGGCTGGAAAAGCTCCACGGGTGAGCTCTGCACACCCAGAGCCAGGGAAAAGTTGGGAAAAGAGCTCCTGGAGCGTGACAGGGCTGGAGCTGATGCTGCTCCCCCGGCCCAGCAGGAGCTGTGGGAGCTGGGAGCTCATTCCCAGGTGGAAAGGGCATTCCCTGTCTGCAGCCAGCCTGGGCAGGGATTTGTCTCCCCCAGCCCAGCTGGGAGCTCATTCCCGGGTGGAAAGGGCATTCCCTGTCTGCAGCCAGCCTGGGCAGGGATTTGTCTCCCCCAGCCCAGCACGTGGCTGGAGCAGATGTTGGGGACAGGCAGCAGGAATGCGTGGCTGCCCTGGATCCAGCTCCAGCCCGGAGCTGGGAATGCTGCCAGCTCCCCCTTCTCCTGCCCCTTCCTGAAATTTGGGGCCAGGCAGTGCCTGCTTCAGCTTCTCCACAATTACAGCTGCAAAATCCTTTCTGTGCTGGGCAGCCCTGGGGAGGGTCACTGGGAATGGCACGGGATAAATCCTTCTGTCCCTGGCTCTGTGTGCCAGCAGCTGGCCCTGGGGTGTCCCAAGGCGTGGGCAGTGGCTGCTGTGCCCGGGGCATTCCCTGGGGAGCAGAGGGGAAAACAGAGGGGAAAAGAAATTCCTGGGGAGCAGAGGGGAAAAAAAATCCTGGGGAGCAGAGGGGGAAAAAATTCCTGGGGAGCAGAGGGGAAAAATTCCTGGGGAGCAGAGGGGGGGAAAAAAAATCCCTGGGGAGCAGAGGGGAAAACCCTTCAGGAGCAGAGGAGGAGCAGGAGCTGCTCAGGGTGGGGTTCACGCCCAGGTTAAGAGCAAAGGTGAGGGGGAATCCCAGAATTATTTAGGAAAACCTTTCTGAGATGGAATCAACCCAGCGCTGCCAAGGCCACCAAATGTCACCTAGAAAGACTGGCATTATTATTGCCCCTTTTTTTATCCTTGTCACCTTTTCTTGCCACGCTCATTCCCAGGGACATCTCATCCCCAGCTCAGCAATTTTGGGACCAGGTGACATTTGGCTCTGCTGTGTGCTGACCCTGCCTCCAAAACCCCATTTTCTTGAAAAATTGGCAATGTTATTGTCCCATTTTCTGCCCTTTGTCACCTCTTTTAGCCACACTCATTCCCAGGGCCAGCCCAGCTCGGGCTGCTGGGGACAGCAGGGTGACAATTTGGGGACCAGGCTGTGCTGTGTGCTCACCTGGGGACAGCAGGGTGGCAATTTGGGGACAAGGTGACCCTCACAGGACCGCGGTGTCACATCAGGGCCAATCCCAGCATCACCTGGCAGAGCCCGAAGGATCCCTGCTGCCATTGATGCTGAGCCAGACTCAGGAAAAACTCAAGCCAGGCTTAACTTCCCCAGCCCAATCTGCCACCGGGTGGGGCAGGGGTGGCGATCCCGCGGCTGATCCCGGCTGGAAGTGCAGGATTGGCTCCTGCCCCGCTCCCCCTGCCCCGGCTGATCCTCCCAGGCTGCTTCTGCTCCGATTTCCCGCTCTGATTTCCCGCTCCGATTTCCTGCTTGTTCCTGCTCTGATTTCCCGCTCCGATTGATTTCCCGCTCCGATTTNTGCTCCCTGCCCCAGCCCGGTTTGCCCTGGGTGAGCGGCCTTGGGAAGCCTGGGATCCCCGGGCTGGGCCGTGGCTCCTCCTCTGGATCATCCTTGTCCTTTGTTCATCCATTTGTTTTGCCATTATTAACGTGATCATCGTAATTATCATAATTGTTAATTGTCATCATCATCATGATAATCATTATCTGCACTGCTATTTTATTACCGTGTTATAATTGTGTATTCTTATTATCNTATGCTTTTATATTTCCCCCCTTTCCTTTTTTCCCCCCTTTCCTTTCTTTTCCCGCCTTCCTTTTTTTTCTCCCCTTCCTTTTCCCTCCCTTTTTAAAATCCCTTTTTCCCTTCCCACATTCCTCACCCACTCTCAGAGGAACAGGACATCCCTGGAATGCTCTGGAATTCCCAGGATCTGGAAACATTTGCTTTTCCTTGGGAAAACCCAGCTGGGATTTACAGCTGTGGGATTTTCCTCAGCCTCGGGACAGATCCATAATAACCAGGATCCCGCCAAATCCCAGGGGTTAAAATCATGGGTTAAGTCTCCAAAATCCCCTGAGTGGCTTAAAAATAATAAGATTATGGGGAAATAGTGCCATGATCTTGCTTCTGTCCAGTCCCTGGGTGTCAGCCTTGTGGCTCCGGCCTCTCTCCAACGTGGAATGAGAATCTGGGAATTTTTAAATGGAGCTGCTCCCTCTGGAGCACCTGGGAATTTGGGAATTTGGGAATTGTGTCCTTCGTTCCAAGGCATGGGATGAAATCTGTGGATTTGTCATAGTGGTGATGCCATCCCAGACTGAGTTTGCTGTGTTTATTGCAGGAATATTTGTAGGATTTGGGGGAGGGATGGTGGGGATCCATAATAACCAGGAGGCTGGCAAATCCCAGTGGATTTGGCAGTGAAAAATAACAGGTTAAAATTCCCTGAGTGACTTAAAAATAAAAATATGATGGGAAAGTAGTGCCATGATCTTGCTTCTGTCCAGTCCCTGGGTGTCAGCCTTGTGGCTCCGGCCTCCCTCCAGTGTGGAATGAGAACTTGGGAATTTTGAAATGGAGCTGCTCCCTCTGGAGCACCCGGGAATGTGGGAATTTGGGAATTGTGTCCTTCGTTCCAAGGCACTGGATGAAATCTGTGGATTTGTCATAGTGGTGATGCCATCCCAGACTGAGTTTGCTGTGTTTATTGCAGGAATATTTGTAGGATTTGGGGGAGGGATGGTGGGGATCCATAATAACCAGGAGGCTGGCAAATCCCAGTGGATTTGGCAGTGAAAAATAACAGGTTAAAATTCCCTGAGTGACTTAAAAATAAAAATATGATGGGAAAGTAGTGCCATGATCTTGCTTCTGTCCAGTCCCTGGGTGTCAGCCTTGTGGCTCCGGCCTCTCTCCAACGTGGAATGAGAATCTGGGAATTTTTAAATGGAGCTGCTCCCTCTGGAGCACCCGGGAATGTGGGAATTTGGGAATTGTGTCCTTCGTTCCAAGGCACTGGATGAAATCTGTGGATTTGTCATAGTGGTGATGCCATCCCAGACTGAGTTTGCTGTGTTTATTGCAGGAATATTTGTAGGATTTGGGGGAGGGATGGNAATCATTTTTAGCACTGTTATTTCATTATCATGTTATTCTTGACTATTATTTTCTGTTTTATATATATAGGCTTTTATATTATTTTTGTTTTATTTTTCCCCAACCATTATCAGCAGTTATTTTATTATTGTGTTATTTGTGTATATTACTAGTATCTATCATTATTTTCTATTTTATAT
>VWZV01009655.1:29778-68418 GCA_013397155.1 Irena cyanogastra | reverse complement strand
CCATAAAGGAGGCTCGCTCGCATATCACTTCATACTCTCAATAATGTGCTTGATATAAGGGCATTGGTTTGGGTTTTGCTTTTTAAACAATTGTTGTGAGCGCAGTTATGAAGATACCTTAAAAAGGAGAATATACATTTCTGATAGGAGTTTTGCAGGCAGAACTCGATTGAGACCTGCCTTTTTTTTGCCCATTTTCTATTAAACGACTCTTCCCAACATAGTCTTCTAGATAACTTCACAGTTAGAATTTAGTCCTTCACCTAGGTTTGAGTCTGCCATTATCCCATTCCAAACAGGCTTACCTAAACCAAAGGGCTTTATACTAAGACATTAGCTAATGCATCTAATGGGCAACAGAATCCACTTCCCTGTGCACTTTTGAAATTTTCATAAAAGAAAATTCAGTTAAATCTTCAAATGATTTTTTATGTATCTTATGTCATTGAATGTGATATCAATTCCAATATTTGAGTCTGGACCTCTCTGCAGTACTTTCCCTTACAATGGGTAGCCCAGTTCTCCACAATTTGCCCTAAGTAATGCAATGACACGTGCCAGCCAGTATTACTCATTAAATGGATTTTTTCAATGTGTTATCATGTAACTTACTAGAATAGCAGCAGTTCCAGCCTGACAGAAGGTAGAGTAAATGAGCCTGTTAGTCTTTGCAGCCTCTTCTCCAAGCCCTGCTATATTCATGAAGTAGTTTGCCAGTGTTTCCTCTGTGATAATGTGTCTTCTGATTCTTTTCAGCAAAGTAGTGCTGCTATGTTCATTTCTTTGATTTCATTGTCTTTCTGTATATGACCATGTTCTTCACATGTTTTCTTTTAAGGTAGTGTTAGATTTGCCCAGTATACACATGTTGAGATTAATTTCTTTTTTGATTCTGGGGCCAGGCCATATTGTCCCTACTCATATCTCCACCTAATTCCAATTAATTTATTTTGCTGGTATTATGTGTAGAAGATAGTACACAATAAAGCAAAATTCAGCACTCTCAAACTTTGAAGAATTTTAAAATGATTGTCCAGCTAGGATTATAGTACACTCACATATCGAACACTCAAGTTTATTAACTTCAGCTCTTGGGCCTGTTATACATACAACTATCTCTGCCTGGGTTATCGAGCAGCAGCTGGGCAGGTGGAGTGCCCCCCTGAAAGACCCAGCATGCCGTGGGCAGGCAGCGACAACCAGGAGCACGTGGATAAGCTTGCGGGGAATAGCTGTTCCCCACGAGGGATCCGGAGCGAGAGGGGAAGGAGAGGCCACTCTCTCTCATATGTCCAAAGAAGGCTTTATTCTCCCAGGACGGGGATGAGGAAAGTAGCCTCGAGCGATGCCCAGGAAAACGTTATAAAGCAACAGAAACTTGGGGGGCTGGCACGCAGGCCAGCCAATAGGGGTCTTTTAGGGGAGGGAAGGGGGATGACGGGGAATGAATGGGGATAACACAGAGGAGGGGAAAGTCACAGGGAGCCAACCCCTGGCAGGGATAGGAATGGATGACAGGGAAGGCTCTGGAAGGATTTGGGATGGACAAGGAAGATGGACAGGGGTTTGGGCAGGGTTATTAAGGATTGGCAGGGATAATTCTGGAAAACTGGGGGGAGGAAAGGGAAGATTGGCAGGGAGAACGACGGGAAAAATGGGTAAAAATAACTTGGGAGAAACCAACTTGAGGGAAAAGAATAGGAGTACATAAGAACAAACCATTATAGATCTGACTAACATAAATTATCTAACTAACTGAACAAACTTAAAAAACAGAACACCACATACAACTAGTTCCACTCTTAATTCCTTTATGTCTGGAAACTCTTTCAGGCTGACCTTGGTTTTCCATACTCTTTAAAAATAGCAGTATATTACTTTTCCCAAAACCCCATTCATCTAGTGGCTAATGTTTTCCGTGCAACAAGCAAACTGTAACAAGGAGTAATCAAATTTTTCTATTATTTCAGTGGAACAACTCACATATAATGCTGAGGTGGAAGTAAAGCTCAGATGAGTACAATAAGTAGCCTTTTCTTCACAAGTATCTTTATAAGAAGCTTTATCTCCACATCTCTACTGCTAAATGGGAGAAAAAGAGATCACAGGCCACATGATTAGCAACCAACACAGAGATCATGGCAATAGTACTGTTAAGCACAAACTCAGGTCCAGCACCAGAACTAAACACAATAGAAAACATAAGAATTTAAGATACTAGATTTTAAAAATATATATCATGAGGAAACAGAACCATACCTCTATGCAATTAACAATCATGAGGTTTACTTTTTTTACAAGGATTGACTTACTTGCAGTCAAGAGCATCTGAAGGAAGCCAAGCAGCATGTCCCTGGGTTCAGCTTCTTGTTAGACTCAAGAAGCATTTATTCAAGTTCAGTTGTTAAGAATGAGGAGCTCCTGAAACCAGAAATATCATCTAGTCAATGTTAGTGTGTATGAATGTCTCAAGTAGATTCTCTGCTTACCCCTACCCCACAGCCTTAGAAAAAAATGGAATATTTTATTATTTCTAAAGCTTACCATAGGGCTCCAGAAGAGGAATGAAAATGATCCTTAGCATATTCTGATAAGTGCAGGTGTAAAAGGACTCATTTTTTTTTACTGGGCACAGATTCTAATTTCTACAGAATCACTTCTGATTTACACTAGTATGGGCAAAATCAAAAGGCTGTAGTGACTGTATCATCCCTTTTTCATCAGAGCAAGACACTTGTCTCTTTTCTTCAACCATAAATTTTTCAGTGCACTTTTTGTGTATAAATCACGGTACATACTGGAACAAGCATGGGCTAATCAAAGTATATCTATACTTCAGTATGTCTCAGACCTGTTCCTGTTCTAGAGAGCACCTGTCCCAGAGGAAGCTGCATCCATATAATTTCAAACTCTTTCACTCTCTTGGAAGAGGACAGTTACATCCAAAGGGAGCATTGAGATTGGCCCTTGCCCCCCAGATCCCTCCTGGATATTAAATGAGAGTGTGTCTGTCAGTCTGTGTCAAAGCTTCCTGCGAATATGTTGCAGACTAGTAGGGCAATTCCTGGCTGCTTGCTCTGGTCCTGGTCAGCTCAAGGAGATCATTAAAGTCTATGAGGACAAACATTTCTTTCCTGAGAAGCAAAATATACTTTTAGGTCATGTCATTTTCTATCCTGTTTTTATGTAGCTGTACTTTTGAAGTAACTGGAATGGACTCTATCAGACCACTCCGTTCAGCATCTTTCTCTCTTGCCAATAGGAATTTGACTCATTGTATGTGATTTCATAGGTCACATCTCATGCTCCTGGGATGCTGGGCTTCTTCCACCGGCTCTTATGTGCAGAAAGTGAATCACTCCTTGTAGGTTTTCTGAGGGGGCTCTCTGGATTCAGTGAAGCTGCCAGAACATTTTTTAGCACCTGTTTATTCATTATTTTATCTTAGTATGTTATCTAGCCCACTCTTATTCCAGCATAAGAATGTTATTCATGGTTATTCAGGAATAATATTTCCTGAACACTTGTGTAGACAGAGCAGTCTCTTAAGTAATGAGTTCAATTAGGCTAAGATACACTATGTAGCAATTCAATAACAAAAGTCCTGGGAGGTAGAGGGAGGAGAGGCTTGCCAATTGCTTACACACAGTATGCTGGATGACAACTAAAGACTCCGTGCTGTGGCATATTTGGCACATGCTGGCCTGCAGTTATGCCTAGCAACTCCCAAGGTTTGAGCAGTTCCTTGCTAAGGTTTTAATCAAGGAAAAAAGTAGCCTGGTGTGCAAATTAGTAAAACAACAGGCTCCATTTGAAATCTCTTTGGGGATGTTCATTCTTACAGAATACCAGCATCCAAGAAAATCAATTTATCTTCCATTTTTCCCTAAAAAATGTCAATAGACAGTTTAATTTAGCAATTCACTATCCTGAGGACAGGGTATTGGATTCAGAACTGTAACTTAAAAATAAACACTCTCAAAACTTGAAATGCATAAAATTTGTTAGATTTTAATTAGGAATTACAATGGGTTCATCATTTGGTCTGCATTTCTCATTTACATTGTTGAAACATTTAAATATTTATTCTGAGATCAGTTAGCTGCAATCTAAATTCTACCATGTTCTTGAAAAACATACCTCCACTACATATTCTTTTGAGAGAATAATACATTGCAAAAATGCCTAGAAATCTTTTTTGGCTCTGCTTGTAGTCTAGTGAGATGACTCTTCTCAGTTTCCATTTCAAGTTCCTTTTGAGGAGTCTGCCCTGTAAAATGTTGCTCATTTTTAGAGAAAATTCCTGCCAGATCTAAAACCTACTTCAAGTCATTATAATGACTATTCAAATGAAAACAAAACCCAGAACCTAGCAACACTACATGAAAATAATATGGAATTAAAGGATTCTTATGCCAATACCTCTGAGTCATCTTCTTTTCAAGCTTCTGGTTTTGAGATAGCAATGGGATTCTGCCTGACAGAGCATTATGCATTCTTCTGCAGTTTCTGAGGAGGTGACTGCCCCCAAATCTCTGACCTTTGACCCACCAGTCAAACCTCTTGACCGCTGCTCGTTAAATCTTGAGAGGCTTGAGATATTGATAGAGATTTCTTGGCATTGATTTTTATGGAGAATGTTAAAATGTAAAGTTTCACTCAAATGCTTCAAATGAATTACCTTATTACAGTTGTCGAGCTGCGGAAGCATAGGAAAACTTTGTGTAATTAAATAAGAGCCAAAAGCAGATTTCAGCTGCTGAAATCATGCCACAGCTTTAGAATCTGTGCTGATAGGCCATTCATGGTCTACAAAGGTTAGAACTTGCCCAGTGGGTTAGGATCCTTGAGCCATACCATACCTGATTGCTGATTGACCCAGTAAAAGCAAGACCTTAACAGGGTATTGGAAAACACAAAATAGCCCATTTCTCCACTGCAAGACAGAGAATTGACTGTTCTCCTCAGCACTTAAAGCTGATGTACTATAGTTTTCATAATTAGAGCATTACGGTAGAGCTGAAACTCTGCCAGGGATTTCAGTATGGATTTTTTGTGCTTTGTTTTTAACTCATCTATAGGCTAGTTCGTTAACTTGAGGTAAGCTTTTCTCAGCTTGTTTTTGACTTCTGCTATCATTATTCTTATAATTGGCTCCTGTCCATGCTATTTTGTACACTGGCAAGTTGTAGTGTTCTGTTCACACGATGTATTACTCAATAACTAGTTGTAATGTAACTGAAAGCATTCAGAGAAATCATAAATACCCATCACATTGTTGGTTTTATTTGTTAAGATATCAGATACTGTACTCCTTTAAATTCTTGCCTTTGGCTGAAAAGGGTAGATTTGTCTCCATTTTTTTCTTTCCATGTACACCTATAAGTAGGGCACAGCCACTAAAATGACCATGTATTTGGTAGCTGATTCTCTGTTCTAAAACCAAACTCTCACTAGCTTGTGCCTGAATCTGAAGTTTGTATTTCTCCCAGAGTGGTATAAGCACATTGTATAGTCCTCCATGAGTTATTTTGTGGTTTATATGTAGGAACTGGGACGACAGGTTTTTTCTTCTCAGAATGATTTGGCGATTTTAGTCACTTATTAAACATTGCTACCAAAATGAGCAGAAATGTTTTTTTAAGTTGCAGTAAAAGCTGGAGGCAATAACTGGCATAAAGTCATGGAGGCAGCCTCACTACAGTACAGGAGTAACTAAGCAGAAAACAAGAAATTTGTTCAGGGGAAGGAAGGGACGGAAGAGAGAAAAGGAGGAAGGGAGGAAGAGAGGAAGGAAGGAAGGAGAAGAGTGACAGAGAGCTAATTGAACTGTTGTGCATTTAGGAAAAAATCTCTTTGTATATAATGTCTTCAAAGAATACAAGACAAAGGTAATATACAGTGCATATATATTTTAGGCAGATTGAAGGCTTTTCTTTAACTGTTTGATTTTGCTTATATGCCTTCAGACAAACCTTACTTACAATTTATTCCTTGTCTTCAGTATTTCACACTCTGAAAACCACTCATTTTTAATTATCAGCCCTGTTTTTGCCTCAATGTCAAACTTTAAAGCTCTAGTTGCTCCATTGATTGCTATAAATGTTGTCCTATTGCAAGTTACAGTAGTACAGTAACAAATTCCATGGGCCCATTCTGAATATGTAAAATGCATCTCAGCTAAACAAAGCTTTTATCTAGGATCATCACCAGCACTTCAGGACTCATTGCCTGTGTTCTGATATCATAAATTTGGCCTTTCAGCCCTACTGGAAGCTCAACTGTTGCTGCAACTGTAGTAGACTGTGTATTTTATGGATGTGTTGTAATTTGGCTTTATTTTCTTTGAAGAAGTTGGGTGGACTTAATGAAGAGAATTCTTGAAATGCTTCTGAACATATTCAGGGAGAGACAGAGGATGACAGACCACAAGAGTACAGCAGAGCCATTGCAGATTTGCTCAGATTGTATCTTTCAGAGACCAAAAGGTTGAATGAAAAGCTTGGAAGCAGACAGCCACGCCTGAGGGGTGATGGAAAAAATATCATAGGGGCATGGGAAACTCAGCAGACTTTTCTGCTTCTCAGTTAGTGTACTGGCTGAGATGATGGTCACATCTAAAAGGCTGCTGTAGGCAGAGAATTGAATGTAACACAGTTGATTTTGTTCTCTCTGGCTCTTCTAAGGGTTTTTTTCTACTTAAAACTTGTTCAAATAAAAATTTTTATTCAAATAGAAATTAGCTTTCCTAAACTGAGATGGGGAAGAAGAGGAGGCAGGTCAGCGCCAAAGCTATAGCTGAAACAAGGCCTCGTGACTTTCTTCATATGTTCAACATGGCAGCTTTTTTAGACCACCACCAGCTCTAATAAATGCTCTTTTCCCTCATCCGTTCAGCCAGGGTACAAACACAGCCAGAACCTTCTTCTGAATGTTTTGAGCTTCTGCAGTTCCAAGTGTCTTCACATGCAGGGTAAGAAGATGATGAAGCAGACTTGCATCTGTCCTAGAGAACGGGATGGTGAAGGAGATATGAGGTAGTGAAGCATATGGTAAGGAATGTCTATCCCCATCAGTTGGCATGGCCGATGCTTAGGCAGGAGGTAAAGGCATTTCTTCCAACACACAGCTCATTGCAGTTAACTGCCTCAGGCTGATTTCTGACTTTCTGAAATGGTTTGAAACTAATCAGGAGATATCACTGATGGAGAGCAAGGCTTTGCACTCCTATAGATCTTCTTCCTATGCAGAATGGACTGTAACTGAGCCCGTAGTTGTGTTTGGTTTTACATGGTGGCAAATACAATTTAAAATAGTGATCACATACATAGATGAGAGGAGGGGAGCAGGATGCTGTGAGATACTCATACCTCTATGTCTCCTTGGGTCTGGATTAGTTTCTTTAGAGGCATAAGTCACATTGCTGTTACTCCTTGCTGGATGAAGTAGTGGGAATTGAAAAAAGGTTGAAATTGGATGAAATGAAACCATTCTGGACAGAAGGAATGGATTTACCTTTAGGCATTGGTCAACCCTGTTCTTGCACATGTGCAATCGTATTTTGTACCTGTATCCAAATCACAATGATAGATTTTTAAAATGTATTTAAAGAAAGAGCAAATAACTCTTTAACTACCCTGTTTCTGAAACACCTGTATCCTCTAAAATGATGACTTGTGTTTTCCTATGCCACTAACATCTGAATTCAGCTGTCTGAGTTTTGCTTTCTTCTGTATCCCTTGCTTATGCCACTTTTAGGATCAATCTGCCTGTCTTATGCTACTGAGCTCCTGAATATGTGCACATTTTCAACTCTCCTCCCCCACCCTTTTTTCCTCCTTTAGTTACTTCCACAGCTTGTGAACCATTATAACTCCACTTCTGCTGGTTTAATTAAATTTACCTATGGAAAACAAAGACATGAGATCTGGCAGTCAGGGAGCTCAGGGACACAAGGTGGTCTGTTACTGAATAAAGTGATGCTTGAGAGGTGCTATTCTTTATGCATCATCATGATCATCAGATAAGGAGGAATCATATGACACATTGCAAGAATGCTTTGAGGAAAGTGAAATTCTAATCCTTTCCCAACAAAATCATAATGATGTAAATGTATCCCTTTATGTGGTGTAAAATTGATTTTTCCTTCCTGTTAACAGCTGTACAATTTCTGTTCTGCATACATTTTTCTTCAGAACCGCCTGGCTCCCTCTGAGTACATTGTTGTTCTTTCCCTCATCTCTTCCTTAAACTCATTCATTTTTTATTTATTTTATTTCCTATCCTGACCCTTGGTAAGGTTGAAATGATTATTCAGCACTTGTGCACTGTCGAATTACCTGTCTTTTGTTCCATGGTCTATTTTGTTGTTAGTGTACCCCACAGATGCCTTTGACTCAATTATCGCTGATATTGTTCATCTCTGGGCTACTCAAGATGAATTCCCAAACTGTATAAAGATGACATTGGTCTATTCTATTCTTAAAAGACTAATTCTTTTGACAGAAATCCAGGAAACTTCAATCTGTGAATGAATAAGGTAAAAAGGACAGAGCAATTATGTGATACTTTTTATCACACTGACATTGTAATTTGATTCTATTATAACTTCTCTTAGGAATCTGATATCCTAGTCCAATAAAAAGTATGGCAGCCTTTTTTTATGTAACAAAAATCTAGCTTGTTCATGTATACTGCTGGACCTTCGCTGTCAGAATGTGTTCAAAGGAGTGCAAAGGGCTGTGCTCTGTTCTCAGAAATAACTTGTGTGCTTAGAAATATAAGGAATCCCAGACATGTCCCATGATATGAGGAAATTTTACTGATTTACTATCTTGATAGGGGAGGGGGCAAACTATTGTGCTGCTGAGTTCTCACGGGAAGGCAGGAGTGCTGAAACAGGTGTCTCACAAGCTCACTGGACTTTCCTGGCCCTTGAACTGAAGTAAAGTCTAAGGTTTGCTTTAGAGGCTCAGTGAAAGGCCTCAACATACATTTGGGCATGTGTGCTTGGATCAAAACTGCCAAGAGCAGCACCCATCAAGACTGCAGGGGAGGCGATCACCTACAAATACCACCTGCTTACAGCACCAAATGCACTCTAATAATTTAACACTACAAAGCTAAAGCACATGAAAATTAGGTAAAAGGAGGATTCTTCCATTTAGTCCCTGATCTCATTGTGGATTCAATATCATAATTTTAATGATAATGTGAGTGTTAATAGTTTAAGCCCATTTCTCACTTTTCTCCTGCTTTTCTGGCATTCCGCTCCTCAACCTCCCCACAGATCTGATTCCTTCCTGTTCTGTTTACCTGCCACATCTCTCTCTAATCCTTGTCTGCCAATTTACATCCCCCTAAGCTCTAACACTGTATTCAAACCTCACGCCTGCTTTTATACTGGAATATCTCATTCCCTTGGCTCCACTCACTCTAGTCCAGGAGAAGTCAGTTCCTTAGACTAAGATCCATTCCAGTTGCAGAGCTTCCCACTGGATCTTCTGAGTGAACTAGTTATGCCTTTAGCCTGATTAGGTGTCTCAGATAGGACTTAGATGCACGGCATGAAGGAGATTATTCAAAAAAGAAGGATTAGACAGATAATAGCTAAATTGGCAGGGAGGCTAATCCTGTTCATATGCAAGAGAGACAACTTAGCTGTCAAGGGACTTTTCCCTCTCTCATCTGTGTGGCTGCTGGAATAAGATGGGTGGGAAGGCCTGCAAGGTGAAGTGGGTGCGTGGAAGCAAATGGAGTTTAGGTGTAGCTCCAACAGCTCAGAGTCCCGCTGTTGGCCTTCATGGCACTCCTAAAATGGGAGAGGGCCTAACCATTGAGAGAAGGACACAGATCCTGGACTAAGAGCCATCAGTCAACTTTCAGGATTTAAAAAAATCAATTTGTATGTAACATAGATATGTATCCATAGGACCTTATAAGATACTTTATGTCTGTACAGCTGTTCCATCTGACTGAAACAATTTACTGGGCTACTATAAAATAGATATTTCCAGTGCAGGTGCAAAAACAGCCAGGGATGTTCTTTCTCTTCTCTTCCCTTCTCTTCCCTTCTCTTCTCTTCTCTTCTCTTCTCTTCTCTTCTCTTCTCTTCTCTTCTCTTCTCTTCTCTTCTTCTTTTCTCTTCTCTTCGCAGTGGCAGCAGTAGACATGGTAATTGCATCATGAATATAGGAAAATTTCATGTTTGGTCATAGGTACCTCAATCACTGAGGACTTTCAGTTGGGCTAGAACATTGAGACTTGTATTTGCCAAAAGGATCACAGTCTTCCTTTTTTTGTTGTTTTGTTTTGTTTTTAAGACTTTTCAGCTCACTGTCTTTGACTATAGCCGCCTTTTATTTAGTGTGACTTCTTTACCAGTTGTTCTAGCAGTGTACTGATCAGTGCAGATTTTATTTGTCTAGCACTCTTTATTTGTAGTTTTAGAAATTAACATGATTTGGTTCTCATCATTCCATATTGATCCTAGTCCTCTTTTCCTCATCTTATTTTATTTCCCTTGAAAGGATGAAGTGTCTTTTGTTTTGCAATATTCTCTGCATTATTCAATCCTACTTACCTTCAAATAGTCTTAAACTACCACACAAAATCATATTTGTTAAATTTAATTTTTTGTATTTGGCTATTAACTAACTTGCAAGTGCAGAGGTCTCAGATATCAGCTGTGGTATTTTCTTTTTATTGGCAATTTTTTTTGCCTTTCATATAGCTGACCATTTTACATAAGCAAAGAAGAGCTAAAAAACCCTGAGATTTGACTCTAAATTTTTAGTTTATTCTAACTG
This sequence comes from Irena cyanogastra, assembly GCA_013397155.1. NCBI lineage: Eukaryota > Metazoa > Chordata > Aves > Passeriformes > Irenidae > Irena > Irena cyanogastra. The sequence goes on along the minus strand of VWZV01009655.1, from coordinate 57,610 downwards.
AAACAATATGTGCAGTTTTAATTTACGCACTTGCATGTGACTAGATTTCAGAGACCCTGAAAATTAATGTTTTAATAATTTCTTTATATTTTTTATTATTATTCATTTCAGGGCAATGGATCTAATCCTTCAGAGTATTTTAACATTTCAGCTGGCTTGAAATAAAGTTTCTCTTTCTAAATTTATTCCCCACAGATCAGACCTTTAACTTTAACTTGCAAGGCCTTGCATAGATTGACTACATGCAACCTTTATGAGATAACCAGTTGCACTGGAAATGCAATAATGAAGTGAGATATGTTTATGCTTTGTTTACAGCACCATATGGTGGTATTTGCAGTTAAACTGGGGTTTTGAATTTTTAATACCTGGAAGAAGGATCAAAACTAAGATCTTCAGAGAGAGACAGGGATTCATGATCCAGACACATGCCCATAAATTGGTACTGAACTGCCTCAGCCAAAAGATCCATGACTAAAGTCCACTAGAGTAAAAAAATTACTTTCCATGCATTTGAGCTTAAAGATACAATTGCATCAAAAAGTATAATTAAGCTTTTGTCACTTACAAGAAAGCCAGAAAGGAATAGGCCCCTATGTTAGGCTGGGCTGTTATCTCAGAACTCTGTGCTGCTTGTTTCACACTATGGAAAAATAGAGGAGCTCAGTATCTCTCTTTCCACTTGTGGCCTTACTTTTGTGTTGTCTTCAAGGAAAGTCAACAACTTGATAAATCATCAAAACTATTTCCAATATCACCTTTTTTTTTGTCCTAATCAGCTTGAATTCTCTTGAAGTTGTGACAGAACTGCAAACTGGAATGAGATCCTTGCATAAAGTTAGTTTTTAAAATGCAAACATGATGGTTTCAAATTTAAAATGTGTACCAAATGCAGCACATTAGGTTGCACTCCTTAGGAGTCTCATTTACTTCTTTGCTATTTTTTCTAAACCACAAGGTCTTTGCTCATTCAAGAAATAAATACATCCAATTATTGTGATGTGGAGAAAAGAGCTTCCATTTTTGAAGTTATCCTGACTGACAATAAAACAGCAGTTCTGGTCAGAGAAAATAGCCAAAAGCATTGTAATTATTCTGCTATTGCATTTTCTATGTGCTTGGTTTTGAACTGTAATTATTTACTTTGTTTTTAGACTTGCCTATATTTACCCATGGTCAGATTTTTCTGCCTTTGTTTGACTCACATTATATCTAAACATTACTGAAAATATAAACACAACTATGCTTCAATTACTATTTTCCTTCTTTCCCAATCAGGCTTTTTTCTTCCTCATTTTTGTGGCTATTATTTGCTCGCCTTAACCTACTCTAAACTGTTTCAGTATTTCCTCTTTGTCTCCATGGAACCCATGTCTCACTCTTTTTTTGCTGTGTCCACTTCCACATAACTGTGGGCTGCCAAAGAGTCTTCCTCCACTTCCTCCTACTTTTGTCTTCGAGCCTCTGAGCTGGCAAAAGAGAGAAGCAGGTCAGCTCTCTCCACTCTCCATGCCTTGATCCTGTATGAGAGGAAAGAAGGGAAAAAAGATCCAATGAGTTGCTTCTTTTTGTGTCTTCTGTGTCCTGTGTTCTCTCTCTGCCTCAGTTTTGCGGCCTTCCTGAAATATAGCTTTGTTTGGGTCATTGAGAGAGGGAAAATACTATTTAATGTATTCACACATTTCAGTGAGACCATTAGTCTTGGGGTGGGATGTTTTGGAATTTTCCCTACTGTTTCTAAACCAGTATTTAAGTAATATAGTATGAGGGAAGTTAGAGACTTTGTTACTAATCAGAAAACTTAAGGCATTCCCATCCACCTGCAAAAACATTAAACTTGCAGTTCTTTTATTAAAAGCCAGAAATGCATCTATGCTGGTGCCGAACAAGTCAGCTCAAGGGAGGAAAAGATTTATCAATAAATTGTTCAAAACTGACTGAACTCCACAGGGTACAGGATTGAAATTAAAAATGTTTTCTGATCTCAATACTCACTATACAGGAGATAAAGCAATAAGGAAGAGCAGCTATCAAAGACAAAAAAGCTTTGGGAGAAAAAAGTGGATGAATTAGTACATTTAAGCCACACATGTGGCTTAAAGTGTTGGGGTGGTTGGTATGCCTGAATATGCTTAGGGCATAGCTGAGGGCTTAGACCCAGAAAGATTTTTTAAAGCTGGCTGAAAGAGTTATTGATACAAGCCAGTTTAGCTGCCCCAGTTGTGCTGGCATCTGTCAGGAGCTTTCTGGCTAAATAAACTTCTCCCTTCCTGTATAATGTGCTGGTGGGTTGTGTTATTGTTTTTGTAATAAAGAGACTCCTTAAAACATCAAGAATTGCTTCTAATCTGAATTACCAAAGTTCTACTCTGGGAATATATATCCAGATTACACTATGTTACTTTTGAAGAGGAGACAGATGTTCATGGCTGTGAAACAGATCTTTCAATGTATTGGTTTTCTCCTTGTGCAGTTCACCACTCAGCCAGACTTTGGGTACAAGGCAAGAGGCATACGGACATATTTTAACTCCTGATGAAGCAAGTATGTTTACATAGAATCAGTGAAAGTGAGATTTCTGTATTTTCAGGAATGCAGAAATTAATAAATAGAAAAAGATCCTCTTATAACACTTCATGATGGAGCAGTAAAATGAATTTAAACATCCTATAACACAGTGGTTATATTTCTTTATGTGATACCTTTATTTAATTCCTAAAGTAAGGTTCAGAGGAAAAATGCATACTATCATTCGAGGATGAAAAGAAGGAAAAAAATGCATGCTCTGGGAGTCACTTCTCATATCTTCATTTCATGGCTGAATTTTAGTTACCTGAGATGGACTTCAGCAAGCAAATTAAGAAGCAAGACCTCTTGAACCATATACTCTAATCATAATTGCTGTGCGCAGCCTTTTTTTTTTTTTGATTGGATATGCTTATGTACACTTGGAAATATATATGTAGTCCAGTTGACTACAGGCTTTTTACACATGAATATGACCTTTATATTAGGGATATGGAAAGCTTCTGAAGTATTTGCCAAAGGAATTAGCACAGACACAAGACCAGTCATCTTAACTTTTTTCTTTTTAATTCGTAGAATGTCTCCTCAATCTTGTATTGCAGTTTAGTAATGAGGAGCAACTGACTGCTAGGATTTACATTATAATGATATTATGATAATTATATCATATTATCATTATATTATCAATATATCATTATATTATGATAATTAATCATCTTATTCATCTGCCTCAAAACCAGACCTAATCTCTTCCCATGTGGAATTATTTCCTGGTGTCTGATCACTTGCTTGTAAGTCCTTCCAGTCTATTGTACTTTTGCCCTGTTTTGTGAGAAGTGCTGACAGACAGTAAGCAAGATCAAAACTGAAGGGCAGCTATTAATTTGTAGGATCATATGATAAATGCCTTCTAGCAAGTGTCTTCTATCTCTTAGTACTTCCTAAAGCACTGTGGTTTTGTTTGTGAGTGGTTTTATGTTCATTTTTAACTTATGGCTGCACATTGAGCAGATGGCTTCATTTGAGCCACAGACAAGGATGTCAAGGTCTTTTTCCTCAATGTTTACAGTTAATTAAGAAAAGCCCAAAACTCCCACTGAAGTCAATGGGGAAAATCAACAAGAACTGCTGAGAAAGGCTCAGAGGCTGTCAGGATGTTACAATCTAACAATCTTCAGTGTAATTTGGAAAGAAAAAAAAGAAGGCAGATTCTTTTTCTGAGATACAAACTTATTAAAATGATAGTGCTAATAACTTTCTTTTGATAAAACTGGATGTATGCGATGTAGTTATCGATTTCTTGGAAGAGGGATGATGTAATTAAAGAGTTAAGCATTATAAATAGGTCACAAAATGATGCTTCCTCATTCCACAGATCAGAAAGATGTAGGACAAAACTTCCACAGCTGGATGTTTTAACATTCTTCTGGAGGCACATGGAGCCATTGGTGTTTAGCATAACTGAGAATCACACTTTATTTAGGTGACTCTGCATGGAATCAGAATCCATTTTAGTTATTCAGCTTTTGATGTGTTTTCCCCTAGGTCTAATGGTAATGCTGCTGAGGGTAATGACTCCTTCACACAAACCAAGGAAAAGTAAGAGGGCAGCCCAGTAGTAGGAGCAGGACCACGAATCGTGGTGTTCCCATTACTCGCCTCCTTCTCCAGAAAACCACACATGGAAGATGTACCATAACACAGGATATATTTTGCTTAAATCTAGAAGTACAGGGTGTAAACAGCTATATCTCAGCCCAGCTTGAGTGGTGGGCAACAGGTACTAATTGGGTGCAACAGCTGATGTTGGCCACCTCTGTGGTCTTGGCTTAACTAGATGAACAAAGGCATCTACAATACGGGACTTTGCAATCCTGCCCTGAGTTAATAAATGACCAACAGTGTGTGAAGAGCTCTAGATATACACGTCCTTGGCACTGCTGACCACATATGTAGCTGAAACTCCTGTAAAATGTCAGTAATATTGCAGTAGCTCATGCAGTTCTTATGGGAACTCTCTTCAGCATCTGAATAAAAAGCATACTGTCCTCTATCAGACTCTATTTCTATTCTTGTATTCTGGTGTTTGGTCCCTACATTTCATTACACTTCTCAAGAACTATGTCTTTCTGTAATGCTTTTCCATGGCAACATATATCTATTCAAAGTGGTAAGTGGCATTTGCATGAACCTAAATTTTTGTGAAATTAATCTAATCTATGCAGTTAAAATATTACTTTCATGTATTATTGCAGTTTTTGTTGTGCAAGTACAAACAGAAGTTGTTTGTCAGAAATAACTTGGCATTGCAAAAAGTTCTATTCTTTCTCTAGCTACCTTACAAGTAATTTATGCAGAATTCTTAAATAACAACTACTTATATGCATTATATGATAAAATAGATCTTTTCTTAGAAGTCCATTAGGGAATTACAGAAAACCATTTCATTTACTGATTCTGTCCTATGAGTTGATGAATAATTTGACAGTTTTCTTTTTGCAAGCTTATATGTTCATAGATAACCATTCATCTCTACTGTGGGTGTTCTTCCTGCCAAAATTTTTCTTTTGCAATAGGAATCTACTCAGGGAAAAACAGGGAATTCTATGTCCAGCTGTCATAGGTCAGTAAACACTGAAAGAAAAGAAAATATTTCTGTGAGGCTTTTGGTTTCTTATATTGACATGGCTAAATTGGGTGAATCCTTTAAAATCTTACTAAGGGTAAGAAAAAACCCAACATGTCAACTTTCCAGACCAAAGAAATTCCATCAACAATTAAAACATATATGAACCAACAGTAGCTCAGTGACTGCAGCTGCATGATACAGTTAGGTTCTGAATAATTAGGAGGCTACTGAGAAATGTTTTGTCTAGTTTCTCTGGTCATCTCTTGAGTAAGAGTCTCACACAGTAGTACTGTCTAAACTAAGAACAAGAAGTGTCAAGAAATGTTAAATAATGGATTGAATTCATGATAACTTTTTTTTGAATGCTGGCACATCAGATGGAAAAATCTGATCTGGCTGTGGTCAGTTCAAGAGGTAGTGAACATGCTTGTTTTGATTCATATTTCTGGCCAAGATTGACAAGAAGTGGCATTTTACTGGGACATAAGAGGCTTGATCCTGTCTCCCATGCATATGAATTTAGTGCTATCTGAGCTTCCCTCAGGTATCCCACCTGATGCCCTTGGCCCACCACTTCAGCAAGGTTAAGACCTCTTCTAGTCCTGTATCACATTTGCTGGGCCTATGCAGAGGTCTTAGGCACCACTTCTCTGATTTTAGGAAAGTGAACCATACACAGAGTGATGGCTGGAGCAGCTTTCTCCTCATCCAGTGTTACACATAGATAAACTATGCACAGTTTTTGGTATGTCTGTATCTTGCAGTGGGTTTTATGCAAAGGACTGAAGGTGAGATGCAGCTGAGGAAAGTGCTGGGTGACAATAACCTAAACCACCACAGCTGGTTTTGCAGGGAAGAATTCAGAGCTTCTTTTGCTGCCTAGGAAGGGGAAAGTGGTGGAGGTTTTCATGGGAGTTTTTAAATTGTTTTAACGAACTATTGGACAGCAACAGCTTAGACCATTACACAATAACAATGCTGCGACACTCAAAAATTGTTTTTAACAAGGGGTCAAGGTATTAATTTTTAATTAGGGAAGACAAAGGTTAACAGCGTACAATATTCCTATGTGTTCTTCATTTGGCTAGGCCCTTAGTTAATCATAAATCTAGGGAAAAAACATATCCCCTCACCCAAAGACCATACCATTATCACTAATTATTCACATATTTTATAATATCTACATTCAAGAGGAAACAGAGGACTAAACTGAAACATGGATTCAGTACAAACAAATATTAGCTTTATTTAAAGGGACAATATTCTCCAATGGCTAGACTCAATCCTACTGACTACTTCCTGTGTTTCAGACAAAACTCTCATGTCTCCCATGAATCTCAAACTTTAATTTCTAGTCAAGGCATCAATTAAGCCAAATTGACTTCAAATGTCTATTGGATACATGTTTACATCTGCCTCATGTAACAGCTTTGAAAGGACTGGTCCTGTGATCCTCTAGCTTCATCAGTTCTTTGGACTCATGACCTGTTCAGAAAAGTATACAAAACTTAGAAGGCACAGGTGGATGCCTGTATAATGGTGTTGATTAGCATCCCAGTTGTCAGGACCCTGCTCCCTGACAGCTCCTCCAGCACAGGTGCTTCCTGATCTATGCTGCTGATGGTCACGCTGGGCAGGTGATTGCTGCTTGGCATCTTTGAACTCCTAATTCTGAGTATTCTTTTTTCTTTTTTTTTTTTGCATCCAACAATCTTCTTCTGTATCTAAATGTTTGCTATCCAATCATCTGATTTTTGGCCAGGACTTCAATGGTTCCTTGCTGACAATTTCCAAGGCTGCAGAAAGCTGCCAAGGGGGTCATTTGCACAAATCCATAAACATGTGCTGTGAGAGGGAGTTTTTTTGCCAGAGATAGTAAAATTGGGAAGGAAGCAAAGCTGCCCCAAAGAAGTCAAGGGAAGCAGCACTTCATCTGTAAAGGAAATCAAGCTCTTTTGGGAACAAGGACTCTTCCTTCTGTGCTCAGATTGATGGTTCAGCAGTCTGGTGCCTAAGCAATCTCCCGCAAACTGGAGCTGAAGTAGAAGGGATTTGCTTCTGGAAGAAGAAAGATGGGAACTTAAAATCCCTTCTGCGAGATGTTGAAGAAAGTATGAGAGCTTTCATATATATATAAACATACTTTACATATCGATAGGGTGCAGTCATTTATATATATTGAGGTTTATACAGTTCATCAGCCCATTGCATGCTGCCAAATGTTAGCTGATGATGGTACCTAAGTGCTCTGGTACAGTGAATTTGATATCCTTCCTTTTCCTCTTTTTCTCCTATCTGATAAATCTGTGTGTCTTGAATGTACACAGATGTTTGTGTCTAATCCATGAACTATGCTAGGGAAGAAAAGGATTAGACTAATTTCTAAGTAACTGGGATGTCACTCAACTGAGTACCAGATCAGTGCTCAAGTCAGCTCCCCCAGGTGAAAGACAAAACTTTTTATCAACCCATGTAGCACCCAGTGACTTCCTGGGAAAGGAAGTGAAATGGGAGAAAATTCTCTGCAGGTTAAGTATATTCTGTTATAGATGAAGCATAAAATTAAAGATCGTGGACATCTGAACATGTCTGATGCCCCTCAAATCAGCCTTCTAACTGCACAAGAGATCCTACTCACCGCCAAAAATACAAAGATCACAGAGGACGTAAGAGAGGACAAGAAAAATATGGACAGCTTTGCAGGCACACTGAACAATTGCCTCATTCAGTTCACGTGGATGTAGCTTAAGGCACAAAGTATTGAGCAATTAAGTGATGTGCTCTAGGGGAAAAAATTAGCTGGCAAATAATTTTTTTAAAAAAACTTGTTTCAGAAAACAATGTACTAAAATATTTAAATTCATGGATTACCATTGCTGCTGTTTCCTTTCTGTGTAAATAAGGATGATAGGAAGCCTAGAAAACAGCATTACCTATTTAAAGATATGATACTTACAGCTGGAATTCTCTGTGCAAGATCACTATACTGAAATGGAGGACAGCTTAAGTCAAACTTTCCACTCACCTCCAAGTGACATATCAAATAAGCCTTTTGGACTCTTGTGCTATTTTTTGCCAAAGCTTATATAGAATTATCTATGTAATTACACAGGATATAATTACATAGGCAACAATATATTGATTCTATAATTATATAGAATACAGAATAATAAATAAGAATAATTGGGCCTAAAAAATTATGACAATATTACAGAATTCTTTTAGCTAGTCTCTAAGGAGGGATGGTCTCTCCCTGTGGTATAAAGATACTGCTATCAGATGTGCGCAATTTTGCTGAACTTTTAATCAAAGATTTACACCATGGAGAATTGTGAGGAGCTGGGATTTTTTTTGCTTGCTCACTGCAAAAACATTTCTGTTGCTTCTGAAAATGAGTTTAAGGAAAACACATCACTTTGCCCATATTAACTGTGAATAGGATTCTTTCACTAAAATGTCCTTATGCTCTCATGGCTGGGAACAGAGATTTGGGGTTTGATGTGGCATTGCAGCATTTTCTTTCAGGTGTGTTTCTTTTGTCACTATTGCACATTAACTGCCCAGATATGGTCCCATTACACGTCTTTAGAAAATGTCTGTCTTCATATGCTCTTCACAAGGTTGTCAGGCTGGCTGCTGCCTTTCGTGAAAGGGCATATTTACAGTGAATGTGCTCTAGCTTTTTACAGATGCTCTTCCTGGGTCCTTTGGTACCAAAAATGAGATCAGGCACATCCCCTCTTGCCCTTTTCATGTCTTTCTCATGTACAAAGGAAAAAAATGCCTGAGTGGAATAAAAGGGAGAACGAACAAGTCCTAGATTAGAATGGTAAAGATGAAACAGGGTAAGGATCTGAAAGGTTAGACTCTCAGGCCTTGGGGAAGACTGACTGAGAGAGTAGGGGGGTCTGGCACTCAGACTGAGGACAGAAAGGGTGCCTGAGATTTAGTATTGAATTCAGAGGCAGGACAGAGGAGGGCATTCCACTCACATAACCTGGGAGACTAAAACTAGTGTGTGAGAGGTGAAGATTAACATGGGAAGAAGAGGTGTGGAGAGACTAATAGAGTTGCCTGACGTTAGCTAAGCCAGGAGTTTTAAGAAAAAAATAGACTGTGTTCAGTGCAACTAAATGGCCACATAAAGTGTATAGAGCTGTGTTGAGACTGGGAATTTGCAGGTCAAACGATGGATGCCATTTTTGTCTTGCTTTATTAGGCTAATACACAAAGACTGAGATTTTTGTTGGTTTGTTTGGTTTTTCCTTTGGGCAACTTTGAAAGGGAATTAATCTTTTTTTTTTTTTTTTCTTCCTGACAAGCATAAAAAGAATTCTGTTCCTCAAAGTGCAAGCATTTATGAGGACTCAGTGAAAGCAAGAGACTGAAAAGCCTAGGAACACTTACAGTGCTTGCTTTGGAGCATGTGTTACACCCTGCATGATACTAACCACCTACAGGACTGGTGTACCACAACACATGCAGTGATACCCTGTGGTGTGGTCGCTTCTGATATTTATACAGCCTACAAAACACAGAGACTCAAGGGAGAAATGGTCTCAGAATATAAATACTTTCTGGTAGAATGAGGAGCAATGGCCTGAAACTAAGAGAGGAAACATTTAGACTTGCTATTAGAAAAATGTCCTTAATGGTGAGAGCAATTGGGCAGAAGAACAGATTACAATGAGAAGAGATCAAGGAACCGCCACTATTTTAGATTACATTAGGCTGAGAATTATACCAAAAGTTAACAATACCTGTGGAAGTTCACTCTAAGTGTTTCATACTTATAAAAGGTAGAATTTTTAAATAACAACATACACTTATTATAGATTCTTTTTCTTCTGATTGTTTTTCAAAGCAGCGGATACAACGTATTATGATTGCAACCAAAGAAAATGGACTGGGGGAAAACCATAGGAAACTGAAAAAATGCCGGATGGGATTTGGAAATTTCTTCACTAGAGTGAAGATACAGCACATACACTCATGCTATTTCTCGGTTACCACTTTGGGAAAGTGCTGAGTACCGTGAACTGAACTACCTGGGAGAGCTAAGCCATTTAGTGACAGAAGGGATGTGTTCAGCTGTAGCCAAATCATGTGCGACCTCACTTTTCCATTAGCATGAAGCTTTGCAGCTCTGAAACCTGACTGATCTGTCATGATGGATGCCTGTCAACAACTTTGCCATTTGAAGAAGGTAGACCTCAAAAACCTTTGCAGTGCTAATAGGCTTTCTTCTGTTTGTGTGCAGTTTATTGCCTCTTGCATGTGCCTTTGTGTCAAGTCAGAATCTCAGTCATGCACTAACTAAATTATGACTTTAGTAATAATAAAAAAAGCTACACTGTTATTACAGTTTTGGTTTACAACATGATCTAAGAGAACCAATTACATTATTTGAAACAAAGAGAGGCAAGCATAATACCTAGTGCAAGATGTTGCAGAAATAAAATAATAATCTCATAATGTTGCTTTGTTTCTGATTTTTAATAGCAGACAACATCTGGAATAAGTAAATGTTATCTAGTTTCATGAAGAATCAGAAAGGCTACATACCAAACCCTTTTACAATTGAAAATAATGAATGCCTGTGGAAATATTTTTGAGTTATGACAGAAAGGAAATTTTTATTGTTCTTAGCTACTCATTTTCACTGTTGACATTAGAATTTAAACTGTCTTAGCACAAAGTCTCTGAACCAGAAATAAATAATCACTGAATGAGATAGTGAGATACCTGATTGAATATAACATCTGATACTGGTATTGGGATGCTTCAAAGCCCCCAGCAGATATTATGGCTCAAAGAGGATGTTCATAAAAATATGAATCTATATATCCTTTCGCAAAGTATTTGTCTCTTTAGGCTGTAACTTAAATCAATTCATATCAATTGATATGCTCTACAAGAATGATGAGGGGAAAGTAACTACAGAAAGTAATAAGCTGTAAAGGTAGTTGTTGAGCTCAGAATGTATTTTTCAAGATTGATGTTTCACTGCAGATGTGATGATCCATAGTCCCTCATCTTTTTGTTACATGAAATATATGATGCCACAGGTACTTCAACTGTTTGTCATGCCAAACACAGGAGGCTTTCATTGAACCTTCACCATCTGTTGATTACCGGTCATTCATTCTGTTGCCTGAGCTGACCTATTTGTTTTTATAGTTTAAAAATCTACTTAGGGCACACATTTAAAAAAAGATTTTGTTATTGTTAAGACTTTATGCTTAACTATGGAAACACAAGTGATATAAAAAACCCAATGAGGATTTTAGCATCACCACACAAAAATAAACTTACTTGTGTCACACAGTCTTGGAAGATTAATTGATAAAGAGGCAAAATTATCTTATTCTTATCTAGGCTGTCCGTATTTTTATTTTGAAGAGTAGGGGGTTTTTTAACACCATTTAAAAGATCTGCTCCGTTACACTGTGGCTTTGCAATAAAAACTCAGTGTGGGACAGAGGAACAGCTGTGCTATCTCAGAAGTATCTTAGAGAACCTAAAATTGCCTCACACCATTTTTTTTCCTTTTGTCAGAAACTTGGATAGTGTGGCTGAAGTTAGTTTGAGTAATCTTTTATTTTTTTAAAGCTCTTAGAAAAATACTTAATCTCTTTCCTTTTATCTGTGGGATAAACTTTTCAAAATATGTATTTAAGTATCCAATTTTCTATCAAAACACTTTTATCTGTATGCTTTTGATAAACCTAGCTTAGAACCACAAACCATCATATTTTCCATGATCCATGAGAAGGGGAGTAAGGTACTTTTTCCATTTGTAGGGACAGAACTCTGCTAACAAGAAGCCAAACCTTTCTTTCAGCTTCTCCCTTCTTGCCTTTTCTTTGTAACTAGGAATCTGTATGCAGCACTGGTCTGTGAAAGAAGTAAAATACTTTGGTTTGTACCCTTGCAAAAAGAGCATAAGGAGAAAAAGGTCAATCAGCACCTTGTCTTTTGATTCCTTCTTCACAAATAAGCATCCTTACCCTTCAAAGACAACATCACAAATGTAGATGAAAGATGGGTGAGAGTTCTCTCTGGCTTATTTACTGGAGCCAAATGAAGCTCTCAGAAGACACTGGTAAGAACCATACTTTCAAACAAAGCAAACAAGTCCACAAAATGTGCCAAAGCACTGGGCAGGTTTCAGGGATAGATGAGAGGGCACAGACGAAGTAATATCTGCCTTAGCTCCTGAATCTGAGTGATGGAAGTAGTTGAAATACTGGCAATGGTCCATCAGTACCATTTGTACATACAATTCAGCCAATGGACTGAATTCTATTGGCTCTGCTTAACCTACAGAATTCAAGGAGGGGTGTCTTGGCTACACATCTGAGAACAGTGGAAGGGTGTAACCTTGTACTGGGTGTACAGCATAAAATTGAATTATGATAACATAAACCATAAGAGAAAACAATTCCAGCAAAATATTTAGTGTCTTCAGGATGGAAGGACTGCAACTGCAACAAGATGGGTACGGTCCACAGTGGCTTGTTAATGCTACATGGACTTCATCTAGAACAAGATATTTTTAAAATATTTCCTCATAAAATGGATATGTAGTTTTAAACAAGTTCATTCACAGGGAAAATTTAAGAATAATATAAGAAAATGTCTGCTTATCTTGTTATATTATTATTAATATCTATTAAAATTCAAGAATAATATAAACAAATGTCAGTACACTGAAACTCTAAAAATAATAATAGTACAAAATTCAGCACTGCAAAACTCTTTCCTGCCTCCTGGGACCCAGACACTGGAGAACCACTGATTGCCAGATCTGTGCAGCAATATGATGAGACTGGTGCTTTGGGGCTACATCTCTTTGCTGAACTGTGTTAAAAAGAGCAAAGGGGTTATTTTGGTCTTTTAGAGCAATTATTATTTTTGTCATGCAGCATTATAAGATCAAGATTAACACTTAGGGAGAATATATATGTGTGTTCATTATTACCATCATAACAAATTTTTTTCTGAAATATGCAGTTGAAAAACCCCTTTTTTGATTATTTGTGGTATTTTTTCATTACTTTGAAAAGAAAACAACTCCTAGAAAAATAAAAACTTAGTTCACAAAAGAAGATGTTTGCACATCATGGATGAAATATGCTTTGAACATCCTCAATCATTTTGTTAGTGACAAGGGGAAGCCATATTCTTTGAGCAAATGAAATGCCAGAGGTGATGCTTGCTCAGAGCAGCCTAAATTTGCAAGAACAGCAATCTTTGTCTTCAGTTTCTTAAATCATCAAGGAAGACCTCAGCACTGTCCTGAAATAGACAAGAATGCAATATGATTGGGTTCTTTCTACTTTTTGCCATTTATTTACTGCAAAATCATCAGTTTATGGGAACCTATTGTTAAGAGATGGGAGGGATTGCACAAATGAAAGGCTAGAATCCTTATGTCCTCTCTCACTTCTTGAGAGGGTGCAGCCCTGCAGGATTCGAACATATGGATGGGGTCCCATTTTCCCTGAATGCACAGCACACTTGCTCCAGAGCATGGTTTCAAGACTCCACGTCTTTTGATCAAACAGCAGTAGTAGCATTTCTAGTCTTGTGGCTGACTGGACATGACAAATCATTTGAGTTTGTCTCAGCCTTAACTATTTGTTGAGAGAAGGAACTATGGAAAATTATCCCTGCTTGCAGCTTCTTCAATGCAGTACAGAATGGGCATTGCCTACGCCAGTGTGCTCCATGAATCCGAGGCAGAAAAGAAATGAAAATACCATAATCATCCCTTTGGAAATGCAGGAAGATTTAGACAGAATAATTACTGGAGCTGGAATTTAGCCAGAATGCTGAGTCTGAAAACATTTTGTGTTCCAAGTGCAACTGTGGATCCTTTCCTGACTGCATGTGGCCAGAATCTGTTTTTTTGCACGTGTTATAGCAAGCTGCTATCTCCTTTCATCCTTATCCTAAATTAAGAATGACATATTACATCCAAATCATAGACCTGCATTATCAACAGTTCATAGAACAGTCTTCAACATAATCAGTGTAAGTAATTTACCAGATAAAAGAATGTTAATAGCAGGTACAGTATAATTTATGTGGACACAAATTGTACCTATCTTTCAGAAGAAGAAAGGCACTGCTGCGTACAAAGAGTGGATCAAGAGCAAGGTCAAGTGTAAGCACTTCTGTTTAACATGCACAGCCTGAAAACAGCAGGAAGAGCTTTCAAAGAGAGATGGAAATTATACCAAATAAAGTTATTATAAATAATTACTGTTTTTACGGTCCTAGTGGGTTTCATATGAGAGGTAGTTATAAATGGAAGACCTATTCTTTAGAAGGCATTTGATGAAGACTTCATTTCATCGAAAGGGTTGAAAGTTTACAACTTGTAATACTAGAGGGAAATGGTCATTTTAGTTAGCTAAGTTTCTTAGCTAGTGTGTGCAGGTATATATGAAACACTGGTACAGGAGACTTTGTTCACAGCTCTTGCATCTCAGTTATACATGTCTTAAAAGCAAACACAGGTGAACTTTTGCCTTTGGATTTATGGAGGATCTTTTCTTTCTGAAATTACCAGTGCCTAAAATGTACTAAGAATGGACTAGACTGTGAAAATTAAGTATTTTCTTGATGTGTACCAAAGCTTGAGATTTGTTAGCTGCACAAAAGATCGTGTTTTGCCTATATTTTTCTCTCCTCTTTATAACTCTGTTTCATAAGATTAAAAGAAAACATTCAGAACTGTCATGCTCTATCTTTAGGGTATCTAACAACAAAGTTTCCACTTCTCAGGGAACCTGCTCTTTGCATTATGAGGGGTTTCCCAAATCTACTCCTTCAGCAAGTGAAGAAACCTCAGGCTCTTCCCTCTTGTGTAGAACATGGACTTTCTGAAGCACAGGAGAAAATGGCACTTTACTAACTGGGTATCAGAAGGTTGCTTAGGCGAGACACAATTTGTAATTGATATGATATGAGGAATGGTTATTAAGAGTTGAAATTGCACTCTGTATGGCATGGAGATCACCTCAAAAATGTGTTGTCTACCATTCTGAAAACCTTCATGCTTCAGAGATCAGCTATGCAATCCGGTGGATGGGGGCAGATTTCTGTCTAATGAAGCTCCATATTTTTCAGCAAGGTAATTAACCCGGAATAAGCTGGCAGACAGATGGCTTTCTGGACAAGGTATTAGACTAGGACTGAGGCAAAAGTGAATTTTTCACTGGATTTCCCATAGTCTTTTTTAGTTCATTACTGTTCAGTTCTGGTCCTATGTTTTTATGCTGTGGAAAAAAAATCCAGCTCCATCCCCAAATTTACTTGAGAAAAGTAGAGAATAAATGAGGCCAGATATGTCACACTGATAGTACCTTGTCAGCACATATCAGCACATTTGCTTCTGGATATATACTCATTTTCAACCCATTTTCTTCACCTTCCTGAGTTAGCCCTGTGTCCAAAGGCCTGTGTCTCAGGCTTGTGTCTTGGGAGCTTTGTGCAGCTGATAACATAACTCATCTGGTCAATTCTCCTTAGTCTATCCAGATTTTCAGTCATGCTCTGACCAACAGTGAGGGTAAAGTGATTTTAACTGGTACGTGAACAATAAGAGATGTCAGCACTCTGCAGCATTTCTGATCCCAGAAACAATGCTAGGACGCTTTAGCTGATGTCTTTTTCCTGAAGTACATGCCACGGCACATAACAAAGGCAGACTTTCCAAACGTCATAGACAGAACAGGAATTTTAGTCACAGTCTATGTCCATATGTCTGTGGATAGTGGATATACACACACATATGTACATATACTCACATCTATACTGAACAAAGGTAAATAAACGAAACTCAGATATCCACAAAGTCTCCAGTGAACTGTTTTTCACTGCCCTCAGTTGTGTTCTAGCCTGAGCTCAACTGCCGAAAACCTTTCATGCTGTACCCACTGCAAGGAAGACAGCAGAAAGGCTCCTTGCTCTAAAGACACAAGAAGCTGACCAGGGTGACTGAAGGGAATTGAATTTCAAATACTCACATGCTCCCCATTCACTTCACAGTTAATGATACAATGATTCTATGGGTCTATGAAGCCTAAGGCTACAGGCCCATTCTGAACTCCACCTCTTATGTACCACTGCACCCACACTGTCCAAGCTTCAGAAGCGGCGCAAGGATACATTTCTCCTCTCTATCAGTGATGCTTCCATCTCAGCAAAGTCTTCAAATAAGAATCCTGTAATGAAATCCATTTTTTCTTCTGTTAGAGACCATGTTGCACATTACTAGTACAAAGGGATATGCAGTGCAAAACATTTATTTCTATTTTTCAGAAGAAACATCTTTGATCTTAAAATAAAGTTACATTTATTTTCTTGAAAATGTCACAAAATTTGCAGGGTACTCTCTCTTTTTTTTTTTTTTTATACTGATCAACTTGCATCTTTCCAGAAAGCAAACCAGATGCAACCTGAGACTACACATGCATCCTAGAAGATCAATATTTAATAGTAATGTGTATAATAACCCATAAATTTCATACAGAAAAAGAAGTAGGCCTATGATCTTGGCAGGATAGTATGACACAGTCCTAATCCCAACTGAATCTGCTTGTGGGCAAATAGTTTTAATCTGTATTGCTATACTGCACTAGAGGTACATTAAATTATTTTCAAGCACCTCTCTCATGGCTTGAAAACTGATCACTCAGATCTTTCCTTGTTTTAAATGAAAAAACCAAAGCCACAAAAAATTCAAGAGGATAGGAAAAAAAGAGCACATAATCTCTCCCAAAAAGTCTATCTTCAGCATCAAGAGAAAATACATTGTCTTGTGACACTGTTAGAATTCATGCAGAAGAGAGTATGGCTTTTCTTCTTTTTTTAAACAGGAAACTCAAGGGAGAAGAACAATTCCCTAAGATTCTCACTTTTCTGAGTGAGATTTTGATTCTCACTTTGCCAACAACCTTCTAACTCAAAGGTGCAATGCAGATCTCTCTCTCCCTCTGTCCTTTCTTTTTAGCCTTCAAAAATGAATTAATTAAATTTCCCTGAAGTCTATACACGACATGAACTCCTTTAGATTCCTGTCACAGAAAATTTATGTAGGGGTTAGAAAAATCTTTCTTTTTACCAGAAGACTGAAAAATGGCAAGCCACAGCTAACTGTCCTAGCATCCTTACAGTTGTATGTATAATCTGCAAAAGAAATTCATGCTGTTCATTCCCTTAGCTGTTTGTTTCAATCTGGTTTTGTCTGTTGGGTTGTTGCACCTTGCACCTGTAGTTTTGGTTGTATAATTATTTTCACTAACATCATGGCCTATGACTCTACACCTCTGTAATCCAAGAAATTAAATCCTTGCAACTTCAATCTAAATGTGTTTCAGACCTTAGGTATTATTTTTAAACAATGGACTAAAAATTGATATAGTCACAGTCAATTTTTGTGGATAACATTTACTCTGCTCTATGAAGTAAATATTTCTTTTCAGTTTTAAGCCTCTTCACAACAATATTATCAACTTTCAAAAACCATTGTGTTTGGCTACCAGTTATTCCAGATTTAGATAGGTTAGAATTAGATAAGGATATTGGAAGTTGCAGGTAACTAACATTTGTAGACTGATTGGTCTTTACTTTGGAGACAAAATTGATTTTCTTTATCCAGTACTTTGAGGGCAATCCTGGTTTCAGTTTGCTTTGTGGAAGGAAGCTGACCCTTCTTAGTTCTGAAAAGAAGCAATAAATGTTTGGGGTTTTTTTCCCCCTTTATGGGAAATTCCCGAAGGAATGGGAGAAAATGTTTGCAAATTATAGAAGTAGACAAAACCCACTGGAATTATTTGATTATAAATGGGAAACAATTTCTCTGTGACAAATAATGAGTTGAGTGGGAACAGATTGCTGCTCTGTGCGATATTGGAGAAGAAGGTAGAAGAAGGACATGGTGGGGCCACACCTCAAATTGTATGTCCAGTTCTGGGCCTCTCACTGCAAGAAGGACATTGAAGTGCTGGAGTGTGTCCAGAGAAGGGCAATGGAGCCTGGTAAAGGGTCTGGAGCACATCCTATAAGGAATGGCTGAGGGAACTGGGGGTGCTAAGCCTGGAGAAAAGGAGCCTCAAGGGAGACCTTCTCACTCTCTACAACTGCCTGGAAGGAGGTTGTAGTGAGGTGGGGTTTGGCTTCTTCTGCCATGTCTCAAAGGCAAGAGCACAAGAGGAAGTGGCCCTCAGTTGTGCCAAGGGAAGTTCAGATTAGATATCAGAAAACTAGTTTTCACTGGAAGTGTGATTAGGCTCTGGAATTGTTTGCCCAGGGAGGTGGTGGAGTCACTGTCTCTGGAAGTGTTCAGAAGCTGTCTGGATGTAGCACCCAGGGATATGATTTAGGGGTGGTTATGGTGGTGTTGGGCTGACAGTCAGACTAGATAATCTTGAAGGTCTCTTCCAACCTTGATGACTCTGTGATTCTGTGAAAATAATGTTTCCTATATGGATAAGAGATACAAGAAAAATCTGTAAGGTTCAAACTGCTGCTTGGAGTGAAATCAGTATACAAAGAGAAGATGTTCAGGTTTTAGCAGAAACCAGATCTGACTGGCTAAAATATCTGAGGAAAAACAGGTTTCAGAAGCAGGTCTTAGGCAAATAAAAATACTTTACTATTAGCCTGAGCTGATGGCTGGGACAAACATAGAGAGATATCAGAGAAAGAGGAGATTTCAAGTAATTTCAGACTTTTGAAGCATATGCTTTACAAGACTCTAAGTATTTTTTCACTTAGCATCTGGGAACTTTTTCTTCATCTACTTCTGTATAGCTGCCAGAACAAAGACTCCCTAACCTCACATGAAACTTTTGGTCACTATTGCATCAGAAACTGCAAAAGGAAATCAGATCCAAGCAAGTCTGATACCAGCAATCAAAACTAGACACTTGAGTTTACACTTGGGCCTTGTTTGTCCTTCCATGACTTTTTCAGAAGCTCTGAAACAACACAACATTTGTAATTAATCCATCAGTGTATTTTCTTTCAGTTTCAAGAAGTAGTTAAAACAGCTGTATTTATTTATTTGAAATATCAACAGCATGGAATTTGAAGAAATAAACCTACTGAGAACACTCAAAAAGAATTTTGCACAACCGATCATGGGGATATTTTATCGGATATTCACTCATTTTAAGAGAAGATTAGAAGTTAGTAATGCAGCTCAAGAGTTTTAAGTCCATAGAGCTTTTTATTCTTCAATTAGAAATAGAAATCTAGCACTGAATTTACATACATTAAGAGCATTAGAAAGAGTACCTCAGAAGCTAACTAGAAATTAAAAGGCATGGGATTTTGAAATGTATATTGAAGCAATGTTTAAGTTAAACTCTAACTTAACTGAAGAGAAACTTTGAAATATTACTAGATGGTTGTAAGTGAAGGGTCATTGTGAAAATGCAGTAATATAATGAACATTGTATTACAATTTTCTCCTTTTGTTTATTCACAATCAACACTTAATATCTTAAGTGAAAGCATGACTGATATTTGTATCAGAAGTCACCGAAGTTTATCTGCTTCTAAACCAATTTTATTTAAGTACTCTTGGATTTGCATGTTTTCTGCCTCAGTATTGCCAAGCAAATTGGAGAAAATGCCCTTTCAGCCAGGCTTGTTACTGTCTAGAAGACCTATCTCTAGTAAAATCCAAAACACAGCATATAACTTATTTTTCTTATGTAATTGGAGAAGATATTTCTTGCATTTTATTCTGAATGACTGTCTTGGTGGAATACAGGTGGGGGTGACACAGGACTGGAGTGAAGCCAATGCTGAGGGATGCATAGTTTGGTAAGGATGGACTACAAAACGAGGAATAGAGATTTGGCAGTCCATAGATCCTGCAGGGCTGCAGAAAGTTGGCATTTACCAAAGAGAAGACCTTAAAAGAAGGTGTGAAAGAAATGTAACAGCTGTGAGTGCAATGGATTGACAAACACTGAATGTTGTGAATATTAAAAATAAAATGCGTAGAAATAGGATTTTCTTCTAGCTATGTAGACAATAATAAATTTAATATGTGAGCAGCATTTTGTTTTCAGCATTTTTATAGTATAGTAATATTTTAAATTATTATTATTACTTATTTTTGCTGTTTTTAAACTCATTTATTTTGGCGTATAACTGAATTGCATAAGGCTTCATTGTCTGAAGTGGTCTTTTAAAACAAGGATCCTTGCAGAGAAGACAGTGTCTCCACTTTTGTTCTTTCCCAGAGCAAAAAGAATATTTTGTTACATCCTACTGTAATAGATTGAAGATATGAAGGCATTGCTATTAGAATTATTAAAACTGGTAACTGCAGCTGGGTTAGCTCCCTCTATTTTGTATTTGTTTTGCTCCCTCTCTCTGACAGTGTAAGAATTTATTTGGTGTAGCATTCCTTGCTGCCCTTAGCTCTGCCTATAAACAAAACCATGTTCTTTCTGTGTTGCTGTGCTTAGGTCTTGCCAGTGACATTTTTTTTAAGTCACCAGGTGTTTTGGACCAATTCACAATTTGATGAAAATTTGAAGAGAGATACCAAGTTGGTTCACCACTGATGAAAAGAGTTACGCAAAATAGAAATACACGGAGGTTTGAAGGATAAGTTGCGAAAATACCTAGTATATAAGTAATGTAAATTTTGTACCATGTATCATTACATGAGGCTTAATGAAACTTTTTCTTTTGTTTTATATTCAATGATTTTAGTATCATTTCCACAGATTTACTCCAGTATAAATTATTTTACAGTTTGGACTTGAGAAGGATAGCAAAGAACGAATTAACTTCGAACTGCCTTTCATTTCCCCTGTTACCCTAGCCCAGACTGGATAGATAATCAGGATTAGGAGGGAGGGAGTACTTGACCTTGAACATTTACAGCAGAAGTAGAATGGTAACAAAATTATAAATTATTATTAAATGCCCTCTGGGCATATCAGGCAGAACTCATTACAGATAGGTTCTGCACCTGTAGGAGATACATGCACCAAATGCAAAACAGTTTCCATACCAGCTCAGTCCTAGTCAAACCAAGAGTTCACAAGATCCATAAATCATAAATTCTGGATCTCTGTCACTTGTTAGAAATGTAAAAATTATGCAAAAAAGCACAAAAACAATGATACAGAAAGTTTATTTCAGAGTGGTGCTGTATTTACTTATCACAAATGTATATTATCATGATGTCATCAAGTTACAAACATTATTTAGTCAAGTACTGAAATGAATATTACAATATTAATATTGAAATTAATTACTGAAATGAAAAACTTTTTTCATAAAGCAAAATAACACCTGTCTGAAACACCTGAATACCAAAATCTGGATCAAAAGCAAGTTTATTCTGTGACCTTTCAGTATTACTAAACAGGAAAGGAAATACCATTTTCAAAATGGAGGGACATTTTCTAAAGGCAACTTGAAAAGCCATCAATTCTGAATGATGAAAACTTTTATATAGATGTTTAGAATTTTCTTTAAAAAACAAAAGACAGGATCACATCATAATCTAGAGGCAGAACTGAATTATAATACATGCTACACAAAGATCCTGCACTTAAGAGCTTCTATCATTTTATAAAAATAGTGATGCAAAAAGGCAATTAGAGTGATCAAGAAGGTGAAATCATGATAGATTTCCAGCAACTTTCTTAACTGCAAGCTTTAAACATATATTTGAAGTAATCAAAACAGTACGTATTTAAAGTTATTTTGTCACTCTCTTGGCCATCAGTATACTAAAAAAACGATTTTGCTCTTCTTAGAAGGCTTTCTGGTCAAAATCTTCCCTGCACACAGGCAATAGAGAAGTATTTCTTTCTTAAAACCTTAAAGTAGTCATAAATAAAATAATGCTTTATAGACCACATGAGACTCAGTAAGAATTGAAGACTCTAAAGGCATTTATGGTTCCTAATGATTGTCTCATGCTGGGGCCTTTACAAGTCTGACAATAATAAACCCTTCCTGACACATTCTTAGTCACGTATTTGTCTATACATATGGAATTTACAAACACGCACATAATTGACTAACATTAGAGACAGTCACAGGCCAAGCAACCTGTTAAATAACCAGAAACATAACCAAATAACTAGAACCAAAGTTCTGCACAGACAAGAAGATTAATCTTAGGCTACTAACCTGTGACTGAAGTGCTTTCTGTTCAGCTCAAAAATTGCTCTGCCATGGGCTAAAATCAATTAATAAACTGGAACAATTTGCCACCAAATTGTTTCCAGGCTTTAATTCTCTTGGCCTCAGTGATCTGCAGTAACTTAGTCACGTGAGGATTCTGAATATATAGGTATTAATATTAATGTTTAAAATTTTAAAGCTGTGAGATGTGCAGAATTGCAGTAACAACAGCCAAGAAAGCACCTAGGACTGGCATAATTGCTACCCTGAAAGTTTTCTGGGCTGTGTTTGCTTACTCCAACACATAAGTTACAGCCATCACGGCAGAGCAGGCAGGAGACAGGCAGTAGCACACACACTCCATAAACTGCCATGCAGTGGATGCAACAGCAACGTACCCTTGAGCAGAGTCATCCACCCACAACTTGGGCACTATTACTAACTGCATAGCCAGCACCTTCAAGAGGCAAGTGACCCTTCCCCTATGTATGGTACTTGTAGGACCTTCTCTGGGTTACCACGTCCAGTTTTGGTCTTCTCGTTACAGAAGCTCATTGTCTGAAGTGAGTCTATGAAAAGGTGATGAAGATGGCCAGAGGGCTGGAGAACTTGATGTGTAAGGAGAGGCTGACAGCTCAGCCTGCACAGCTTACAGTGGAAAAAGCTAAGAAGAAACTTTGTGGCTGAATAAAGACTACTTAATGGCATGATATCAAGAAGATGGAGCCCAGACTTTTCTCAGAGATGGATGGTTTTTGCTGATCCTGTGTTTCCCAAGTTGGAACATGGGAAGTTTTGAGTACTTATTAGCAATTTGTTTATCACAAGATAAACACTGCAACAGGTAGCCCAGAGAAGTTATGGAAACACTGTGCTGTCCTTGGAGGTGTTCCACTGCACATGGCCCTGAACAACCTGATATTAAACATAATGTCTTGGTGAAGGGGCTTGGTCTAGGTGATGCGTAGACATCTCTTTCAATATAAATCACAATTCTGTGATTCTACTGGTGAACTGTTTCTGATTCAAATACCATGAACATTATAAGGATTAACAGAGTTAAAAAGCTAAATAAGTATCTTTCCCCTTTCTGGCATTTCCATGTGTGACCCTTTGAATACTCAGCAAAGTCCTGTCACATGCCCAGCATATTTTTCCCTTCTATTCCTATACAAGCCTTGTGCTTTCTATGTAACTGTTGTTCCCATCTCCTGGTTCAGCTTTGAGAGTTCTGTATCTGTCAGTGAGTTCGGAATCCTGGTAGTACGCTTAAAGTCAAAATTCTGCTCAGAAATTTGCACTTGGAAAGCACTGCCAGTGCTCCATAACCTTCGCTCCAGCAGATAGGAGCATCCTTCATTGTAACCTGTGTGTTGTGGTGCCACCATAATGACCATGTACCTTGGTCGAACGTACACCTCACAGTACAGCAACACTTCAGTCCAAAGTGTCTGGGTCACAAGAGCAAACTTCATTTAGCAATAGGCATTGAAGAAAAAAAGAAAATAATGTTCTTTCTCCGACTGTGGAAAGGCTTCTGTATTTGTAATGGCGTTCGGCCTTTTGCTCCCACACAGCACCTGATTTCAGAGGAATATAAACAGATAAAATCCTACAGTAGGTCTATGAACACATTTATCTTTCAAACCAGCTTTTGCTGGTGGTGACTTGTATATCAACCCTCTGAGGTCCCACAGACTAGTTTGCTGTCACTGACATACAGAATGTCCACTTCCATGTGGCAATACCTGTCTGTATTTAATGGCAGGAAACCATCACTGGCAGGCATGGTACCTCAGAAGCTAAATGCGGAACCACAGAACGGTTCACGTTGGAAGGGACCACTGGGGGTCATTTGGTCCAACCTCCCCGTTCAAGCAGGGTCACCCTAGAGCCCAGGGCACAGCACTGCGTCCAGACGGCGCTTGAGTACCTCCATCAAGGGAGACACCATATTTCCGGGCAATCGCACAGAAAAGAAGTTCTTCCTCATATTCAGGTGGAACTTCCCGTGCACCAGCTCCTGCCCCTTGCCTCTTGTCCTACAGCTTGGCAGCACGGAGCAGAGCCTGGCTGCCTGGCTGCCCGCTGCCCGTTCCCGTTCCCGTTCCCGTTCCCGTTCCCGTTCCCGTTCCCGTTCCCGTTCCCGTTCCCGTTCCCGCACTGCGACTACTCGCGCACAGCACTGTCTGGGCCCGGAGCTCACCCGCCCGCCTCTCGCCCCCTCCGTGTTTACCCCGAGTCCCCGCCCCCTGACGTCACCGGCGTGGCCGTGACATCAGGAGGGCCCGGGCGGCGCCCGGCTGGGCGGCGGGGGGGGGTGCCCCCAAAATGGCGGACCAGATTCCGCTGCGCCCAGTGCCGCGCAGCGCCCAGCGCAGGGCGGCCTATTACAGTAGCGCCGCCGCGGCGCAGCGGCACAGCAGGTACGGGCAGGGCCGGCGCGGCTCCCGCTGCCCCTCTCTTTCCCCTCCCCTTCCCCTGTCCCCAGCCGCGGGCGGGGCGGCATGCGCCCCTCGCCCAGCCC
This sequence comes from Irena cyanogastra, assembly GCA_013397155.1. NCBI lineage: Eukaryota > Metazoa > Chordata > Aves > Passeriformes > Irenidae > Irena > Irena cyanogastra. The sequence continues at coordinate 32,747 of VWZV01009655.1, read as the reverse complement.
CGCTGCCCTGCGGGGCTTCGGGACGGCCCGCCCGCTCCGCAGGGAGGGCGGGAAGGGGTGGCGACCCCGCCGTGGATGGCGGAGGGGGATGTTGGCAGTCGGTGGCTCCCGCAGGCCTCCTCGTCGGTGGCCGCCTCTCCCAGGCCGTTGTTCCCGGTTGTCTCGGCGGCGGGGCTGGGGCTGGGATGGGCTGCGGTGGCGGCGGGAGGATGCGCAGGGCGCCCTCGGCCCATCTGCTGCCGGCGCCGGCCCCGCGCCCGCAGGTGCGGCCTTCGCTCTCCCGGCTCCGCCGCCCTGAGCTCCGCGCAACTCGGGTCCCGTGCCACGAGTTCACTTAGGAGCGGGATGCCCGCGGCGGGGAGCTTGTTTGGGCGTCCTTAGTAAATATGTTGCGATCTGGCACATATTGGGTGCTAGCACGGACAACATTCCTGAGTGTGGGAATTAAAATAACTTAAAATTTCCTCAAAGATACACTGTTGGGCTTGAGTAATATGGAGAAGACGGTTTAAAGATCTGCCATCAGATTGTTTCCAGGCAAAAACTGAATGTTGCTTTGCTTTCCATTATTCTGAATAATTTCTAGGTATGCTATTGTTGTGAGCAAGGAAGACCTTTGCTCCATAGTTTTGATATCTCCACTGGATAGCACTCTTACAGTGGATGATGTGATTATACTTACTTGTTACAGGTTTCTTTCCTCTTTTGGTTCTTGTAGAACATTGTCTGTGGAGAGAGGGACTGGAGGGAGCAGTTGTAGGATGTGAAGTAAATGGACTTGCTAAGAGCAGAATAGTTTGTGCTCTTGTTCTAGTTCAAATACAGTGGTAAATCTGTTTCATAATGAATAAAATGTATTTACTTCTTTATCTGGATGGGATAACTAACAAAAAAGGTAGTTTAAAGCTGTGCAGAATAGGTTAGGCTTACATTATGTTGTCTTGATTTTTAAACTAGATAGAGGGTTTTTTAATGAGTGTTCACAAGTTTGTAGGACAGTCTGCCATAGTATTAGCCTTCCCCATCTCACTAATACTTGAATGTCTGACGATTTGTTGTAGGTTTTTCCTCTGTCTTGAAGTAGGGCAGTGTCATCATCATTAACTCTATTTCTTAGAGAATTGAATCAGAGAACATTCTCACTGAAATTTTCTTCTCAGTAGGTGTTGTGCTTGGGAATAAAGAGGAGGATTTTGTAGACAAAAATTTAGTCCAGACTGTGAAAGGTACTGGAAGTTCTGTTGTAGGTTAACCAGACGTGTTCTGGTGATGGTGTAGATGGGATGGGTTCAGCCCATAAGTCCGATGGTTACACAGGTTGACTGAAGATGTGTGTGCAGCTGTCATTGTGGCTCTTTAGACAAACTGTTTAATTGTGGCTTTATAAGCAGATTTGGCAAGCTGTAGGGATTAGCAAGGAATTGCCAACTCATTACAGATTTGCTTCTTGCCCTCTGTCTTTGATCAATATTGCCCTCCAAAGATTGTGGATTACATGCTTTCCAGTTTAGAGGACATCTTTCAGAATTATGGTCTTTCATAATCTGTGTATTTAACATACTGATCCTCCATAAAAGTGATTATGTATGATTTTAATCACTTTTGTGCAACTCTTTGTAGGTATATAAAAGCTTTAAAAGTTGACAGGCTCATTTATTGCATTTCTTCGTTTTTGATCACTTGGTTAATAGATTGCTTGTCTGAGCTCTGAGAATTAGAATACTTACGCTGGCCTCTTCACTCACTTTATTGGTTTTATTTTTCTTAATATGAGTTGAGTAGGTTGGTCATTCTCCTTCAAGAATACTTTACCTTGGATTTGTGAGAGCACCTCTGGAACGTGTCCCAGGGACCTGCAATAAAAACATGGGAATGCTTGTGTGGAGTCTACCACAGCTGTCGTGTAGACTCAGAGGGGGAATACAGCAGTGCAGATAGTTGAATTACAACTTGTAAGTCTTATGGCTCTAAGCTTGTAATTGAACTATGGCTTCTGTCTTTATGAATGATTCATCCTGCTTTTCTAATCTTTGTCTTCAGCACAGACTCTGAAGAAGCCTTGCAGTCCTATGGAAACTGCAGCAAAGGTCCTGACGTCAGATACTTATGAGAGTGTTGAAGTGAAGTCACTGAGGTCTCTGATATGCAGAAACCTATCATGTGCATGTATGCTTGAGGATTTTGCCTAAAAGGGTGTAATACATACCTCTGAAGATGTCTAGAAACAAATGTCTATTAAAATACACTGGAGTTGGTATGTCGGGTTTAATCCAGTGCTGTTGTTTCTGGACCTTCAAGACTTTTTGACTTGCTGTGATTTATTTCTTCAGTGAAGAATTTACAGTCTTTTGGAAGTGTTATACACACATCCTTAACTTTAGTGTGGTAGTGTTTTTAACTCTAATTAATTGTCCTGCTGCTGTGCAACATCAGTTAACACAACTCATCAGTTACTAACCTTTATTGGCCTCACAGCTAATTTGTAGGATGACTTCTTTTGCTTGAGCTAAGCAGTCTGTAGGAGTCTTTGCCAGTGTTGCTATAGCTCACTTTGCAGTCAGGACAAAGATTTTCATACTCAGTGTTTGTCTGTAGTGCATGTTGTGCTTTTGAGATTTATTTAGACAGACTGATAGTGCATATTTTAAAGCTGGAATACATTTTCCCACGCACACCTGAAGAAACTTCAATAATATGCACGCTTCTGTGTAAAATTGTAACCAGCTAAGAATGGTTACATAAAATGTCCTGGGATGTACTTTATATGTAAATAAACGTTTATATATAAAGATTATAATAAGATTATAAAGATTAATGTATTTTATATATTCATACTGTATGTGTTAAGGCCTGTTAAAATGCATTAAAATACATATTAAATATTACCTATGATTCAATGAACACATGCACCCTGTTCTCCTTTTATTGCTGATGTTTAAGCACAACTTACTACTTTTGCAGTAGAAATT